>JALAZF010000627.1:2522500-3085307 GCA_022829125.1 Lathyrus tuberosus | reverse complement strand
CTTCAAAAATTAAGTATTGACCTACAAAATAATTAGAAAGCATTAAAAGTTGCAAAATCATTGTGGAAATAATATTTCAAATGTTAAAAACAATTAAAATATTAATTATTTGCAAAAATATCAATTATATAAAATAAATAATATTTTTGGGATTTTTTGGTAAAATAAAATATTTTAACATTTTTGTGAATTATTGCAAAAAAAAAACCAATCAAAAATGAAAAAAATTGAAGGAGTTATTAATTTTTCAAATCATTAAAAATAATAGTATGAAAAATAATAAAATAAAAAAGTGATAAAAAGAAGTCTGGGGCGAGGGGGATTCGAACCCCAGACCTCTCGCTTGCTAATACTCACAAAACCAGCTGATGAACCGCGGGGGCGCAATGCCAATTCATTAAATATATGGCAAGTGAAAATTATATAGAGAACTTGGTTGGTTTTCTGAAAATGGCGCCATGGCCATCTCCTTCCCACCGAGCTCGTGCATGAAGCACCCTATCTCACTCATCTCTCAACCATTGGACATGATTCAAACACCAAAACTCGTGCGTTTTTTCACAAGGAACAAGATGGCAATACCCAATTTTATTCATTTTCAGTGTGGAGTGAAATAATCATGATGAACACAGATGAACCCTAATTTGCAAAAGCAATCGTGCAAGCATGGTTATGAGGTCTATGATCAAATTTATTGAGGCAAAACAATCAGCATATGATGGTAATCAAATGGCAAAATTATCATAAGAGGAAATATGCATGGATCATGGAGTTTGAGTTTGAAGCTCACCTTGATGCAAACTGAAATTGAACTTTGCCCAGATGGTGTTCCAGTCGTGAATTATGATCCCTACAGCTTCAATGGATGTTATGGAGTATGTTGCAAAGCTTTGGAAAACTTTGAAATTCTCTGGATCAAGCTGGAGACCTCCACCTGCAAAACTGAAGCAAAATGGCTTGGTTGAAGAGTGATTTTGAGCTGGGAGTGTTACAGATGTTGTTTAAGCACTTGGACACCTCAAATACATCATATGTGATGTGTTTAAGCAATTGGAATTGATTGCTTATGGCTGCAACTCAAAACCCGATAGTGGTTACTAAAAAACAAGAAAACTTGAAGTTCAAGAAAGAATGAGAGAAAGCAGTGTTGTAACAGGCTTTGGGGTGAGTTGAGTGATCCATTGAGACCTCTATTTATAGGTGATCAACTCTTGTCTTGGAGGAATAGTGAATGGCAGCTGGATCAGATCACATTTGCTTGGATTGGCTTGGCATAAATGCCTCTTGCACTAGGCATAACAGCTGCTCCAAATAGATCAGCTATGCCTTGACTGAAATCACATTCTTCAGATGTTTTTAATGTTGTTTAATCAGAGAACTTGACTGAGGAGAGTGAGAATCTTGACAATGCACTATTCCACATAAATGCATTTTGAATTCAAGGCAAAAAGTGCCAAAGTGGATGAATTTCAAGTTGGAAGGTTCTTTGGCTTTTTGACTCAGATTTATCAGTTGGATTAGATGCAATGTGATTGGTTTGAACACAAGTGGCATGCTGATCCTCAGTCTTTGGCTCAAAATCGTGTGAGATAAGCAAACATGTAAACTGATTTTTCCAAAACAGCTTGCAGCAGCATGACTTTGGGCATGGATTTCTCATGGCTTGAGTTGAATCAATTCATGCTGTTGAGCCCTTTGAATTCTTAGCAACATATGCAACAACATTGATGTTTAACTTTGGGACTGATTCAGCTTGCATCTATGTGCAAAAATCCCACAAGTTTTGGTGTTTCAACAAAATTCTGTTTTAGGCAGAATTTTTCTAAGTGTTGGAAAATGGTATTTTTTCACATTTTCAGCCACTTTGGCTCACTCATAGCTCAAAATCCATAAGGAATTGGAGTTAGGCCTAGTTGAAGTTTTTGTAGAGGGCAGTGAGATCTACAAATCAAGCTTTTGATGGAAAAAATTGGCCTTGTGGTTTAGGAGTTATGGTCCTCCAAAGTTGGTACCTTTGCCACTTTATTTTTAACTTAGAAAAATTTCTAAGTTTTATGGTTACCCCTTTTACAAGTTATCTCACTTTTCTTGATTTTTCTTGATGAATGATGATTCAAATCATACATTAACATCATTTAGGGTTAAAAATCCATTTTGGTGAAAAATCTCAAAAAGTCAAAGTTGACTTTTGTGCACAGTTGACTTTTTATCAGATGAATTCCAAACTGTGCAATTCTTCAGGAAATCATGTCCTTGACCTAAATCAAACTTGATGGACATGTTCCATGGGTGTCATAGGGTATATTCAATCATGTATTAGGGTTTGGGAGCATGTCCAGGTCAAAAGTCAAAGTTACAGTTGACTTTTCCCTTAAAACCCTAATTGTGGTGCAGATGAAAATGAAACTTGTTGCTCAAGCTTCTTGGATCAATCCATTGTTCCAAATGGATCAATATGGTGTATTAGAGACCCTCAAATCATGTCTTGAGGTCTTGGCTCATGGTTTGTCCCAAAAGTCAACTTAGGGGTGAATTAGGTCAAGAAACCCTAATTCCTGGTTTTTGATGAATGCATCCCCTGAGGCAAAATTGACTTGATGCATGGGTTCATGAGGTTCCATGAAGCATATTAGGTCATGTTTTGGATCATTGCCTTGTGCCCAGATGAAAATTTCCATCTGGAGGCCCTGGTTGACCAAAACCCTAATTTGGTGACACTGTCGATCTTGAGACTTGATCCACCTAGAAGGGAGCAGCCTTGTGCTTAATCCTTGAAAAGGGAGTCCTTTTTGATCCATTGTGGATGTTTGAGAGATTAGACAAGTTGAAGATCATGTCATTTCTTGATTGATCCTTTGTCTAAGCACTCAGAGAGGGCTTGAAACCCTAATTTTGATTGTATTGGATGCTCACCCATCTTTGGGGAGACTTACAAGGTAGGATGGTTCCTCCATATTGTGATGATGATTTTCACAATGATGGGAAATCTAAGTGGTCAAAATTTGGGGTATTACAGATGCCCCTATTTAATCTTCTTGGACCCGAA
Organism: Lathyrus tuberosus; assembly: GCA_022829125.1. NCBI lineage: Eukaryota > Viridiplantae > Streptophyta > Magnoliopsida > Fabales > Fabaceae > Lathyrus > Lathyrus tuberosus. The sequence goes on along the minus strand of JALAZF010000627.1, from coordinate 3,082,261 downwards.
GGTATGAATGACGAAGGGATTCGAGCATTCGGGGTGCAAGAGGATTAAATATCGGAATATTCGAAATTTTGATGGTGGTTATGAATGGTAGCTTATACATTCATCTTCTTTAACTAAGCAATGATGCTTAGAAAAGGTAAACTTCCCCTCGATCCTGGTCTTCAGCCAAGGAACTGGTCTCAGTTTTCTTTTGAAATAAACCTCCCCTCGTTCTTGGTTTTCTACCAAGGAACTGGTCTTAGTTTTTGATTTAAACTTCCCCTCGATCCTGGTTTTCTACCAAGAACTGGTCTTAGTTTTTGATATAAACTTCCCCTCGATCCTGGTTTTCTTCCAAGAACTGGTCTTAGTTTCTGATTTAAACTTCCCCTCGATCCTGGTTTTCTACCAAGAACTGGTCTTAGTTTCTTTTGTCAATAAACTTTCTTGACAAGGGACGCTATTCATAGCGGCTTTCCTCAAACTTCTCGCCGAATTTTCCTGGGGAGATGTCATTTGAGTGGAAAAAGTTTTGATGTCAGACTTGCTGGGGAACCCAGTCGTCTGAGTTGTAGAGGTACACAAACTTCTCCGTTGGAGACGCCATTTGTTTCTACTGGGGGAAAACGATTCTCTTGAGAGACTGTTTTCATTTGGGATCTTTCATCATACTTTTCTCGGGATCTTCCCGGAGAAACGCCATATGATGGGGTCCAATTTTGAGGTGCCGATGACCTTTTCATCAACGACTTTTTGGAGAAATACTAATGTACTGCCGAATCTCTGATCACGAGGCTTTCTCTATGGATTTTCCTTAATCCGGGAAAGCGAGGATATCATCTTCAGTGGCGAAGAGTGACATCTGTTGAAGGTTCTCTGATCTTTCAGAGGTTCAAGTTATCAAAGTGGCCAATTGCCGACTCTGATCTTAGAGATACACTGGTGGCGAGATTGTGCAGACGCAACACTTCCTAACGAGGAAAGAACTGACAAACTCGATTGAGAAAACTGTTTATCACTAGGGGACAAGACCGGCTAGAGTGATAGTGATGCAATACGAAATGCGAACGCAAATAAAATGCATGAAGGATGTATGTTTATGCTGACAAAACAGACGCGACATATAGACTAATGGATGAACACAATTGGATACTCGGCCATCGCGGGGCGAAGAAGTACCGTTGACTCAAAATAGCAATTCCACCTTGCTTAGGAGAGATAGTCCACGTGGGGAGCTATGTTGATCGGGCTTAGGAGATGAGAACTCGGCCGAGGCGTGTCAGACGAAACAAGGTCTCTGACACAGTTGATCCCTTCATTCAGGCATACTGGCTTAGAAGGAGTACTTTGATTCTGCACTTTAAAATTCGCTTACTTCGGGAGAAGCAATCGATGTTCTTCTGATGTTCAACAGTCAAAAGAAATGCCATCTTTAATTTAAAAGCAGAAAAAGTTTTAACAAGTAAATTCATTTTTGTTTTATTTCAAGAATCGCTGATTAAGTTTAAACAACGTCGTTCTGTAAAGCTAAAGCAAGTTAAGAATTACAAACAAAATCACAAAGGCTCAAATTTTATTGATAAGATGGAGATCAGCCAAACGCGTGATTCCAAAGAGTATATACAAAGTTAGAAAATGGTAATTTACAGGGAAAAGGGCTACGTTGAAAACTAACGACCACTATCCTTCTATCAACTTTGAATTCGGGGCATCCTGAGCTTCCGTCGAAGATGACCTTTGACTGGAGATTTCCTCCGATAGATGATGCTGTAACTGCTGCTGAGGGACTTGCCTCTGTTGAAGTGCGGATAGATGTGCGATAACCGTGAAGAGCAAAGGGTAACATCTCATGCCAGTCTTTGAAGGTTACAACCATCTTTTGAACAATCTTCTTGATGTTCTTGTTAGCCGCTTCTACCGCTCCGTTCATCTTGGGTCGATAGGGAGATGAGTTATGGTGTTCAATCTTGAACTCTGCACACAACTCTTTCATCATCTTATTGTTCAAGTTAGATCCATTATCAGTAGATCTCGCTTGGAACACCATAACGACAGATGATATTGTTTTTGATAAACCGGACCACCACTTGTCGGGTTACATTGGCGAATGACGCTGCTTCGACCCACTTGGTGAAGTAGTCAATGGCTACTAGAATGAACCGATGTCCGTTTGAAGCCTTGGGCTCAATCATGCAAATCATGTCGATTCCCCATATCGAGAATGGCCATGGGGAAGAAAGAACTTTGAGATGTGATGGCGGTACATGAATTTTGTCGGAGTATATCTGACACTTGTGACACCTCCTCATGTACTTGTAGCAGTCGGATTCCATGGTCAACCAATAATACCCGGCCCTGAGAATTTTTCTCGCCATTGCGTGTCCATTGGCATGAGTGCCAAAGGATCCTTCATGAATTTCTTTCATGAGCATGTCTGCTTCTGGTCTGTCGACACATCGGAGCAAGACCATGTCAAAATTTCTCTTATAAAGAGTGTCACCGCTTAGGAAGAAGTTTCCAGCCAATCTTCTGAGGGTTTTCCTGTCTTTTCTGAGTGCCCCAGATGGGTACTCTTGTTTCTGAAGGAAGCATTTGATATCGTGATACCAAGGTCTGTCGTCTATGACTGCTTCAATCATGAAGATGTAAGCGGGCCGTTCAAGGCACATTATGTCAATCTTAGGTAAGTCATTCCATCGACCTACACTAATCATGGAAGAGAGAGTGGCTAATGCATCAGCCATGTGATTCTCATCACGAGGGATGTGATGAAAGTCGACTCTGTTGAAGAAGGGTAACAACCTCCTTGCATAGTCTTTGTAAGGAATCAATCCTGATTGGTATGTGTTCCAATCTCCTTTTATCTGGTTAATAACCAGGGCTGAATCGCCGTATACGTCCAAGTTTTTGATCCTTAAATCAATCGCTTCTTCGAGACCCATGATACATGTTTCGTATTCGGCCTCGTTGTTCGTACATTTGAACGTAAGTCGAGCGGTGAAAGGAATATGGGTACCCTGAGGGGTAACAATGATTGCCCTAATTTCGTTTCCATAATGATTGAATGCTCCGTCAAAGATAAGTCCCCACTGGGAACCTGGTTCTGGCCCTTCACTGGGTAGCGGCTCATCGCAATCTTTCATTTTTAGATACATGACATCTTCGTCTGGGAAGTCAAACCCGATTGATTCTTTATCTTCAATCGGTTGATGAGCCAAATGATCGGCTAAAATACTTCCTTTAACGGCTTTCTGAGCGTGGTACTATATGTCATATTCTGATAGTAACATCTGCCAACGGGCAATCCTTCCCGTGAGAGCAGGTTTTTCGAAAACGTACTTGATTGGATCCATTTCGGAGACCAACCAAGTAGTATGACGAATCATGTACTGGCGAAGACGTTTGGCTGCCCAAGCTAAAGCGCAACAAGTTTTCTCAAGCCTTGTGTACCGAGTCTCGCAGTCGGTGAATTTCTTGCTTAGATAGTAGATGGTAGACTATTTCCTTTTAGTTTTGTCTTGTTGGCCAAGTACACATCCCATTGAGTCCTCTAGGACTGTGAGGTAAATGATTAGTGGTCTTCCTTCCACTGGAGGTGATAGGATCGGAGGATTCAACAGATATTCCTTAATACTGTCGAAGGCAGTTTGGCAATCTTCTGACCAAACGCAATCCTGGTTCTTTTTGAGTAATTTGAAAATCGGCGCACAAGTGGCGGTCATAAGGAATATAAATCTGGAGATGTAGTTCAAACGTCCCAGGAATCCTCTGACTTGTTTTTTAGTTTTCGGAGAAGGCATTTCTTGAATGGTCTTGACCTTGTCAGGATCAACTTCAATTCCTTTCTGGCTGATGATGAACCCTAGTAGTTTCCCTGAACGGACACCGAAGGTGCACTTGTTGGGATTCAAGCGGAGCTTGAATTTTCTTAGACGTTCGAACAATTTTGACAGATGTTCAACGTGCTCATCCTCCGTTCTTGATTTTGCAATCAAATCATCGACATATACCTCGATTTCCTTATGTATCATGTCATGAAATAGAGTAGTCATGGCCCTTTGATAGGTTGCCCCGACATTCTTCAAACCGAACGGCATTACCTTGTAACAAAAGGTACCCCATGGGGTAATGAACAAAGTTTTCTCCATGTCTTTCGGCACCATTTTGATCTGGTTATAGCCCGAGAATCCATCCATGAAGGAGAATACTTTAAACTTTGCTGTGCTGTCAACCAGCATGTCAATGTGTGGTAAAGGAAAGTCGTCCTTTGGACTTGCCTTGTTTAGATCTCTGTAATCAACACACATTCTGACCTTTCCATCCTTTTTGGGAACGGGTACGATGTTGGCTAACCATTGAGGATATTCAGATGTAGCGAGGAAACCCGCGTCGATCTGTTTCCGTACCTCCTCTTTGATTTTGATGGCCATGTCCGGGTGAGTGCGTCTCAACCTTTGCTTTACTGGCGGACATTCCGATCTTAGCGGTAAGTGATGTTCCACGATGCTGGTATCCAACCCTGGCATATCCTGATAGGACCAAGCGAATACATCGGGGAATTCTTTGAGAAGCTTTATCAAACCCTCTCTGGTAGTTGGACTGAGCAGTGCTCCGATCCTGATTTATTTTCTCTCTTTTTCTGAACCCAAGTTTACCGTTTCCAACGGTTCTTTGTGAGGTTCAATGGACCTTTCCTCTTGTCTGAGTAGTCGGGAGATCTCTTCTGGAATTTCGTTGTCATTTTCTTCTTCAGCCTCGAATATCGGGAACTCAAAGTTGGGAGAAGGCATCGGATCGTATGTTTCAATGGGGTATAAAACAAGCAATCTGCATGACGTGATGATTCGTGTTTAGAAGAGATAGAGAAAATGCAAGTGTGTGCAGTGTATTTATTTTACTGCTTGTTTTTATTATTGAATATTTTTTTTTTAGGATTACCATTTTCTGAAAAAGCAAAAAGAGAAAACAGCAATTAATGCGGAAATTACAGAACGACATTATTTTATTAATGAACAAGTCGAATCTTGAAACTACAGCCCTATAAAACAAAACTCTGTCGCTTTAGGCAAAGCGAAGAGGGAAATTTACAGAAAGCGAGCCCTATCAAAACATCTGTTTCACCTGGGCAGGGTGAAAGGTTAAAGATGGCAATTACTTTGACTGATGAACGACCTTCGGAACCTCGACGGCAACCCATTGGCGGCGAACTCCTCGGTGAATCACAAAGTCTGGCACCTTCCTTGATTTGTCTTCAGAAATGACGCTGATTTCTGGTGGAGCAGGATCATTGGAATCTGTCTCCCAAGCAGAGTTGTCGTAGGAGGATTCCTCTGTTGCATTTTGCATAGTATTGGTGCTCTCAGCTGTATCTCCCCATCCAGTTGACTGGATATCTTCGAGCCTGATACGAGAGCTTTCGGAAGTGGTGTACTTGACCATAAAGTCGTATTTTCCACTTGGTTGTCCCAAAGTGTCCCAAACTTCTTTGGAACTGGAGAAATCATCCCTTTCGATGACGTTGACCTCAGGAAAAGCATAGTTGATGAATTCAAGTCCTGCGAACGTTGCGAATTCATCTTCATGTTGAGTAGTCTCTGAATGACCTGAGTGTTTATCCCATGACATGGTGGGGACACAGGTATTCTGTTCAATGTCGCTCAGCTGAGTTTCATTACTCGGCTGACTTTCTTGCCCCAAGTTTCCTGGATAAGGTTGCCACATTGGCAGACCATCCATTGGGCCATAGTAGGTGTAGTCAAAATTGTCTTTCATCGGAGTGTCTTCCTCTAATGAATTTGGCGGAGCACGACATCCTTCCGGATCACAATCTCCGTAGATCATTTCGACATCTGATCTTGGTATAAATCTCGGACTTTCTGTAGGAAAGCAAAAAGGCATAGGCACCTCTTCCTGAGACATATAGCCGTCCTTTTAAGGTAGGACTTCCATTCTTCATCTGTGTCAGAGGGATCTTCCTCATTGATAGCATGAACTGTCTGAGACACTGGGTGAAGAAAACCTCCACTGTGGAAGAAATTTTGAAGGGGATGAAGACTTTCATCGTTGGCGGCTGTCTGGGTACAGGTTACAGAAAAACCAAGACCCTTCTTTGTCTTATTGTCAATAGGAATGACAAGCCGTCCCCATCCTGTCGTATCGGTACTCTCGACCGCTTTGATAGCATCTTTGTATGAAGAAATCGAAGTTCCTTCTTTGAATTGATCATTCTTGCTCACCGATAGTGCTTGGAACTGAGTTCCAATAACCTCCTCGGATTCCACACAAGTAGATGATGATAAGTTGCTTACAAGCAAGGTCTGTTCCCCACAAACCGTGACAAGTTGATCGTTCTTGATGAACTTTAGCTTTTGGTGGAGGGTCGAAGTGACCGCTCCAGCCTGATGTATCCAAGGTCTTCCTAATAAACAACTGTATATTGCCCGGATGTCCATGACCTGGAAAGTGATTTGGAAAGTGTGAGGACCAATAGTTATGGGAAGATCAACTTCGCCGATAACCGTTTTTTTGGATCCGTCGAATGCTTTGACGACGACCTCACTGACTCTCACCGGAGGGCCCTTGAATGATAATTGCATCAAGGCGGACTTCGGCATAACATTCAAGGCTGACCCTGTGTCTACCAGTACACTGGCTAAAGCATCGCCCTGGCAGTTAACTGTGATATTGAGCGCCATGTTATGACGGCGACCCTTTTCAGGTAATTCCTCATCACTAAATCCCAAATTATCGCAGGAAGTGATGTTAGAGACAATACTATCGAACTGTCTGATTGTTACATCCTGTTCCATAAAGGCTTGCTCTAAGACTTTCTGTAGAGCCTCTCTGTGTGCTTCTGAACTGAGTAACAGTGATAACACTGAGATCTTTGAAGGAGTCTGCAACAGTTGATCAACAATGTTGTATTCACTCCGTTGGATGAGCTTCAGCATCTCATCATTGTTTTTCGAAAGGTCAGGATTACTGGATTGACCGACTGATGGATCGGGAGCTTCTGTCTGAAGTTCCTTTTCTTTGTTAGGTTCCCCAACCCCTCGGTTGAAGATTCTACCACTCCGTGTTACTCGACTGATGTCTGCAATGTTTACGACGGAGGGTAATGGAATTTCCTTTCCATTTTCAATGGTCGTTGCACCGTATTTATAAGGGATAGCCTTAGTTGATTCATACGGTAGTGGTCCCGGTAGTGTAGTGACTATGGGAACCTTCTGATTTTTCTGACCGTCATAAGTAACCTCGATCCGTTCCCGATTGGGAACTCTAGATTCGTCAAGTAGAGGAATGATGGCAAAAACATCCCTGATCTGGTGATGACCAGAGATCGTGACAACATCCTCAACTTGATCAGCAAGGTAGTTCGGCGACCAAATGATGGGTCCTGAACCTGGATATGGATGAATTTCTCCATGATCGACCTGACCCTGAAGAGCTGCTCTCACAAGGTAACACCCTTGGTTACTTTCCAAACAGACACTACAACTGTCATAGTTGTGTGGTGGCAGCTGGCCACGCCCACTTTGAATACAATGTAACCTCACTAGGTTACCTTCCATTGATCGGACATCCTGACTTTGACGACGAGTAGGATTCCTGTTATTGATACTAATCCATTGAGTATCTTCGTTCATATAGATTGGCATCCACCAGTGATTTAACAAGTGCTGAAGTGCCTTCTGGACAAGGGTACAACCTTGATCGTTTTCGCAACCCGCTTTACAGCTTTGGTAATTATGTGATATTAAGAATCCGAGTCGGACCTGCTCAGCATGTAACTCTACCAGGTTGGTGTCCATTACGCGGATATCGAAGATCTGAACCATGTTGATTTGATAGGAGTTCCTATCATGGTAGTCTTGGATCCATCCAAGATCCATCTGACGCTGGAGGGCCTCTTGTATGAAAGAGCATCCCTGTTTGTTTATCGAGCAAATCAGACAGGAACTTTAATCGTGCCACGGCAGATTATAATATTGGCTTTTGCACGTCGGATTTGAAATTGAGACAAGTCTCAATGTTATGCCCTAAACCTCCTTGATGATAAGGGCATGTTTGATCCGCTTTAAACCAAAAAGGCGGATTTTCCAGAACTGAAAGGGGAGACTTAGTCTGGATGTGCCCCTTAGCCAGCAGTAACGGAAATAGCTCTGCGTACGTTACGGGTATAGGATCAAATCCTGGTAGCCGTATTATACGGTTGTTGTTATATGGAGGACGAGCCTGCTGAAGAGGCTGTTGTGTCCTTTGTTGGTCAGGTTGGTTCTGCGCAACCTGAGGTTGATACGTAGGAATAAGCGCAGGGCCGATAGCAGGAGTAACAGCTGCTACTGGCTGATAACGACGCCTTTGCTTTCCGAGAGAGATATTCCCAATATCTTGCTCTTTTTTCTTAGGGAGAGCACTACCGTATTTTTTAGTACCGCTCGTTGATCCAGTGTCTTTTACCAAATGTCCTTCTCGGACGGCTTCCTCAAGACGTACACCCATGCCGACCATTTCGGTGAAATCACTGGGCGCACTGGCAATCATTCGGTCATAGTAAAATGAGCTTAAGGTCTTTAAGAAGATCTTTATCATCTCTTTTTCCTCAAGAGGTGGACAAATTTGAACGGAAATTTCACGCCACCTTTGAGCATACTCCTTAAAGGTTTCCTTGTCCTTTTGCGACATTGATCTGAGTTGATCTCTGTCGGGTGCCATGTCCAAATTGTACTTGTATTATTGGACGAAAGCAGTGCCAAGATCTCTGAAAGTACTGATCGTGGCATGGTTTAAACCCATGTACCATTTGAGTGCGGCACCGGTTAAACTATCCTGGAAGTAGTGAATCAGCAGGTCCTGATTCTCCGTCTGAGCTGACATCCGCCGAGCGTACATCACCAGATGGCTCTGAGGGCAAGAGTTACCCTTGTATTTTTCAAAGTCGGGCACTTGGAACTTGTGCGGGACTTTCACATTTGGGACCAAGCAGAGGTCTGCAGCGTCCTTCCCAAATAGATCCTGACCGCGAATGGCTTGCAGCTCTTTCTGCATTTCCAGGAACTGTTCCTGGAATTCCTCCATTCTGTCAAACATAGTTTCCTTCTTACCAGAAGGTGTTGGTGGAATCTGTCCTTCCGGGATAGTGTGCACCACAGGGGGTGGTACCGTGACTACGGCAGTAAGTCTTGGCGCCTCCCGAAGTTTGTAACCTTCAGGAGTCTTGAGTATGCCCCTGGCATCTTCGCTTTCCCGAAGTTTGTAACCTTCAGGCCCAACGGCTTCTGTTGCGATTCCCTGATCTTCAGTGATCGGCGGAACATATCCTTCCGGGATATAGTTAACAGGCATGCCCCAAGGACGATCTTTTGGCATCTGATACCTAGGATCATACTTTTCTATGATGGGCGTTGAGGTGATCTCTGAGATCACAGTTCTTTGTAGCTGAGCTTCTACCATGGCTTGCATGTCGTTACGAAGCTTTCTCATATCCTCTCTCAGAGCGTCGATCTCTTCTTTCAACTCTCTGTTTTCTTCCTCAAGATCATCCATCTTTTTCTGACGATTGGCCCAAGTATTATACGAATGAGACAGTTTGACTCTAGAATCGAGACACAAACGTGAGATTCGTAGGGAAGAAGAATACGCGATGTGAGAATGATGAATGCAATGATTATATTAATTGTTGTTTGGTTTAATCAAAATAAACTTCGACAATTAGATTGCAAATATCAAACAGTGGGGAAACCCCTTTTTATTGAATTCCAAAGGATTACAGAAATGGAAATACAGTAGATTACAAAGTGCAGAAACAGAAACCTAAACTAATGGGTCCCGAGTCCTCTCTGAGGAGAAACTGGGTGCTGATTCTGGTATCTTCCTTTTCTTTGACCGGGGCGCCTGAGCCGTTGTCGGGTCGTCATTCCTTTGCCAGGTGAAAAGAGCGAGCAAATTCCTTTGGTCATCTTGATTCTCTACAGCATGCTGCTCCAAAATTTCAATCAGAGCATCTTTCTCTTTTAGTAGTTGCTGTATTTGGATACACTCTACGTCGAGGGTGCAGTACTTGTTCTTCCAAGACCTTCTCTCCTTTTGAACTTTGTTGAGAGTAACCTGAAGCTTTTTAGTTTCCGTCATGAAGTACATGACAGTTTCCATCGGTGGAAGAATTCCGTAACGAGGATAAGGCATTTTTAGCTTGAGATGTGTCTCATCGGGTATCCAAACTGACGAAGAACTAATATCGGATGATAGTTGATTCCTCTTTTAGTTCCTATGAGGGGTACGCTGGGGAAGTTTCCACAACGGTCAATGATTCTGATTCCCTCATAAATCCTATTACACCAATCTATATCGGAATTGGTGAGAGACATGATCTTCTGCGACCAACGTAAGACACTCTTGCAATCCCAAAAAGCAGCAGATTTGGGCAAGTGAGAGATAAACCATTTATAGAGCAGAGGTACACAGCATGTGATCTCCCCTCTGCTGTACAAATTTCCCAAGTGTACAGAATGATACGCATCTGCGAGCAAAGTCGGCACAGGGTTTCCAATGAGAAAAACCTTAATAGCGTTGATATCGACGAAGTTATTGATGTTGGGAAACAAAAATAACCCGTAGGTGAGCAAGACAAAGATGCTTTCAAAAGCAGTCCCGTTCCCTATACTAGCGAAGTGTAGAGGCTTTTTTGTCAAGAACTGGGCTGGCAAACCTTGGATGCCACCCTTAGTGGTCATGTGAGTCCTGACCTCAGACTCGTCCAAATGAATTGCTATTGCAATAGTCTGATTCTTTGGAATTTCTTCCAGTCCAGAAAATGGAGCTCGATCAGTGATATGTAAATCAGCAGATGAGAATACTCCTCCAGCGTTGGTTCCAGCTGGTAATCCAGGAATGTGAAACAATGATAAATTGGATCGTAGAACTGAATGAGCGCGTCCATGATCCCCTTAATCACATGGACTCTTAACAGTGGTAGCAAACCACCGTGCTTGGCTCTGAAAGCCTCTGGGTTAACGATCATCCTCGCTAACTTTCTCAAATCCCCTAGTTTTGGAACCTTGAAGGTATACTGGTGAGTTCTCCTTCTACCGAAATCCATTAATGCAATCTTTTTCTCTGATATTTGCAATCACAGTCTTAGTTTAATTTGAAAAACAGAGAGACTAGAAGAGAAGTTTTTTGAATGTTTTAATGTTTTATTAAATGAATGCATGAATGCAGCACACAAAAACATAGAAAAAACATGGGGTCAAAGGGTCGTTGTCATGAAGTCAAGGCTCTACCCATCCCCAAAGGTTTATACTAGGGTGATTTTTGTACCTGTACTCATTATCATCAGCTCCTCCCAGGAAGGCAGACAACAAGCGGATCGCCAGCGAGTTGTGTGTAATCTTAGAGTAAGTGCCATTCACCGAGAATAGATCACCAGCCTCAAATGAGGGTAGTATCGCATAACAGCTATTTCCGATAGCTTCCGCACTACGAAAAAGGTTGGCTTTTCTTAAGTGTATACTCAATCTCACCACATGCGGCATCACACGCATTCCCAGTAGCAGAAAAATAAACACGTATAGCAATTAGGAAAAGCAGTATATATATTTATCCTAATCATCCTAGACTTATAAAACTATGAATCTTAAGTTCCTGACAGAAATGGGTTCCCCGGCGGAAGCCCCAATCTGCGGTTCCCTGCCTAAGAGATGGACCAGCATAGGTCAATCTTTCTCTTCGGTAGAGTTCCCATTTTTCGTAGAAAACGGGGATGATGCCCTAAGGCAAAAAGATCTTGGCAAAGACTCCCCAGCAGAGTCGCCATTTGTGTAAATTTTCACACAAGAGAAGTAGAAAGAAAGGATCGGGCCCCACGGTGGGCGCCACTTTTTCTGTGAAAAATAGGGACGACCGTGCCTAGATCTAACTTTGAACGGCCCCACGGTGGGCGCCACTTTTTCTGTAGCGAGCGATTTTGGACGCGGTTCTTAAGCGCTGGTCGCTCTCTGCGGTTGAGCTTAAAACTACAGGTCGATTCATTTTTTATCCTATTGTGAGCTGAATAAGGAAAGGAAATAGATGTCTCCAATTAACCCTGCTTGCATACTGAGTTTAAACAGCGGTCTGTTAGGTTACGAATGCTATCAATGTGGGGGGGGGCCTTTGTACTGGTTATTTGTATTTTCGCCAATACGGTTCTCTTTCTTTCTTCTTTTTTTTTTACCTGGGCAGAAGGTTTCTGGCGGGGAACAAGGATTAGGATGTTAGGACTGATGCTTTTGAATTACTGCTTTTAATTGATGGAGATATGGGATTTGGGTTTTTTGTTGATTGCGCTCGCTAAGATCTTTTCTTTCGATCTTATGCCTACGTATTCCCGTTTACCGAAACAGGGAAATCAGAGCGTTCGTAGTTCCTCCTATTCTATGGGAGGAAATTGGTTTTTGGTGGCTTGTTCAAAGCCCAAGACGTGAAGCGAAAGGTGATTTGTATCTTGTTCAAAGCCCAAGATGTGAAGCTAAAAGACCTCGACTTTAGAGAGAATTTGTCATCTCTAAAGAGGGGAGAAGGAGAATTACTTTAACTGGGATACGCGGATCCGAGCAATTCCATAATTTCCGAAGAAAGGGTTTTAACCTAAAGGAGAAGACTTTAACTCAGTGTAGAGCAATGTCATCTTTCCTTAGGAATTTCTCATGCTAAAAGAGGGACAGTGGCATGGATATAGATGATCCAGAGGCTTGCCGCTTACATCGATTAGATGAAAGGAAAGGAGTTGTTGATGTTTGTGTACTGTGAATGAGGCACAGCTTTGATGCTAAAAGGTTGATTGGATCAACCAGTGGTTTTCTTATACAAAGCCTAAGAGGAGGCTAATTTCCGCTAGGAAAATCATTATACAAAGCCTAAGAGGAGGCTATTTTGTGTCTCGTACAAGGCCCGAGAGAGAGGCTAAAGGTTTTTGACCCAGTGGGGCATATCGTTATACAAAGCCTAAGAGGAGGCTAGCAAAGAGTTTGACTCTTGCTTAAGGGATTTATATCTTGTACGAGGCCCGAGATGGAGGCAAAAAAAGGGTGATTGACTCAACGAGGGAATCTTTTGTGTCTCATACAAAGCCTGAGAGAGAGGCTAAAGGGTTGTTTTGACTCCACTGGGGAGAATTTTGGTATCTCGTACGAAGCCCGAGATGGAGGCTATTGTAACTGTTTCAGTTGAGTGACAGATCCAATATACTGATTTAAAAGAGAAAATCAGTTCTTATATGAGTAACACTGTACTCAGGGATTTGATTTGAGGATCAGGGATATTTCCTTCTCTTTGAGGAAACGGGAAATCCAAAGGGTATTGAGACTATCCGAGTCTGCGGGTTTCCTTCCTATTTAACGAAGGGTGCTTGAGAATGTCTTTGAAACTCAAGGAAGTTAGACTGTCCAAGTCTAGAGTTTTATCTTTTGTACTATGCTTCGAGAAACAGTAGTAGACTCTATGAAAGGACTGTTCTATGAGGATGACTAGGTTCTGTTCCTATACCTCTAGGAGGTCGTCGGGACAATTTGTACGAAGCCCAAGAGGAGGCTGGAATCTTTTAAGAAGCCGACAGGTCCTTGTACGAAGCCCAAGAGAAGGCTATCATTCCCGGAGGAAGAGATCATTATACGAAGCCTAAGAGGAGGCTGTGAATACTTCTAAGAAGCCGTAGGGTCCTTGAATAATGCCCAAGAGGAGGCCGATGCTTTTAAGAAGCCCGTGGGTCTATCACCTCCTTTCCATTAGGAGAGATAACTCTTTTAAAGATGAAAACCACTGGTAAACGTGCGAGGTTTACTATCCAGCGACTTTTAGCTTTTAAAGAGGGTTCCTTAGTTAAGGTCCAAGATTATGACCGTAGTGGGTACCCAAACCCCGAGACATTCAAGGCAAGCTATCCACAAGGAATAGATCAAGTCAGGAAAGTTCGAGAATTGGGAAGAAACTCAAAGATGCCATTCACGGAGAATACATTCATCTTGGGGAGTAGAGCTTCTTGACGATTCCTAAGGAGGACAACCGAAGAGAAGGCTGTATCTGGTGCTCCTATTGGGGATCTAGGCGTCTATTTCTACGAATAAATGAAACGGCGTCACTTAGTTCTAGACGTAGTTGCCGGGGAAACTCAAAATATCTATACTATTATTACACAGTAGATATGAGTTTATGAAAGGAGACTTACAGTGAGCAGCCCCACAATACAGTTTATAATATGAAAGCAGTAAATGAAAGCGATAACCACTTACTCGGTTGTAGTGCTTCCATGCTATTTGGTTAGTTGTTCAACACAGAAAGATTAAAAACAACAGTATATTCAAAATCAAAGGAGAAAGTGCTTTGAAAAAGAAAGATTTGGGGCTTACAGCTCAAGGAGAGGCCCAGGGTTTTATCAGTGAGTGCACTGTTTGAATTTGTACAGAGGGACTTATACAAGTGACTGGGGCCCAAAAAGGTTTTCTGTACAAAGGGATGGGTCTTACACTCTCTCAAGAGGCCCAAAAAGGTTTAAAGAAAAAGAGTGGGGCTTATAACACGAGGGTAGGCCCAAATGATTTTTCGTTTAAAAATGGCGATCGCGCCGAGGTTTTCTTTTAACGCAGAGGGACTTATACAATAAGTGAGGCCCAAAATGTTTTGGTTAAAAGGGGGATTGAGTCTTACACTCTAATAGAGGCCCAAAGTGTTTTGAATGGGTCTTATAGCTCAAGGAGAGGCCCAGATGATTTTTATTTTTAAACGGGCGACGATCGTGTCGTTTACTTGTACAGAGGGACTTATACAATGGATGAGGCCCAAAAAGTTTTTGTACAAGGGGGGATGGGTCTTACACTCTCTCAAGAGGCCCAAAAGATGTTTTGAAAATGATTTATGAAGGTTGAATTAATCCAAAACCCTAATTTGTTTTCAAAATGTATTTAATTGAATAAAAATTCAATTAAAATGATCAAAAATTGTTTAACACATGGAAAACAAATTGTGATCTTGGATTAATGCTTCAAAAATTAAGTATTGACCTACAAAATAATTAGAAAGCATTAAAAGTTGCAAAATCATTGTGGAAATAATATTTCAAATGTTAAAAACAATTAAAATATTAATTCTTTGCAAAAATATCAATTATATAAAATAAATAATATTTTTGGGATTTTTTGGTAAAATAAAATATTTTAACATTTTTGTGAATTATTGCAAAAAAAACCAATCAAAAATGATAAAAATTGAAGGAGTTATTAATTTTTCAAATCATTAAAAATAATAGTATGAAAAATAATAAAATAAAAAAGTGATAAAAAGAAGTCTGGGGCGAGGGGGATTCGAACCCCAGACCTCTCGCTTGCTAATACTCACAAAACCAGCTGATGAACCGCTGGGGCGCAATGCCAATTCATTAAATATATGGCAAGTGAAAATTATATAGAGAACTTGGTTGGTTTTCTGAAAATGGTGCCATGGCCATCTCCTTCCCCGAGCTCGTGCATGAAGCACCCTATCTCACTCATCTCTCAACCATTGGACATGATTCAAACACCAAACTCGTGCGTTTTTTCACAAGGAACAAGATGGCAATACCCAATTTTATTCATTTTCAGTGTGGAGTGAAATAATCATGATGAACACAGATGAACCCTAATTTGCAAAAGCAATCGTGCAAGCATGGTTATGAGGTCTATGATCAAATTTATTGAGGCAAAACAATCAGCATATGATGGTAATCAAATGGCAAAATTATCATGCGAGGAAATATGCATGGATCATGGAGTTTGAGTTTGAAGCTCACCTTGATGCAAGCTGAAAAGGAACTTTGCCCAGATGGTGTTCCAGTCGTGAATTTATGATCCCTACAGCTTCAATGGATGTTATGGAGTGTGTTGCAAGCTTTGGAAAACTTTGAAATTCTATGGATCAAGCTGGAGACCTCCACCTGCAAAACTGAAGCAAAATGGCTTGGTTGAAGAGTGATTTTGAGCTGGGAGTGTTACAGATGTTGTTTAAGCACTTGGACACCTCAAATACATCATATGTGATGTGTTTGAGCAATTGGAATTGATTGCTTACGGCTGCAACTCAAAACCTGATAGTGGTTACTCAAAAACAAGAAAACTTGAAGTTCAAGAAAGAATGAGAGAAAGCAGTGCTGTAACTGGCTTTGGGGTGAGTTGAGTAATCCATTGAGACCTCTATTTATAGGTGATCAACTCTTGTCTTGGAGGAATAGTGAATGGCAGCTGGATCAGATCACATTTGCTTGGATTGGCTTGGCATAAATGCCTCTTGCACTAGGCATAACAGCTGTTCCAAATAGATCAGCTATGCCTTGACTGAAATCACATTTTTCAGATGTTTTTAATGTTGTTTAATCAGAGAACTTGACTGAGGAGAGTGAGAATCTTGACAATGCACTATTCCACATAAATGCATTTTGAATTCAAGGCAAAAAGTGCCAAAGTGGATGAATTTCAAGTTGGAAGGTTCTTTGGCTTTTTGACTCAGATTTATCAGTTGGATTAGATGCAATGTGATTGGTTTGAACACAAGTGGCATGCTGATCCTCAGTCTTTGGCTCAAAATCGTGTGAGATAAGCAAACATGCAAACTGATTTTTCCAAAACAGCTTGCAGCAGCATGACTTTGGGCATGGATTTCTCATGGCTTGAGTTGAATCAATTCATGCTGTTGAGCCCTTTGAATTCTTAGCAACATATGCAACAACATTGATGTTTAACTTTGGGACTGATTCAGCTTGCATCTATGTGCAAAAATCCCACAAGTTTTGGTGTTTCAACAAAATTCTGTTTTAGGCAGAATTTTTCTAAGTGTTGGAAAATGGTATTTTTTCACATTTTCAGCCACTTTGGCTCACTCATAGCTCAAAATCCATAAGGAATTGGAGTTAGGCCTAGTTGAAGTTTTTGTAGAGGGCAGTGAGATCTACAAATCAAGCTTTGGATGGAAAAAATTGGCCTTGTGGTTTAGGAGTTATTGTCCTCCAAAGTTGGTACCTTTGCCACTTTATTTTTAACAGAAAAATTTCTAAGTTTTATGGTTACCCCTTTTACAAGTTATCTCACTTTTCTTGATTTTTCTTGATGAATGATGATTCAAATCATACATTAACATCATTTTAGGGTTAAAAATCCATTTTGGTGAAAAATCTCAAAAAGTCAAAGTTGACTTTTGTGCACAGTTGACTTTTTATCAGATGGATTCCAAACTGTGCAATTCTTCAGGAAATCATGTCCTTGACCTAAATCAAACTTGATGGACATGTTCCATGGGTGTCATAGGGTATATTCAATCATGTATTAGGGTTTGGGAGCATGTCCAGGTCAAAAGTCAAAGTTACAGTTGACTTTTCCCTTAAAACCCTAATTGTGGTGCAGATGAAAATGAAACTTGTTGCTCAAGCTTCTTGGATCAATCCATTGTTCCAAATGGATCAATATGGTGTATTAGAGACCCTCAAATCATGTCTTGAGGTCTTGGCTCATGGTTTGTCCCAAAAGTCAACTTAGGGGTGAATTAGGTCAAGAAACCCTAATTCCTGGTTTTTGATGAATGCATCCCCTGAGGCAAAATTGACTTGATGCATGGGTTCATGAGGTTCCATGAATCATATTAGGTCATGTTTTGGATCATTGCCTTGTGCCCAGATGAAAATTTCCATCTGGAGGCCCTGGTTGACCAAAACCCTAATTTGGTGACACTGTCGATCTTGAGACTTGATCCACCTAGAAGGGAGCAGCCTTGTGCTTAATCCTTGAAGTGGGAGTCCTTTTTGATCCATTGTGGATGTTTGAGAGATTAGACAAGTTGAAGATCATGTCATTTCTTGATTGATCCTTTGTCTAAGCACTCAGAGAGGGCTTGAAACCCTAATTTTGATTGTATTGGATGCTCACCCATCTTTGGGGAGACTTACAAGGTAGGATGGTTCCTCCATATTGTGATGATGATTTTCACAATGATGGGAAATCTAATTGGTCAAAATTTGGGGTATTACAATAGTATGTAGTGTCGAATTATTATGTCGAATTGAGCCTTGTGTTAAGGATCCAATTGTTTAGGTTAGCTTGTTATTTTAGTTACCTTGTAGTCTATAAATAGGCTAGATCACTCAGGTTGTTGAGTGAGGCCAATTGTGTTATTCACTTGTTATCACTGTAAGAAGGAGGGTCACACAAGAAAGGTGTGTCCTAAGCGCCTGAATAATCATGGAGGTAAGGACAATGACACTAAGCTATTATGCAAGATGATTATGAATCATCTGAAGTCCTTGTGGTGTCGAGCAACAACTCTTGCAATGAGTGGATTATGGATTCAGGATGTCCTTGACATATGACTCCAAACAAGAATGTGTTTGAAGAATTATGTGATCAAGATGGTGGATCAGTGCTGTTAGGAAACAATAAAGCTTGCAAGATTGCAGGCATTGGATATGTGAGATTCAAGCTCCATGATGAGTCTATAAGGTTATTGACTTAAGTTAGGTATGTACCTGATCTTAAGAGAAATTTGATTTCTCTTGGTGAATTTGACAAGAAAGGATATGTTTTTAAAGGAGAGCAAAGTATCCTGAAAGTCATGAAGGGGTCGAAGGAAGTCTTGAGAGGCGTGAAGGAACAAGGCTTGTATACCATTGAGGTTGAGGTTGTAAGTGTTTGAGCAGATTTTGCATCCACGAAACCTGTGTCGAAGACAAAATTATGGCACATGAGATTGGCCATGCCAGCGAAAGAGGTCTGGTTGAACTGGGGAAATAGAACCTGCTAGGTGGTGACAAAGTCGAGAAGTTGAAGTTTTGTGAACCTCGTGTATTTGCTAAATCCTGTAGGGTAAAGTTTAACAAAGGTAAACGAAAAACACATGGATCCCTAGATTACATTCATGCTGATCTTTGGGGGCCTGCAAGGAATCCTTCACATTCAGGTGCAAGGTATTTTATATCCATAGTTGATGACTTTTCCAAAAGATTATGGGAATTCATTCAAAAGACTAAGGATGAAACTTTTGAGAATTTCAAAAGTTGGAAGGTTTTGTTCGAAACTCAAACAGGCAGAAAGGTTAAGAGGTTGAGAACCGACAATGACCTTGAGTTCTGCAATGAAGCTTTCAACAGTTATTGTGTTGAGTATGGGATTGCAAGGCATAAGACTCTAGCAGGTACTCCTTAACAAAATGGCTTAGCTGAGAGATTTAATCAAACAATTCTTGAAAGGGTTAGATGCAATGTTGGTTAGTTCTGAATTGAAGAAGGTGTTTTGGGCGGAGACTGTTTCGTTAGCAGGTTATCTAATAAATAGATGTCCCACGACTGCCTTGGGAATGAAGACACCTGAAGAAGTTTGGTTGGGTCAAACACCGGATCTCGACAAACTGAGAGTATTTAGATGTTTAGCCCATGCTCACATTAAGCAAGACAAAGACGAACCTAGAGCTATGAGATGCATGTTTCTTGGATATCCTGAGGTAGTCAAAGGATATAGGTTGTGTTGCGTAGAACCAGTTCACAAAAGATGTATCATAAATTGTGGTGTAGTTTTCAATGAAGTCGAGATGGCGTTCAAGAGAACTGGTGATGCTGGTAGAAATGCATAAATCCCTGAAGAGGAGCTAGAACAGGTAGAGATTCCGGTTGAGGTGGAACATAGTGATGTTGAAGTGCATAAACCAGATGAAGTCAAAGAAGAAGAGCAAAATACTAAAGAGACTTAGGAAATTGTCGATGACTACCTACTGGCAAGAGATAGGTTGAGAAGAGTCATCTATCCACCTCAGAGACTTGGTTATGCAAATCTTATAGGTTTTACCTTAATATTTGTAAGTGAGGTACTTGAGGAAGAACCTAGAGATTACAAGGAAGTTATGAGGAGTCGATATGAGACTAAATGGTGAAAAACCATGGATGACGAGATGAAATCTCTTCATTATAATAACACTTGGGAGCTGATTGAGAAACCTACAAGGAACCGGTTAGTCAGTTGTAACTGGATTTTCAAGGTCAAGGAAGGAATCAAAGGAGTGACGTCGAAGCACTTTAAGGCAGGGTTGGCTGCTAGGGGGTTCACTCAGAAAGAAGGTGTCGACTTCAAAGATGTGTTCTCTCTTATTGTAAAGCATAGATCCATTAAAATATTGTTAGCCATGGCGGTGAAGTTCGACCTGGAACCTGAATAAATGGATGTGAAGACAACATTTATGTATGGTGATCTAGATGAAACGATCCTGATGCGACAACCTGAAGGGTATGCAAAAAAGGATGAGGAAGATTATGTGTGGAAGCGGAATAGGTCATTGTATGGCCTAAAACAATCTCCTCGACAGTGGAACAGGAAATTCGACAAGTTCATGGCACACATTGGTTTCGCTAGGAGCCAGTTCGACCACTGTATTTACTTCAGATTTCGACCTGGAAACTCACTTGTTATTTTGTTGCTTTATGTGGATGATATCCTCATAGTTAGCAATAATGTTGAGGATGTAATGGAGGTGAAGGCTGAACTTAGTAAGGAGTTTGAAATGAAGGATCTGGGAGCTGCCACCAGGATTCTTGGGATTGACATCTGAGAAATAGAAAGCGGTCGAGATTATGATTATCTCAAGAGACATACCTACGGAAGGTTCTTGACAAGTTTGGTATGCTGAATTCAAAGCTTGTTGTGACTCCGACAAATCCTCAGTTTAAGCTTAGTACAACTCAAAGTACGAGTACTGAAGCTGAAATAATCTATATGAGTAGCATTCCATATACTAGTGTAGTAGGTTTTTTAATGTATACTATGGTCTGTACGAGGCCAGACATAGCGTATGGAGTGAGCCTTGTAAGCAAGTGTATGGCTAATCCTGGAAAGGCGCACTGGAAATCTTTGAAGTGGATTCTCAGGTACATAAATTGTTCTCTGAGAAGAGTCTTGGTTTATGGTGGATCCTGTGGTGATACCAAAGTCGAAGTCAAAGGATTCGTCAACTCAGATTATGCAGGTTGTATGCATTCCAGAAAGTCTATTTCTGGATATGTATTCACTATGTTCGGCATAACAATCAATTATAAAGCAACACTTTAGAAGGTTGTCACCTTATCAACCACTGAAGTAGAATATATTTCCCTCACTGAAGCTGTGAAAGAAGCATTCTGGCTTGAAGGTTTTGAAAAGGAGCTGAAACTTCAAGGTCGAAGTATCACTGCTAAATGTGATAGTCAAAGCGCAATACACCTGTCAAAGAATTCAGCCTATCATGAACGAAACAAGCACATCAATGTAAGGCTGTACTTCGTCAGAGAGATAATCGAGCATGGTGAAGTCCAGGTGCTGAAGGTTTCGACTGATGACAATGTTGCTGATATGATCACTAAAACATTGCCGAGTTGTAAGTTTTTCCACTGTATGCAGTTGATAAAGCTGCATGATAAAAGCTAGTTTATTCCCCGTTGTTTATAGAGTTTGATACAAGGTGGATATTTGTGAGATATTGAATCGAACTCTAGTGCTATTGACTGGGTTGTTTCGACTGCGACAAGCATGAGGTCGAAGATTGTTCACATACTAATGTCGAAGTGTTTACATACTGTAGTCGAAGTCAGTTCTAGTATGTAGTGTCGAATTATTATGTAGAATTGGGCCTTATGTTAATGATCCAATTGTTTAGGTTAGCTTGTTATTTAAGTTACCGTGTAGTCTATAAATAGGCTAGATCACTCAGGTTGTTGAGTGAGGCCAATTGTGTTATTCACTTGTAATCATTTGTAACATTGAGTAAGTGAATAGAAAATAATTTACCCAAATCCTTCTTTCATTTTCTTCTTTTTTCTTTTTTCTTTCTCTCTTTGGAAACCTAACCGTTTCATTGTTCATCAAGAAAATTTGTTTCTCATTCAAGAAAGTGTTGAAAGGTATCATTTGTGATCACAACAAACTGGTGCGGTGAGCTTGGAGAAGATGTCGTCAACAAAGTTTGAAATTGAGAAGTTCACCGGAGTTAATGATTTCGGTTTATGGTGCTTGAAGATGTGATCCCTTCTTGCTCAACAGGGTTTGCTAGAAGCTATAAAGGGAGGAGATGCCATGGATGCTGCATTGACGGAGAAGGATAAGACTACGATGACAACTGGTGTTTGGCTGAAACTCAAAGGATTGTATATGATAAAATCCTTGGTGAATCATTTTTACTTGAAGCAAGCTTTGTATTCATTCAAGATGAATGAAGATAAAGCATTGACAAAGCAGCTGGATGTGTTCAGCAAGCTGATTTTTGATCTTGAAAATATTGATGTCACCATTAGTGATAAAGATCAAGCATTGTTATTATTGTGTTCTTTACCCAAGTCGCATGCTCACTTCAAAGAAACCCTCTTGTATGGAAGAGAGTCTCTGACCTTTGAAGAAGTTCAAGCAGCCTTGTATTCGAAGGATTTCAACAAAAGAAATGAGCAGAAAATATCATCAGTTGGCGATGGGTTGTCCGTGAAGGGGAAATCTTCAAAGAGAGATGGTAGGTTCAACAAGAAGAAAGGTAAAACTCAACAGAAGTCTTATGGTGGTGATATTTCTGGTATTAAGTGTTATCACTGTTAGAAGGAGGGTCACACAAGAAAGGTGTGTCCTAAGCGCTTGAATAATCATAGAGGCAAGGACAATGGCAATGCAACTATTGTGCAAGATGATTATGAATCATCTGATGTCCTTGTGGTGTCGAGCAACAACTCTTGAAAAGAGTATATTATGGATTCAGGATGTACCTGCGATAAGTGCTAAAATGTACTGATATTGAGTGTAAAAAATTAGCACTTCTTGGCTTGATTCAACTAATAAACCTCAACTTTTGTCCAAATGTTGTATAGTTTATATTATAGTGTATATATTACGTATCGTGTAAATATCATTGATTTTAATTGTTTTTCTCTCATTTTTGTAGGTATACAGGCAATGATATTTTGTCATTTTCTTATAGAGCATGGAATAAGCTTTCCAACACTTCCGATGTGCAAACTGGAGGCGAGCGAATTCACCAAAAGTTCGCACTGCGAACTCAAGGAGAACAAAAATTGCCCAGAAGCTGGAAAACAATATTTTGGCAGTAGCTAAGGAGAAATATGTTCACTGGGCGAACGGGAGTTTGCAGTGCAAACACGGGAATGCATTTTTGCCTATAAAGTCACATTTTTAGATATTTTCTAGGTTATGTTGTTGGGAACTTTTAACCCCAACTTCATCAAACACATTCTTTAGTAGTTTTAGCTTAGAAACAACATTAGAGAGTGCATCTTGATGATCTGGAGTCGAATCCACTTCAACCGGAGTTGATAAACCGTGAGATTTTTGTTCTTCATCTCTCTTCTCTTTGTACTCTCTATTTGTTGAGGTTTTGTATGTAAGTTTATCTTGATTGTATGTATATTTATGGATCTTTGTATAAAATCTCTTTTACAACTCTTAATCGATGTCATATTTGATTTAATCTTTATCTTAATGGGTTTGATTTGCTATAGACATATATTTTTCAAACTCGACCTAAGATGAATGTCTATTGGCTGTGGGAAGCGGTCTAATATTCACATGTGTGTTGGATCTTAATGTTCCGTGTTGTTTAGTTGCGTGAGAAATCACTTATAAGAGAATGCACTTGATCTCTCGACTTTTGGGTTAGACATAACCTCTTTTCGTGAGCGATACATGGGGATTTTGATGAGTGATTTTGGTTGTGTGCAATTGATTAATAGGTTTTTTAGTGCTTGATGGGTAGATTGACATACAACTCCTTACGAGTTTTATCATGTCTTAAGAATGTATTTATTTTATTATTTTATGTTTATTTAAACCCAAGCTTAGAGACGTAGAGATTGTCGAACGACATTCTTTCCCTCGCACCGATCCCTGTGGAGACGATATAAATCCCGGAGGGAATTCTTCCGAAAATAATTTTTGCTTGACACTTTACCACTCAAACAAAATGGTTCCATTGCCGGGGATTAGGCATGGCAACATAACCCATACCCGCGGGTACCCACCCGAACCCGCCCGAAGTTGACGGGGAAAACCCGCTTTGACTGGGTTTGCGTTTTCCCCGAATAAAAAATATGGGCCCTGATCGGGTAATGGGGACACTAGTACCCACCCCGAACCCGCCCCGTTTATTTTATTAAGGACGTTATTATTTAGTTTTGATAATTTAGAATATTAAATGTGTGGCCAATGTTTGGTATTTTAATTTGTACTAATTATTTAAAATATTTGAAATGTATGTATGAAATTTTTTGAGATTGTTTTATTTTATTATCTGTAATGTAATTTAATTTTGGAAAAAATAAATATTTCTATTGAAAAAATTGATTTTATTAAATGGATGGTGGTGGGGCAGGGATACTCGAACCCAACCCTAACCCGTTGGGGACGGGTTTGAGTTTTAATTCTCCATCCCCGTTTGGGTTTGGGGCGGGGAACGGGGATTGTTTGGGGGTTTGGGTTTGGGTTTGGGGGAGGCAAAAACCGTTCCCGACCCGCCTCGTTGCCATGTCTTCCGGGGATTGGTTTTGATATTGAATTGCATTGCGATAGTTTCTATGTTTTTAAGCTTTGTATATACTTGTTTATAGTTGTTTTCCATAAGTGATTGTATATAGGTGTTTCCATCATGTTTGTGTATGTGTTTATGCATATTTTTGTTTTTGGTTTACGTTTGCTTAAGTGTTGCAGGTTTTATTTGGTATATACCGGTGAACGAAGCAACATGGAGGAGCTTATATGTAAATAAGGTGTCGAGCTTACGACGTGAAACAAGCGCTTGTTGGGAGGCAACCCAACGGTTTTTGAGTTTCTAAAATTTTATATTTAGTAGTATAGTTAATATAAAGTGAGAATGGATGGATTGTGTGAGAAAAAGAATTTGAAAAACTAAGCATGCCTGTTAGCGCTTAGCGTGCTCAGAGGGCGCTTAGCGTACCCTGTTTTGTATGGAAAAATCTCTCATTTTCCATCCACTTTCACCAATT
Organism: Lathyrus tuberosus; assembly: GCA_022829125.1. NCBI lineage: Eukaryota > Viridiplantae > Streptophyta > Magnoliopsida > Fabales > Fabaceae > Lathyrus > Lathyrus tuberosus. Next base: position 3,057,276 of record JALAZF010000627.1, on the reverse strand, counting down.
TTGGTCTTTGTGTTTAGTTAGTTTTAGTTCATTTTTGTTAGGTTGTTAGAATAATATTTGTGTTTGCTCTCAAGTTTGTTTTTTATTAGCTTGAGGATGCATTTTGTGATTTTCCAAGTTTGATCGTTTCAACTTGCGAATGTATGGTGTTGATATTGTTTGAAGTTGGTTCTTTGCAAGGTACTCGTTTATCGCTTTCTAGAACATAGCATGATTAGGAGACTTTTCATTTGTACAATTTTCATGTCATTCATTCTTTTGCCATACTTGTTCAATTTTGAATCACTTTAGAACTAAACCCTTTTTGTGAGGAGCTTTCCATTATTTACTATATGCAGGAGACCAACATTCTTGTTTAACTCGGTTTTATTATGTTTAATCTTGTATTTGTGTTGATTTGTATGATAGTACTAAAATGATCAAGGAATTTTGTTTGATTTTGAGCATAACCACTTGACCAAATTGTCAATCTACCTTATGAGTGAGTGAGAATTTGCTTACCCCCTTTGAGCCTTTGTTAGAATCTATGTTGGTGTTAATTTCTTTTTTGTATGGATTCTAATACTTTTTCTTGAACTATAACCATGACCTATTATTTGAGTTTTTTACCCTTAGCTAATAAGTTTGGGAGCATTCATGTCATTATGTGTGGTTGCATTCAAGTTGGGGAGAAAATATTGGTTGCTAAGAGGTTGAGAAAAAGAAAAAGTCTGAGAAAGAAAGAAAAGAAAAAAGTGAAAAAGAAAAAGAAAAAAAAGGGAAAAAGAATTGAAAAAATAAAAAAAATTAGAATAATGTTGTGCTAATAAGTTGTGTGGAATGGTGTAACAATTTGGAAAACAGAAAAAGGTGATTGGAATTTCCGAGTGCTTGAGATTATGAGAAATGATCACTCTCATTTGATTAGGCAAGTTTTTGTTTCTTTTAGCTTGAGAAAAACAATTGTTTGTTACCCAAGCCACATTACAACCCTTAAAGCTCTTGTGGTTTTTGCTTTTATACTGTTCAATATGAGTTTTTTCTTGATGAATGCATAATTTAACTTGTCGTTAGCTTGATTGTTGGGTGAGAGTTAAGCCCTTCATGTTTTTGTTATTCATCTACCGATGAAGTGTGTGCTAGGTGTAATTCATTTTTGAACATTGAATTGTCTTAGAATTTTTGACATGTGTTTTGTATTTAGGAGTTGTTTCGTTTTAATGTTATCGCTGTAGTTTAGTGGTAATTTTTGGTTTGCATGTACGTTTTTGTGTTGAACCATACATTTGTTTTTTGTTTTTCGAAACTTGTTAAGTCGTGATTGCTTGGTTGTAACTTTTGTTTCTTTGAGTTGATTGATTCTTGTTTGAGGACAAACAAATTTAAGTTGGGGAGAGTTGATAAGTGCTAAAATATACTGATATTGAGTGTAAATAATTGGCACTTATTGACTTAATTCAACCAATAAACCTCAACTTTTGTGCATATGTTGTATAGTTTACATTATAGTGTATATATTGCGTATCGTGTAAATATCATTGATTTTAATTGTATTTCTCTCAGTTTTGTATGTATACAAAAAGTGATATTTTGTCATTGTCTTATAGAGCATTGAATAATCTTTCCAACACTTCTGACCGTGCGTAAAACGGAGTTACGATTCAAAAGTTATGGTCGAAACAAGTGCTTGTTTGCTGTCATGTTCGCTGTGCGAACTGGAGGCGAGCGAATTCGCCAAGAGTTTGTACTGCGAACTCAAGGAAAACAAAAATTGCCCAAAAGCATAAAAAAAACTATTTTGGCAGTAGTTAAGGCGACATATGTTCGCTGGGTGAATGTGAGTTCGTAGTGCGAACACATGAACCCATTTTTTCCTATAAAGTCACATTTTCAGATATTTTCTAGGTTATGTTGTTGGGAACTTTTAACCCCAACTTCATCAAACACATTCTTTAGTAGTTTTAGCTTAGAAACAACATTAGAGTGTGCATCTTGACGATCTGGAGTCGAATCCACTTCAACCGGAGTTGATAAACCGTGAGATTTGTGTTCTTCTTCTCTCTTCTCTTTGTACCCTCTATTTGTTGAGGTTTTCTATGTAAGTTTATCTTGATTATATGTATATTTATGGATCTTTGTATAAAATCTCTTTTACAACTCTTAATCGATGTCATCTTTGAGTTAATCTCTATCTTAATGGGTTTGATTTGCTATAGTCATATACTTTTCAAACTCAACCTAAGATGAATGTCTATTGGCTGTGGAAAACGGTCTAATATTCACATGTGCGTCGTATCTTAATGCTCCGTGTTTTTTAGTTGCGTGAGAAATCACCTACGAGAGAATGCGGTTAATCTCTCGAGTTTTGCGTTACACATAACCTCTTGCCGTGAGCGATACGTGGGGATTTTGTAGTGATTTAGGTTGCGTGCATTTGATCCATAGATTTTTTAGTGCTTGATGGGTAGATTAAAATACAATTCCTGACGAGTTTTCTCATGTCTTAATAATGTATTTATTTTTTTGTTTTATGTTTTTCCTTTTGCACTTTTATCCCAAACCATTTAAACTCAAGCTTAGAGACGTAGAGATTGTCGAACGACATTCTTTCCCTTGCACTGATCTCTGTTGAGATGATATAAATTCCAGAGGGAATTCTTCCGAAAATAATTTTTGCTTGCCTGTTAGATGTCAAACATGTTATATATTTGAATGCAATTTTTGACATTTTTCATTACTTTCCATGTGTAATTTGTTGATTTAAGTGGTGAATTGTGTTGTTGTGCATACATTGGATTACACTTGTGGTGCGTGTAATTTGTGTGCTAGTGTGCAGGAATAGGCATGAAAGGATCATAATTGTGAGACACAAGGAATGGATGCAAGTGGCCATGGAATTTAGAGCTGGAATAGAGTGTTCGCAGTGCGAATGATCTGGCAAAGGGCCAGCGAAGGTTCGCACTGCGAAGGCTGGCGAATGTCCCAGCGAAGGGTGGCAGAGAATTCAGCTTGGAAAATAATCAAATGTTCGCACTGCGAACTTCTAGCGAAGGCTCGCTGGTTCGTTCGCAGTGCGAAGGTACTGGCGAATGGTGGTACTAGCTAATGGATTTTGGAAGTTTGGCTCGCTGGTTGGTTCGCTGCAGCGAGTGAGCTAGCGAATGATTCGCAGTGCGAATGGATGGTTCGCAGTGCGAACCCACGATTTCTGCTTTGGGCGGTTTAAGTATCAGAGGCACTTAAAGGTGCCATTTTCTCTCATTCGCAGTGCGAATGATTCACTCGCAGTGCGAATGCTGCTGAATTCTGGTGTGTATAAATAGATTTTTACTTTGCTTGTAAAGGATCTTTTGTTCATTTTCACCCAAAAACCATAGTTTTCAGTATTTTGATCATCTAAGAGTGGATTTTCACTTTGAGAAGCTGAAGTCACATCCATTCTAGATTATTCAACTTGGATGTTCATTCATCTCCTCTTGAAACTTGTCATCCAAGCTACCATGAGAATGGGTAGCTAAACACTCAATGTTGAGGTTAAATGTAGTTGATCCTGATTATATGTATTGCTTTTGATCTGGTGTGTATGAACAAAGTCTTTGATCAATATAGATGAAGTTATTTTCTCTTAATGCTTTATGTGTGATTTGTATTGCTCTAGACATAGATTCTACAAATCATGACCTAATAATTTCATCTCTTAAAAACCAAACTCTAGACATAGATTTGGGATTTGCTATTCGCTTTGTGTTGATCTTAACGATTGTTGTTTAGATTGTTAGCATGAGACATCATCTGACGGTCTAAACAACGATACTCACGACTTTGCTTTAGACATAAACTTTGTCGGGAGGATACGCGGTTGTATTGGTCAGAAACTGAGTTCATATGCTTGATTAATCGTATATATGTGAAAAGGATTAGTGAAACCTAACCTTGACATGCTTTTATAAAAACCTTTCAAACTCTTTGTCAAAAAAATTACTCTTTGCTACTAATTGATGTTAAACGAAATTGAGAACCAATTGAAACCTTTGAACTTAAAACGGTGTAACTATTGAACGACAAGCATCAAATATCAGGCAATCCCTGTGGAGACGATAAAAACACCCCCTAATACTCTATCAACAAAATGGCGCCGTTGTCGGGGATTGTTCAGTGATATTGCAAGCATTGCAATAGTGTGCTGTTTTAAGTTGTTACCTATTTCTAGAACTTGCTAATTTGTTTTGTTTAGTGTGCATACTTTGTTTTATGCGAGGGAAGCTACCGGCGGACCAACTTCTTTTCGATCCTAAGATTGAAAGAACCGCTCGTAGAACCAACAGCAGAACAAGACGAAGGAGGCAACTAGCAAGACAGAAGCGAGAATAAGAGGAAAGTACTTCTACACCACCACCAGTCCCACAGTTACTTCCAGTTATGGAGGCAGATCCACCACCACCACCACCACCACCTGCTTCTAGACCTTGCACAAACAGTCCGAGACACAATGCCCAGTTCGCTCGCCATGCACACAATGGTCGTCATGCTGAAATGAAGACCAATATTCTCCAACTGTTATATCAAAGTCCATTTACGGGTATGGATCATGAAGATCCTTTCACCCATCTTACGAAATTCTATGAAATAGCGGGAGCGACTGGTGCACCTGAGGCAGAAGAGGAGTCTCTGTTCAAGAGACTATTCCCGCATTCCCTCATTGGGAAGGCCAAGGAATGGTACCTTGACCAGTCAACGACCATAATGACGGACTGGAATGCACTTGAAGAGAAATTTTTGGAGAGATTTTTCCCTCATACTCGGTTTATGGAGGCAAAGACTGCTATCGCTGTGTTCACACAAGGAGCCAATGAATCTCTTAATGAAGCTTGGGAGAGATTTAAATCAATGTTGAGAAAGTGCAAGGGCCATGGTTTTGATGAATTGTCGCAAATTCATATATTTCGAAATGGGCTTCAACTTGTACATAAAACCTTGTTGGATGCCACCGCTGGTGGATCCTTGTTGACCAAAACCGCAGCAGAAGCCATGGTTATTATTTATCAGATGGCTTTGAATGACCATCAAGCAAGTCATAACCGAGGACCTTCTCAACGTACTCCCGGAGTTTTGGAATTGGGAACAAACGATGTTATACTTGCGCAAAACAAGTTATTATCACAGCAGGTTGAGTTGTTGACGAAGCAAATGTCTAAACTTCCTCAATAATTTAAAGAAATTCATGACTCCTCGAGTAAAAATGTACAAGTCTTGGTTTGTGAACTTTGTAGAGGCGACCATTTGACTGGATATTGTCCTCCAGTTGTGGAGGAGGTAAACTATGCTGGAAATCAAGGATACCAACCTCGACCTCCTTATCAACAAGGCAACCAAGCTTACCAACAACGGGCTAACCAAGGTTATCAACAACCGTGGAGACCGCAAGAAGCCAGACCATCAAACCGTCAACAATATCAAAATTACACTCAACCTCCACAAGCTCCCGTTGGAAATACGAAGATGGAAGACACTCTCACACAATTTATGCAAATGTCAATGTCCAATCAGAAGAATACCGATGCGGCCATAAGGAATCTTGAAACACAAGTCGGGCAATTATGAAAACAATTGGCTGACGAACAAAAATGGCATTTTACGGCAAATACGCTTCCAAATCCTAAAGATTGTAAGGCAATTCTGACAAGAAGTGGAAGAGAGATTGACATGGGTGTAGGTCAAAGTGGAGTGGAGAAGGAGGTTGTAGTTGAAAAAGAAAAAGAGAGTGATGTGATTGAAGTAGAAAAAAATGTTGAGGGTGTTTTAGTTGAAAATGAGAAGGAGAAAAGTGAGAATGAGAAAAAAAGAGAGAGAGAAGAAAAAGTAAAGAGAACTAGGAAGGGAAAAGAACCAGTGAACAATATTCCAATCCAAAATTTATCATATCCTCATGCTCCTACCAAGAAAGATAGTGTGAGGCACTACTCTTGGTTTATGGATATTTTCAGACAATTACAAATAAACATCCCATTTTCCGAGGCTTTATAGCAAATGCCTAAATATGCTAAATTCATGAAGGATATTCTCACGAAAAAAAAAGAGATATACTGATCAAGAGACCATTATGGTAGATGCTAGCTGTAGCGCGATCATTCAACGAACTCTCCCAAGGAAAGAGTGTGATTTGGGACGAGTTACCTTGCCGGTTACTATCGGAAATATCTATGTCGGAAATGGATTGATTGATTTGGGCTCTAGTATCAATTTGATACCCTTGTCGATTGTGAAACGGTTAGGCCACATGGAATTAAGGTCCACTCAAATGACGTTGCAACTCGCAGACAAATCCACTACCCGTCCTCACGGTGTAGCGGAAGATGTGTTGGTCAAAGTGGACAAATTTCTGTTTTTGATAGACTTCGTGGTCATTGAAATGGAGGAGGATGAGGATGCTCCTTTGATTCTTGGAAGGCCTTTCATGAAAACTGCCCGAATGACAATTGACATGGACGATGGTCTCATGAAAGTGAGAGTCCAAGATGAAGAGGTGTGTTTCAATCTCTATGATGCCATGAAGCACAAGAAAGATAAAGGTGATTGTTTCATAATCGATGCAACGGAGGAAGCAAGTATTGATGTTACAAAGCAAATTCATGTCATTACCCCTTTACAAAGAGCTTTGGATGATTCCTTGGAAGTATTCTCAGTTGAAGAAGAGCAAGCTCTTGAGGAGTGTTTGTTGGAGCTTGAAGCTTTAGAAGAGTTGCAACCTTGGGAGTATGAAGAGGAAATTCTGAAAAAAGTGGTGAATGATGAAAAATCCCAGCTGGAACTGAAAATGTTACCGTCAACCTTGAAGTATGCTTTTTTCGATGACGGTGGTAATAAACCAGTTATCATAAGCAGTATTTTATCTGAAAACGAGGAGAGCCGCTTGATTCAAGTGTTGAGAAAAAATTAGGATGCAATGGGATGGACATTGTCCGATCTCAAAGGCATAAGCCCTTCGTATTGCATGCATCGGATATTTATGGAGGAAGACTTCAAACCGGTTGCTCAACCGCAACATCGCTTAAATCCTATCATGAAAGAGGTGGTTAGGAAGGAAGTGGCCAAAATGTTAGATGCCGGAATGATTTATCCCATTTCTGACAGCCCTTGGGTGAGTTCGGTGCATGTGGTACCGAAAAAAGGAGGATTAACAGTGGTCCGAAACGAGAAAAATGAGCTCATTCCAACAAAAACCATGACCGGGTGGAGAATGTGCATCGATTACCGTCGGCTAAACAAAGCTACGCGGAAAGATCATTTTCCTCTCCCTTTTATGGATCAAATGCTCGAAAGGCTTTCCGGTCAACATTTCTACTATTTTTTAGATGGTTATTCGGGTTACAACCAAATTATTTTGAACCCGAAGGATCATGAAAAAACCTCTTTTACATGTCCTTTTGGAATCTTCGCTTATAGGAGGATGCCTTTTGGGTTATGTAATGCACCTGCGACTTTTCAACGGTGTATGCAAGCGATATTCTCGGATTTGATCAAAAAGACCATTGAAGTCTTTATGGATGATTTCTCGATTTTCAGACAATCGTTTGATATTTGCTTGAAAAATTTGGATACAGTGTTGGAACGGTGTGTGGAAACCAATTTGGTACTAAATTGGGAAAAATGAAACTTCATGGTGAACGAAGGAATTGTGCTCGGTCACAAAGTTTCTTCAAAGGGCCTTGAAGTGGATAAAGCCAAGGTGGACGTTATTGAGAAATTTCCACCACCGTTTAATGTAAAAGGCATAAGGAGCTTTCTCGGACATGTAGGATTCTACCGGCGGTTCATTAAGGACTTCGCAAAGGTAGCAAAGCCATTGAGCTATTTGCTCATCCAAGGTAAGATTTTTGACTTTGACGAGTCTTGCATGTTTACGTTTAATTTTTTAAAACAAAGTTTAACTACCTCACCGATAATCATTGTACCTAACTGGAAATTGGATTTTGAACTAATGTGTGATGCAAGTGATTATGCGGTTGGGGCTGTTTTGGGTCAGAGGAAAACGAAAGTTTTTCACGCGATACATTATGCGAGCAAGGTTTTAAACGAAGCTCAAATTAACTATGAAACAACTGAGAAAGAGTTGCTTGCAATAGTGTATGCGCTGGAAAAATTCCGTTCCTATTTGATTGGGTCGCACGTCATCGTTTACACGGACCACACGGCTATAAGGTATCTGCTCACCAAGCCTGATTCCAAGCAGAGGCTAATTCGGTGGATCCTTTTGTTACAGGAATTTGATCTAGAAATTCGTGACAAAAAAGGATTCGAGAATTTGGTGGCGGATCACTTGTCCCGCCTAGTAAACGTTGACGTGACCAAGAAAGAATGTGAAGTCAAAGAGGACTTCCCTGATGAAAAATTATTTAGGGTGCAGGTTAGACCGTGGTTCGCCGACATGGCTAACCACAAAGCCGCCGGATTGATACCGGACGGTCTAACGTACCATCAAAAAAGGGAAATTTTTGTCTGATGCCAAGTCCTTTGTATGGGATGAACCCCATTTGTTTAAACTTGGTGTCGACAACCTCTTAAGAAGATGTGTGTTGGTAGAGGAAGCCACGAACATACTGTGGCATTGTCACAACTCTCCGTATGGAGGACATTTCAATGGGTTAAGAACGGCAACAAAAGTACTACAATCGGGCTTTTATTGGCCGTCGTTATTCAAAGATGCGCATGCGCATGCCCAAAGTTGTGACAAATGCCAGAGAAGTGGAGGAATATCACGGCGGCATGAAATGCCTTTGCAAAATATGTTAGAAATTAAAGTTTTTGATTGTTAAGGGATCGACTTTGTCAGTCCATTCCCATCTTCATTTTCTAACGAATACATTTTGGTCGCTGTGGATTACATGTCTAAATGGGTGGAGGCGATAGCTTGTGCTAAAGCCGATGGAAAAAACATAGTGAAATTTTTGAAAAGAAACATTTTTGCGTATTTTGGTACTCCGCGAGTGTTGATTAGTGACAGAGGATCCCACTTCTGTAACACTCAGCTTGACAAAGCTCTGGAGCAATATGGCGTGAAGCACAAGGTTGCCACACCATATTATCCTCAGGCTAACGGGCAAGCGGAGGTGTCAAATCGTGAAATAAAACGCATTTTAGAAAAAACTGTTTCAGCCTCAAGGAAAGATCGGGCAAACAAACTTGATGATGTTTTTTGGGCTTATCGGACCGCTTTTAAGGCTCTGATTGGTCTCACGCCGTTTAAAATGGTCTACGGTAAGAATTGCCACTTACCGGTGGAGTTGGAGCATAAAGCGTTTTGGGCCTTAAAATTTTTGAACTTTGATCCAACTCTGAGCGGTGACAAAAGAAAAATGCAATTGCACGAGTTGGATGAATTGCGCCTCCAGGCGTACGATTCCAACAAGTTGTATAAAGAGCGTGTCAAGACTTACCACGACAGAAAAATTGTGATCAAACAGTTTGAAGTAGGACAGATGGTCCTGCTCTTCAATTCTCGACTAAAATTGTTTCCTGGAAAATTGAGGTCTAAATGGTCGGGTCCTTTTCGGATTCGAGAAATCAAGCCTCATGGAGCAATTGTAATTGAAGACACAACATCAAAGGAGAATTGGACTGTTAACGGGCAAAGATTGAAAGTGTATCTTGGAGGAGATTTCGAGCGGAATCCCGCCATTGTTCCTTTCCGCAATCCTTGAGATTGCGGTGGACCGTCGAGCTTAGTCGACGTTAAACAAGCGCTTGTTGGGAGGCATCCCAACATTGTAAGTATTTTTGTTTTATTTGTTGTATTTAGTGATTTTACACTTGTGAATGAGAGGAATTGTGGCAGCATGACATAAACACAAAATTTTAAAAAAGTGTCTCATTCGCTGGCTCATTCGCAGTGCGAATCTGGGGCGAACATTCGCCAGCCATTCGCACTGTGAACGTCAGCAAACCAGACGCATATGTTTTGGCTGCCACATCATTAAAAGTGGGGTAATTCAAGGGGTGTGGGCCTGCACGTAGGCCCAAGACCCGTTTGACTGGCTGAAGACTTGAGGGACCAAACCCTAGTCCCACTTGCCTCACTCTCTCATTCAAGAAAAAAAAAAGAGAAAGAAAAAACTCTCAAGTCCTCTTTTTCTCTCACGTATTTGCTGATCTTTTCATTTGAATTTTCTCCATCAATTCCATTCTTCAATCCAGGTTTGACTCTCTTTTCTTCTTACTTTCTGAAATTGTTGTTAGGGTTGTAATATGCATTAGGAACATATAGGAAGTTTTTGGTTAAATTATGTTGTTAAGGATTTAAGTGATGCATGTTGAATTTTTCTGCACGTTTAGTGTATATAGGGCTTGTAGATGATGCTCTGTTGTTGACTGTGGGTGCTGCAAAAAATTTTCAGAATTTTCGTGGATTCGCTGGCCCCTTTGCAGTACAAATCAGGGGCGAACGTTCGCCAGGATTCGCAGTGCGAATGTTGCAGCGAGCAGGGAAAAATTTTGTTTTTTTTATGAAGTTCAGTTGTCATATTGGTTGAATTCTAATCTCTAATGAACTGTCTTGGTGTTTTGTGTGGTTTTGTTTGTGATATGTGCAGATGGGTCCTAAGACTAATCTTGCCAAGAAGAGGAAAGCAACTACATCAAGACGGGTGCTGGTGCAATTCGACGATACTCGGTTCAAAGGTCCTAGGAAGGCTGAGAGATACTTGGTTTTGGAAAAGAGGACCATTCTAGCAGAGAAGTGGTTTGAGTTGAATGATCAAGGGAGTTATCGTGCTATCGCAGCCCTCTTGAATGCAAAGAAATGGGATCAGTTGATAACTCTGCTTGATTGGTACAATGTGGAGATAGTCCGAGAGTTCTATGCTAACGCCCTCCCGGATGAGGGTGATCTTTTTACTTGGACAACTGTGGTTGGGGGAAAAACAGTGAGATTTGATCGAAGGACAATAAGTACGGTTCTTGGAAATCCTCTACCATTGCGTGCTAGTGAGGGGGATGCATACCATAGGACTCTCAACCGCAACCATGATATCAACCAAATGTCTAGCGATCTGTTGCGCCTAGGTAAAAGTGTTAAGTTCAACCATTCTGGGGTTGCTGTTAGGTATCACCGGGAGGACATGCTGCCTTTGGCCCAGCTGGTCTTGCTTTTGGTTGTCACCAATATAAAACCAAAGTCACATTCCTCAACAGTCCCAATGCCCCTTGCTCACCTTATCCACAACATCCTAATCAATGTAGAAGTTGATGTTGTTAGAATCATTGCCGATGAGATAAGGGCAATTGTTGAGAGTGGTTTAGGAGGAAATGCTTCTCGGAAAAATTCCCCTCTCGCATTTCCTTGTCTGATCATGACATTGTGTGCTGAGGCGGGTGTAGTGCTGCCTTCGACGCGTCAGGTGACCATTCCGTCAGCTATCGATGATCGATACGTCGACAAATTCTGCAAACCAAAGGGGATTAGGGCTGAGTCTTTTGGAGTTGGTGCTGGGGATGGTACGAGTGCAGGTGATACTTCAGGGTCGCATAATTTCTATCCTTATCAGCAGGAGATAAGCCAGTATAATTGGGATTGGATGGCTGCTTCTCAGCGCGCCATGTTAGATTTACATGACTCTATGCAGGTACTTCAATTGCAGATTCGTGATCCCGCTACGGAGCAATTTTTGATGTCGAGGGAGCAGTTCCTCGCGCATGCTGGTTGGCCTGAGGCCATGCCAGTTTTTGGTGGGGGAGAGGATGCAGTTGATCCTACTGGAGATGATGCTGATGAGGAGGGAGTTGGCGATGATGTGGAGGTTTCTGGATCTGAGGGTGATGATGATAAGCAGGTGACCGAGGTCCTCGAGACAGAGTCCGATGAGGACTGATTTTGTAGACTTTTGTACTTCCTTTGGCCACCAAAGTGAAGTTTTCTAGTATTCAGTTTGTATTCAGTTTTTTTATTTTCAGCTTTTACTAGTCTATTTTCAGCTTTTACTAGTCTATTGTATCCACATGGTGGAATATGGATGTACTCGTACCCTTGAGGTACTTTTTGACTATGTAGGTGTTTCAGAGTAATGTTAGTTGTTGCAAAAGTTTTTTTTTGTGTTCACTTTTACTAATATTTCGGTTTTAGTTATAGTATGTGTTATGTGATATGCTTGTGAGGATTTAATATTTCCTTCTTTTGGTGACTCTTTATTTTAAAGGAAGATTCCTCCAAGAGGTGAGGCTATGATAGTACCTTAAGCATATTTTTGTGACAAGGTACATCGTTACCTAGTTCGAGAAGTTTGTATGTATTAGAACTTGGTGTCTTGGTGCGATTGAAAATGTTAGTTCATGTTACAACTTTCTTTGAATGCATGTGTCATTTTAGGGTCAAAAACCATTAAAGTAAGAAGCCTCCTAGTTTTACTATATGCGAAGGATTGATGATGAATGTTGTTTTATACTTATAATTCATGCCTTATCTTATGATGTATGTGATTTTGTGGAAGTATTAGAAGTGATCAAGGCACTTGTTGAAATTGAGCACAACCATGTCCATATAATAGTTCACCCGTGAGGAGCGAGAATTTGTTAGCCCCTTTGTGCCAAAAATTGGTTAGATCTCTTTTAGTGATGAACTTTGGATTATATATATTTGAAAAGTCGAGTTCATCATTGAGTTTTAAGAGCTTCTAACATACTTTCTTCTTGAACCTTTGTATTGTTATTTAAATTGACTTCCTTGCCTTAAAAAGCAAGGAACATTCACTTTAGGTTGAGTCGAAAATAAGTTTGGGAGAATAAAAGGAAGATGGGTGAATTACTCAAAATTTTGAAAAAAAAAATTCAGGCAAGCATGAAAAGATAAGAGTTGTGAATATGTTGTACAAATGAGAAAATGCTTGCTTGAATGAAAAAAATAGATTCAATAATTGTGCACGGTAGTTTGAGAAGGTGTGATGAAAAAGTTGGTGAATGAAGTTGAGATGTTTGAATATGGTGTTTAGTGAATGTTCTTTTGCATCGACAATTTCGTTTTAATGGGCATTAGAAAAATCCCTTTTTTGTTTACTTGACCAAGCTACCACCTTGAAGTCCTTAGTGATCTTTTGCTTCCATGATTTCTTTTGTGATCATTGAGATAGTGTATGAATTGCTTAGTATTTGTATTATTTGTCATTTGAGTGTAATTGTCCCGTGCTTGTATGCACGTTTACCTTCAATCCTTTTTTGAAGAGGAGTGTTAGAGTGGCATGTGCATGATGAGTTAGTTGTCTCTTGAAACATTGTTTGAAAGTTGTTTAAGAGTCAAGTTCTTATACATTGTAGGTTCTTGAATTGTGTAATTGTTGCTTTGTTGTGATCGTTGTTTAGTTGAGCCATTTATCTCGTCTTGGGTTGAATTGAAAGCTCGAGCAAATCCTCTTGAGAGGCATACTTTGCTTGAGGACAAACAAAGAGTTAGTTGGGGAGAGTTTGTTAGATGTCAAACATGTTATATATTTGAATGCAATTTTTGGCATTTTTCATTACTTTCCATGTGTAATTTGTTGATTTAAGTGGTGAATTGTGTTGTTGTTCATACATTGGATTACACTAGTGGTGCGTGTAATTTGTGTGCTAGTGTGCAGGAATAGGCATGAAAGGATCATGATTGTGAGACACAAGGAATGGATGCAAGTGGCCATGGAATTTAGAGCTGCAATAGAGTGTTCGCAGTGCGAATGATCTAGCGAAGGGCCAGCGAAGGTTCGCACTGCGAATACTGGCGAATGTCCCAGCGAAGGGTGGCAGAGAGTTCAGCTTGGAAAATAATCAAATGTTCGCACTGCGAACTCCTAGCGAAGGCTCGTTGGTTGGTTCGCCGTTCGAAGGTGCTGGCGAATGGTGGCGGTAGCTAATGGATTTTGGAAGTCTGTCTCGCTAGTTGGTTCGCTGCAGCGAGTGAGCTAGCGAATGATTTGCAGTGCGAATGGATGGTTTGCAGTACGAACCCACGATTTCTGCTTTGGGCGGTTTAAGTATCAGAGGCACTTAAAGGTGCCATTTTCTCTTATTCGCAGTGCAAATGATTCACTCGCAGTGCGAATGATTCACTCGCAGTGCGAATGCTGCAGAATTCTGGTGTGTATAAATAGATTTTTACTTTGCTTGTAAAGGATCTTTTGTTCATTTTCACCCAAAAACCATAGTTTTCAGTATTTTGATCATCTAAGAGTGGATTTTCACTTTGAGAAGATGAAGTCACATCCATTCTCGATTATTCGACTTGGATGTTCATTAATCTCCTCTTGAAACTTGTCATCCAAGCTACCATGAGAATGGGTAGCTAAACACTCAATGTTGAGATTAGATGTAGTTGATCCTGATTATATGTATTTCTTTTGATCTGGTGTGTATGAACAAAGTCTTTGATCAATATAGATGAAATTACTTTCTCTTAATGCTTTATGTGTGATTTGTATTGCTCTAGACATAGATTCTACAAATCATGACCTAATAATTTCATCTCTTAAAAACCAAACTCTAGACATAAATTTGAGATTTGCTATTCGCTTTGTGTTGATCTTAACGATTGTTTTTTAGATTGTTAGCATGAGACATCATCTGACGGTCTAAACAACGATACTCACGACTTTGCTTTAGACATAAACTTAGTCGGGAGGATACGCGGTTGTATTGGTCGGAAACTGAGTTCATATGCTTGATTAATCGTATATATGTGAAAAGGATTAGCGAAACCTAACCTTGACATGCTTTTATAAAAACCTTTCAAACTCTTTGTCAAAAAAATTACTCTTTGCTACTAATTGATGTTAAACGAAATTGAGAACCAATTGAAACCTTTGAACTTAAAACGGTGTAACTATTGAACGACAAGCATCAAATATCAGGCAATCCCTGTGGAGACGATAAAAACACCCCCCTAATACTCTATCAACATTGCCGCTTTACCGTTTCAACAACTTGGCATATGACTCCAAACAAGAATGTGTTTGAAGAATTATGTGATCAAGATGGTGGATTACTATTAGGAAATAATAATGCTTGCAAGATTGTAGGCATTAGATCTGTGAGGTTCACACTCTATGATGAGGCAATAAGGCTATTGACTGGGGTTAGGTATGTACTTGATCTTAAGAGAAATATGATTTCTCTTGGTGAATTCGACAAGAAATGATATGTCTTCAAAGGAGATCAAGGTATCCTAAAAATCATGAAGGGGTCCAAGGAAGACTTGAGAGGTGTGAAGAAACAAGGCTTGTGTACCCTTGTTGCTGAGGTTGTAAGTGGTTCAGCAGATTTTTCATCCACGAAACACGTGTCGAAGAAAGAATTATGACACATGAGATTGGGCCATGTCAGCGAAAGAGGCCTGGTCGAACTGTGGAAACAGAACCTGCTAGGTGGTGACAAAGTCGAGAAGTTGGAGTTTTGTGAACCTTGTGTATTTGGAAAATCCTATAGGGTGAAGTTTAACAAATATAAACAAAGAACACATGGATCCCTTGATAACATCTATGCTGATCTTTGGGGGCCTGCAAAGAATCCTTCACTTTCAGGTGTAAGGTATTTTCTATCCATAGTTGATGACTATTTCAGAAAATTATGGGTATTCATTCAGAAAACTAAGGATGAAACTTTTGAGAATTTCAAAAGTTGGAAGGTTATGGTCCAAACTCAAACTGACAAAAAGGTTAAGAGGTTGAGAACCGACAATGACCTTGACTTCTACTATGAAGCTTTCAACAGTTATTGTGTGGAGTCTGGGATTGCAAGGCATAAGACTGTAGCAGGTACTCCTCAACAAAATGGCTTAGCTTAGAGATTCAATCGAACAATCCTTGAAAAGGTTAGATGCATTTTGGTTAGTGCTGGATTGAAGAAGGTGTTTTGGGTGGAGGTTGTTTCGATAGTAGCTTATCTGATAATAAATGTCCCTTAACTGCCTTGGGAATGAAGACACCTGAATAATTTTGGTCAGGTCAACCACTAGATCTCGACAAACTGAAAGTATTTGGATGTTTAGCCTATGCTCACATTAGACAAGACAAGGTCGAACCTAGAACTTTGAGATGCATGTTCCTTGGATATCCTGAGGGAGTCAAAGGTTATAGGTTATGGTGCCTAGAACTAGGTCACATAAGATGTATTACAAGTCGTGATGTAGTTTTCAACGAAGTCGGGATGGCGTTCAAGAGAACTGGTGATGCTGGTCGAAGTGCAGAAATCTCTGAAGAGGAGCTGGAATAGGTAGAGATTCCTGTTGAGGTGAAGCATAGTGATGCTGAAGTACATAACTGTTCGAACTGCAGTAAAGAGGCAAGAAGTAAAAATTTAGATTTGGAAGGATTCCCTCCGGGATGTATATCACCTCCACAGGGATCGGTGCGAGGGAAAGAATGCCATTCAACAGTCTCTACATTTCTAAGCTTGTTGTGAATAAATTTGTTTGTAAGATCAAAGGTACCATAATAAAGGTAGAAAATATAAAGACGGAAAATATAAAGTAAAGACTTAAATATAAACGGAGCCTTGTTGGGATTGTATCTCATCAATTGATAACACATGCATTCTTCTAACCAAGTAAACACAAATCAATCATCCGTCTAATATCCTCACGTATCACCCACAACAGAGGTTACGTCTAACACAACATCGGCAGAATAACCGTATTGTCTCATTGGTGGTGTCTCACGCAACTCAACAACACATATCATTAAGAACTGATACTCAAGCAAATGTTAATTCTAAATATATGTCTAAATTCAATAACCTAACAGATAATCATCCTAGATCCATATCTGAAGAGTATATGTCTATAGTGGTTCAAATCAAAGATAAACAGGTAAACAAAAATGACATCCATATCAGATCCATGATTGATTCATATAAAATGCCATAATCAAAATACATACATACGTTTAACCCTTTTTATATGTATTCAACTAATTTTCCAAATGTATGTGAACATAGTTCTTCATCTCTAATATCACGCATCCTCACAATATTGTTCGTGTCAAAAACGTTATCATGGTGTTTACCGTATTGATCCTATTCATGCTACTCTTGCTACTAATCAACACAATATAATAAAAGTGATAATAGTGAATATCAACTTACAAGACTATGTCAATAGTTTGCTCATTGATAGATGAAGATCTTAGATCAAAGATTTGAAAAAAGTTTTGTCAAGACCCTGTAGCACCCCAAAATTTGCCCTCTCTTTTTCTAACCACTAACTGGCTTATGTTTCTTTTTCATTTGCATCTTCATTAGGTGGTAGCTCATAATCATTCACCGCATTGGTTTTCAAAGACGTGGGTATCAAAGAATCTCTTTGTGATTCAAGATTTCCCTAGTCAGAGGTGATTTATTATGTTATCACATTCAAGTTGAAGCGAGGCTTCGAATTCCCATCATCATGTGTATCTTTTTATCAGAGTCCATCAAGCATCATGTTCATCTGCTTCAAGTTTTCACAAAGGCATCAAGAGCCCAGGGTTTCATCATTTCTTTGGTTCAGATCTGTTGGCAAGCTTGTATTCAACTGGCTCAAGGTTAGGGTTTACTTCTCACCATGGATAAGAGATCAGGGTTATCAGGCTTTGGCATAACTTCAAGTCAGGTTTCGTTTATTCAGTCATAATCAGGATCAAATGGATGTTTGACCTAATCTTGGTCAAACTATAAGGAGATTGTTTCAAATTCAAATTATCTATTCCAGTGATAGTTTCTGAGACAGCATGCGTTCAGAGTAAGGTTCTCGTGTGTTGTATCTCTTTTGGGTATCAGGCTGTAGTTCATATGAGGTTTGGTCCAGAAGATCAGAGATTCAGAAATCTGTTTTCAAGTCAGAATTGGTCGTTATTTAGTGTGATGCATTAGTGGATTTCATTGGTGATTATTCAAGGTGTTGGAATTAAAAGCTAAAGTTGAAGGCTGTTGTGATGTTGTGAAAAGTTTGGAATTGGTGTAAAATGGTTATCCACTTTTAGAACCATTCTTCTTTGTCCATGTAGAAATCCATAACCCATACCGATTTAGACGTACATATACCATTTATTCCTTTAACCATTTACTCTTTAAACCATTTTTATTTATCCATTTTCAAATCCAATTCGAATCTAATTCATCCATGTCCACCATCTAATCCATTTTATTTTTTTATTATCCATAAACCACTTTAAAACCATTTATTTGATAACTATTTTTAATCATTCTTTGTTGAACCAATCCCAAATATCCCTTTTTATCCATATTTAATCAAATTCATTTTTAAAGCCTTATTAGAAGTCACAAAAGAAAACCAAAAAAAGAGGAAGCACATTGGCATTTACAAGCTATACACGGCCCACTTGATCATTTGCACAAAATGCCAACATGATCCACCACCCCCACGTCCAAGGCATGGTCCACGATTCACCAAGTGCTACCAAGAAGCCAAGCACACAAGCCTTCAAGTATCTTCAGCCATCACCTTTTTGGCAACATCCACGACAAACCGTGAAATACACACTCATGCTACTCCAATTTCCAATTAATTGTAGAAGCAACTTGTGACAACCTGCATAAAAACAAGAGCATGATTTCACGAACCACTCAATAAAACTTGTGCCTAGCCATTACAAGCCTCACACCGCAAATTCAACAAAACACACATCCTGCAATAAAAGTCACAGCACATGACGACAAAACCACCATGGCTCACACATTCCACAAATCATTCAGCCTTATGTCGTTGCCAAACCGTGATTTATACAAGCCAAAACTGTTTACAAAACAATCAAAACAATTTCTCACACGGGACCCATCATGATTCGCAAATGATTTTCCAAATCATATAACTCGTACAAACCTGCTTGAGACCACTCGCCACAATTCGCCAATGAAACCATACACATACCTGCTGCAAACCGCAACACCACCCTGCCTTCACAAAAATCTCCAGCTCACCATTCGTACGATCCTTTCACCCTTCTTTCTCCTGAATATCCAATCTGAACGTTCTTCAATCCTCATTCTTGCCAAAAACCTACAACCTTTCTTCATTTATCTCCTCTTCAGAAAAACCCAGCACCAGCAACAACCAAATACTCTTCAACCACTCACAGAACCATAAATCCTCTTCTTCAATACTCCTTTCGTGCAACCATTTCCTCATATTTCTCTCCCTCAAATTCCTTCACAATCTCACTTTGTTTACAAATCAACAAACCTCCCATCTTCATCCTTAATCCAATCGATTTCCTCTCCCTTAAATCGAACCACAAATTCTCCATAAACTTCAAACTCTCTTCAACCTTCGACTCACAAACTTCAACAACACATTTACCCAAAATCATCACAATCTAACTCAGAAATATAACCAAACAGAAGAAGATGATGAGGAAGAAGGACTAAGACGAAATCCAGACAACAAAGCTGATTTGGATGAAGGCTGCGAGATCGTGAGCAAGGAAATCGAAAGAGCAGAGAGATCGATTGAGGGAGGTAGAACTAAGAGAGATTTGAGACGAGATGACAAACTGAAGAAGATCGAGAATGGAAGAAGGTCGGAGACATTGAAAGCTCATAATCTGTTTCAATCTTGTCCTGATGTTTGTGTGTTGATTTTTCACCAAACTTGCTGGTGCTGTTGCTCTCATTCTTGACTGTGATTTCCATTTTCTACCAGCTGATGAGGCGCCTGGGTTTTACTTGTTGCCAATCGGGCTTTTGTTGGAGTCCATCTTCACCCTACTTTTTATGAACCGTGCGGATGTAGGGGCTCACCCCATGTTTTATGATGATTTTACTCATATGATTTGCATCCATGTTTTTTTATTAGATTTCATTGGGTCTGGTTTTTATTGATTTCAATTTAATTTTTGTTAATTGTTATTTAAACCTTGATTGATTTTAATTTATATTTTGTCTAATTTAATTAATTTGTTAGATTTTGTATTTATTAGATCTTGGATTATTTCTTTTGAATTAAGCTTTTAATTCTTGACTAAAACTTTTAATCTTGATGTCTCGATTAGTTATTATTAAATGTTGATATTTAGTCTTGATGCAAATCCTTGATTATTTGTGATTAGTTGTTTATAAGCTTGTGTCTAACTTTGTTGATTCTTGAGTAGAAGTTTATTTAGATTGTTAATTTGTGTTTAATTTTTCATGATGAGTTTTGGTATTAATTAGAATAGAATTTTGATTAATTTCTTGGTTTAGATTTATGATTACTTTTTTATTTTAGAATGTGTGACTAATTTCTTTCTTGTGTTGATCTTCATGTTTCTTTTGGATTTATTTTCATAACCTTGTTTGGACTGATGAGATCTCTTGATGCAGATTGTGCTTAGTCCCTGATATCGGTTCTCCTTGTCGATTGCCTTTGATGCTGGTTACTTATATTTGATTCTCGTAAGATTCTGACATGTTTTGAACTTGAT
Source organism: Lathyrus tuberosus (assembly GCA_022829125.1). Lineage (NCBI taxonomy): Eukaryota > Viridiplantae > Streptophyta > Magnoliopsida > Fabales > Fabaceae > Lathyrus > Lathyrus tuberosus. The sequence continues at coordinate 3,036,889 of JALAZF010000627.1, read as the reverse complement.
GTTTGATGCTTGACTGTTTGACCCTCTTATTGGTTTGAAGTACTTGATGGCTTAATTCTCTTCCACCTTGGAATCTTCTTCCTTTGAGTTTTGCCCATTTGAGCTTTTTGATCTTGTACTTTGATTCGATTGATTGTGTGAAACTTCTACAAGTGTTCTTGAGCTTTTTACGTGCATTGAAGAGGCAACGAACCTTCTCCGTTAGGTACCACTTGCGAACTTGTATGAAGGATGCTTAGGATTTAGCATCTTTGCTTACAACTTGTTGTTGATTGAGGAGTCTTCACTCCTAGTTGTATCTTGTGTGCCAATTCACTGATACTTTGCTGTTGTTTGTCTTACTTTACGATGGACGAAGAGTCACTCAACTTCCTTGTTTTAATATTGTAGTTGACGAAGAGTCACTCAACTTCCTCATAGTTGAGATCACGACACCATCCGTTTCTGTTGTATTTTCTTTTGAAGAATGGAGAGTCACTCAACTTCCTCATAGTTGAGATCACGACACCGTTCTTTCCTTGTTGACGAAGAGTCACTCAACTTCATTATAGTTGAGATCACGACATCATTTATTTTATGATTGAGTTGTTCTGTATTTACTTGTGTTCGTTCACATGCTCCCTTAGGATTCCTAGCTCCACTTAATTTCCGATTAAGTTGGAGGTAGGAGAGACATTAGGCTTTCAATCAAAGCATGACAACATTAGGTAGACTTCCCTCCTGATCCTGACCTTAGGGCCATTGATGCATGATAACTTGTAGGGTCGAGTTTCCCTTAGACCTCCTATGAGTCTCTTTCTTTTCTCTCGCACCCGTGCGATCGAGATCCTGTTTTCCCGTAGTAGCGTGAACTACGAATGCTCTGATTCCTCATTCCCTAATGAGGATACGTAGGCACGAGGATCCCTATCCTTGGCGAGCACACTAATAACTAAATCCCCTCTTCTCTCACACCCTTGCGATTGAGACCAACCTGATAATTGAGTCTTTTCTCTCGCCCCAGAGCGATCGAGACCTTAACCGACCCTGTAGGTCAAACTACGGCTGCTCTGACTTCCTCTCTCTCGTCCGATTGAGGATACGTAGGCACGAGACGACGATGTCTTGGCGAGCAACCTACCCCCTTTAGTGCGTAGTCCGTCGAACTACGTCGACTCTGATTCTTCGTTCGTCCACGAAGATACGTAGGCATAGGATTGCCATAATCCTTGTGACTCCGTTTTTGTTTTCCCTTTCCCGTTTTCGTTTAGCAGTAGGCTTTAGATAACTCACCGTTTGATTAGACGACAAGCGTGGATCCCATCGAGTACGATGGACGCGTGGGGGTGCTAATACCTTCCCCTCGCATAACCGACTCCCAAACCCGGACTATAGTTACGATGACCATGTATATGCCTTCTTCAGGTTTTATTCGATCGTTTCCTTTCCCTGCGTTAGGATAAATAACGTTCGGTGGCGACTTTTTTGTTTTATTTCCGCCGGTTGTTTTTCGCAGTTGCGACAGACCCACAAATAAGGAATCAAAGACAACATCAATATTGAATCAAAACTAGTTTACTATACATAAATTAGATGAAATACATAAGGTATCAAAAGATTGCATCCAAACTCAATAAGAGATTGGAGATCTCACCTCCCCCCCCCCCCCTTAGGGTTTGTGTTTCTCTCTCTAAAATATACTTGTAATGAAGATAGATAAAGTTCTGATCTCTAAAATACACGCTCCATTCTCTTTTATAAGCAAAATTTGACTTTTTAGATTCATTAAATAATTAATGTATCTAGTCTATATATATTGTCCAAATACATTATTTATTCAATGAACCTAAAAAGTCAAAATTTTCTTATAAAAGAGAATGGAGGGAGTATCTATTTTTCAAGTTATAAGAGTTTTTTTTAAAAGGAAGAAAAATTACTTATATAGTAAAACAAAAATTTGTCATGTTCGCCTAGAGAACACCATCTTCGCACAGGGAATACCTCTTTTTGGCACTTGAAATGCCTCAGGAACAGTTAAACCGTCCTTGGAAAATATCTAAGCTAGCAGTGCAAACTCATTCTTCGCACAGTGAACTCTTCGCTCCAGCTTCGCACAGCGAACTTATGGCCCTTTTCCTATTGCCATCCAAGGTTTCCTACTCGTTGGGACCTTACTGAAACCCCGCAAAGCGAACATTTGATGGCTGCTCGCTGGACTTCGCATAAAAAACATGCTGATTCTTCTTCATTTCTTTGGCTTCCTTGTCCAATCATTTGTGTCTTAAACATTGATGTTTTATGCATAAATCTTGCCCAACAACACACACATCAAAGCATCCAAAGGTATTTGCAATATGATTTAAGAATCACACAAGAAAAAGAAATAAATCTATTAAAACATGAGAAATAAGTTGAAAAATGCCAATAAATGTGGTTCAATTTAAGTCAAAATTTGCACTTAACAATAACCCATATGAAGTCAAATAAGAAGAGCAAGATGCTGAAGAGACTGAGAAAACTGTCGATGACTACCTATTGGTAAGAGATAGGCCAAGAAGAGTTATCAAGCCACCTCAGAGGCTTGGTTATGCATATCTTATAGCTTTTCCCTTAATCTCTGCAAGTGAGATACTTGAGGAAGAACCTAGAGATTACAAGGAAGCTATGAGGAATCGAAATGAGACTGAATGGCGAAAAGCCATGGATGACGAGATTAAATCTCTTCATGATAACAACACTTGGGAGCTGATTGAGAAACCTGCAGGGGCAAGTTAGTCAGTTGTAAGTGGATTTTAAAGGCCATGGAAGGAATCGATGGAGTGATGTCGAAGCGCTTTAAGGCACGGTTGGTGTCGTTTCTCATTCAAGAAAGTGTTGAAAGGTATCATTTATGATCACAACAGATGTCTTAGGTTAGTGGGAATCACTCATACTTTCTGTTTTATAATATTGTTTGATATCGATACAAACTTTATGTTAAGATTATTTGCAGAAATAAAGTTTATAAGGTTATTATACTTATAATCATTTTTGTATCGTTTGTGCAAATATTGAATTTGAATACTTTACTTTGATCTCAAAAAAGACTTCATATGGACCAGTTGGAAATAGACATGATTGAGAGATCACATTACATGAAATTTTCATGTCATATTCATCAATATCGATCTATGTCATCAAGTTTATTGATGTGGTAGTCATTGGGGTTTCATCACATTATACGCCAGTGATGACAGCCGTGGTGACCTCATTGTTGATGTATAAGGCGGCCTGAATTGTAAATTTGAAATCTAAAGATAAAAAGCGTTTAGATACTCGCCTAAAAAATTGTGATATAATTATTAAAAGTATATTGCTCAAGTGGGAGATTGTTAAAATATTTATATTTAAATATTATTTAATTATTATATTATAATAATTATTATATGGACATATATATTTATTATAAGAACCTTTATTGATTAAGTGGCCAAATAAAACTAAAAAGGAAAATTAGATTTTTATTTAATAATTAATTAATTAATAAGTTGGATAAGAGCTCAAATATGAGTGGATGTTAGGATGATCGATTTCAGAATAATGGAAATCCTAATTGGTCATTACCCTATACATAGATTATGACCCCAATTTACTGTACTATAAAAAGCACATTGTCTCTTCTCCCCATCTTAAGAGTGTTTAAGACATTAGAAGTATTGAATGAGGAAGATTCACAAGTCAATATGTGTTACTCACCTGTCTCTATACTTTTGTGTTTCAGGATTACCGTTATCACTGCCTAAAAAGCTTTCTCCTTGATTCTGTTCAAGTATTTCTGTAATTCCCAATAATATCTCATAAACTAACCTATCATAGATCATAAGGTTATATGTATGTATGCTCATATATTTGTTTCACTTCTACTTTTAAAGGATTGAAAAAAATACGACCCAAACATTTATCATTTAAGTATAATGAAACATAAGACATACATTTTCATCGATAAAAATATAAAAGAAATAAATAATACATACATTTTCATCGATAAAAATATAAAAGAAATAAATAATAAATATTTGTTGCATAAAAGGTAAGCTAAATAATTGAACAACAAGAGTAAAACTATTTCAAATTTATAAAAGCAAATTTTAACAATAAAATATTTACTTTACGATAAAAGAAAAGGTAGCGGTGTAATTCTAACTTATCTAAAACAAGAAAATAAATTTTTAGTAAGATATATTATTAATCTTATATATTGCTTACCATATAATAACAATATTTATCACTAACTCCTTGGCTAATCTTAATAGAGAGGTTCCTGATTTAGTGGGAGTTACTGATATGAATCAGTTTCATCTAGACATGGCTCTTTTGGATAGGAGTCATACTCCTCAGCAAGAACTCATTAGTGGTGCAAATGTTGTTAGACAGGTGTCTCGGGACAATGTAGGATCTCATGTCATTAAAAAGAAGACTAAGAAGCAAATTATAGGGGAAATCTATCAAAGGCTGAAAATTCCTTTCAATCCTTCGTATTATGCTACTCTTCTTCAAGCAGAGAGCTCATTTCTGAATGCTCATAAGAAGCAGGAGGCGCGGGGAGGGGATATCAAGGAACCCCCTCCTTCTTGTCATGATAACAAGTCTTCAGTGTCAACTAATAATTCTATTTCTGACTCTGGTTTTGTTCAGGGTAATATAAGAATATTGAAGAAACTGGAGAACACTCCTACTAGGGTATGGCACTCTATTCAACAACTTGGTATTGAAGCAGAGGAAGATGATGAGGTATTTGAGAATATTTTGAGGAATTTAGAAGAGGAGGATAGGAGTTCAATTAGAGGTAAGAAGGTGGAAGCTACTATGGTTAAATGTGTAACACCCCCTTCCTATACCCCCAAATAATCACAATTAATCATTTAGGCACATATTAAAATTTCGTCAGAGTATAATTATAAACATGGTATAAAAGCGGTATGTCACATTATACATTAAATTAAAACATACAACACCTGCTCAAACATTGATATGCAACAGTGGGGTAACTTTGCAACAGAGGAACTTTGTCCTTACACCCACATCTCAATATTTAGAATAAAAGCGGAAAATCTAAACATTGAATAACATCCAGGGGTGTTCGCGGTGCGGTTTGGACGGTTTTGAAGCTAAAAACATCCGAACCGCAAGAGAAAAAAGCATGCGGTTTGGTTTGGTTCGGTTGGCTTTTAAAAAAAAATCCGAACCAAACCAAACCAAACCAATGCGGTTTGGATTGGTTCGGTTAGTTCGGTTTTTTACAAGATTTTTATTGAGTGATATTTACATATATAGAGAACAACATAACTTTGTGTTTAGTCATTCACACATTGCCAAATAACAACAAAACTCATCATATTTAGACAAAAAGTTCTCATTCAATATACAAAAATCAATTTAAACAAAAGTGAAAAAAAATAGTAGCATAAAACAATATCAAAAATATTATAATAAAATAGAAAATAGAGGAGAAGGGAGATTAGAGAAGATGAAAAAGAAAGAACATAAGAGATGTGAGATTAGAGAAGAAATGTGCGATAAAAATATAATTAGAAGAGAAAATAGTAACATAAAAATGAGAAAATGAAAAAGAAGAAACATGTGAGATGAGAGATTAGTGTAGAAGAGGTGAGACGTACATGACAAAGAAGATGAGAAGAATGCGCAATACTAGTAGGAGAGATTTTAGAAGATTAAAACTGAAAAGTTAAGTGTGAGTAAGAGAAAATATTTCGTAATTGTAAGGTTAAGGCATAATGGGTTTAAGTTTTGGGTTAGATGTGGGAAAAGTGAAGTTTGGGTTGTAACATAATGCGGTTTGGTTTGGTTTAGTTCGGTTTGCAAAATACAAACCGCAAACCAAACCAAACCGTGCGGTTTTGTTAAAAGATGGCCCGAACAAATCCGAACCAAATGCGGTTTTTTGCAGTTTCGGTTTGGTTTGGTTTGGTTTGCGGTTTTCTATTGGGTTGGTTCGGTTTTGAACACCCCTAATAACATCAGACATATATACATATATATATATATATATATATATATATATATATATATATATATATACATGCGTCATCGAGTATCATCCATCACATAATTCATGTTTACATAAACATTCCTCAGCCAGATACATATACAAATGTATCACAAAAGAATCATATACATCCTAGCTACCCGGTGCTACATATCAGAGCCAACCGACCAAAAGAATGAAGACACGCTTCACAAAAGACCTCCAGCATACCTACTCTGCAATGCCTCATAGAGCATCATAAAACAGCAGAAGGGTGAGAAATATTATCATAATAACAATGTATATAATTATATATATATCTTAACATAAAAATACACATATTCCACATTCTCACCACAATTCATCAAAACTTCCCCATATACATCACAATGTATATATATATACAACCCAGCATATTCATCATACATACTTTCACAATTCTCAATCATTCCACATAAACATACACATTCATGTTTATTCATCAATGCACAAATACAAAGATGATAAATGCAAATCATAGAGACCGATTCACGACTCTATGCAAATGCAATGCGGTACCGACTCAATCATCTCAAGTTCACTCAGGAACTCTGCTGGAACCATCGCTCGTTACATCACTGTAACTCCCCGTCGGGCCTACGATGTTCACCCATTGCTCACACCCCACATGGGTACACAATGTTTATGGATCGCTCACACCCCACACGGGCACACGACCCGATCCCTCACACCCCACACGCGGGCACACGATCCGATTGCTCACACCTCACCTAGGCACACAATCGTTTGTAATCATCGCTCACACCTCACCTAGGCACACGACGTTACAACGAATTCTCATTAGAATCGCTCAGCACAAGAATGTACTTCATTATGCTTCACATGCAAAATGACTCAAGACATTCTTGAAATGCATACATATTCACAATATATTCATGCATTCATCTTATACAATCACATACAATCTACATACATTCACATCGATGCACTATTGTACGATTCGCATTCAAACACACAGTCAAAATGGTAAAAGTCGCTAAATAGCACTATTCCCGACTTTCCGACATAATAAAATCGACAAACAGTTTCCACACCATCATAATCACAAAGTACAGCTCAATAGCTTTCCGACGATATAAAGAACGCCTAAATCGGAATTACGGTTCGAGAATTATGAATTTTTAAAAGAAAAGAAAATTTATAAAAAAAACAAAAGCGCCCGGCGACAGGAACGTTTCGCCCGGCGACGCTTCAATTTCGCCTTCGCTTCGCCCGGCGAAGGAAACCCTCACAAACGTGAACCAAACCAGTAGCTTGACACTCTTTCGCCTCTCAATTTCTCCCGGCGAAGGCACGAACCGCCCGGCGCCCTGGGCATTTCGCCCGGCGATCCACACCAGAAGCAGAATTTCTGCTTCGTTTACACTGTTCCAAAACTCCCAAAAATTCGATTTTCTTCCCCAAATCACTTCCATCATCAAAACAGTTAATAACAATGGTTCATAAACATATAGAGATCATACAACACAAATTATATCAATTTCCATCCGTGAAAACATCTATTTCTACTCGTTTACGCGTTTTCGCCCTATAACCGAAAAATATCGAACAAGCCAATACCACATACAAACATACATACATAATGATATACATTGATGAGATAATAAGATTTCACACCCTCACCCGGATTCCAAACTCGCTAAATGATCGTTCTTGATGATTCCCTAGTTTTCCTCTTTTTCCTCTTCTCTTCTCTTTCTCTTCTTTCTTTCTACCCCTTTTTCTTTCTATTTCTCTTTTCTATTTTTCCTTCTTCTTATTTCTTTTTCCTTTCTATATATTTTTCCACTCAAATACAATTAATTCATTTTCTCACAAAATTCCACACTTAATCATTTTTCCAACAATTATTACTAAATTTCTAACTTACTAATAATTGAGAAATGTCTAAAATATCCTCCATTCTAATTTCCCCGAAAACTCTCAAAACGGTAAAATAACATAACAGGTCAGCATAACATATTACACACCAATTTCACAGATAAAATAATTTATCACTCAATTTAAATAAAAGACTCAACAAAATGGGAATAATTGGAATCGGGGCGTTACAAAATGAATATTGTATCCTACAATATCCGAGGGTGTGGAGGGGCTTTGAAGAGAAAAAAGATCAGAGAAACATTAACTAAAGCTGGGACAGAGATATGTTTTTTGCAGGAAACGAAATGTAATAGTGTATCAGAAGGTCTGGTGTATAGTCTATGGAAAGATAGGAATTGCCAATGGTCTGCATCTAATGCTATTGGGTTATCTGGTGGTATGGTCATCATTTGGAAGACTGAAGTTCTGACACCTATTTGTAGTTATAGGGGTAGTGGTTATCTTGGATTGCAAGCGATTTGGAAGGGTATGAGGTGTTATTTTTTAAACATCTATTCTCCTTGTATCATTGCAGAGAAGAGAGAGTTATGGAAGAGCTTAATAAATCTTAAAAATACTTTGGCTCCTGGTGAGTGGTTATCAGGGGGGACTTCAATTCGATCAAGAGTATGGAGGAACAGATTGGGTATACCAGACCTAACAGAAGGCACATGTTAGAGTTTCATGAGTTTATTAATACTTTAGGTATGGTTATCTTCCTCTAAGTGGGCTCAAGTTCTCGTGGTTTAATTCTAAAGGTACAATCTGTAGTCGTCTAGATAGATTTCTTGTTTCTCCTTCTATCTTTAATGACTGGAATATGGTGACTCAACGTATTGGGGAGAGGGATATATCTGATCACAGGCCTGTCCACATTACGGCTAAAAATACTAACTGGGGCCCTAAGCCGTTTAAGGTTTTGTCGTGCTGGTTTGATCATAGTGACTTTGTTCCGTTCATTAAGTACGAGTGGGAAGGCCTCGGTATAACAGGAAATGCCTCTTATATTCTAGAGATGAAAATGAAACATCTTAGAGAAAGAATTAGATGGTGGAACACTAATGTATATGGCTGGGTTGATCTTAATATGCATAAGGAAGTTGAGTCTATTAATCTGCTAGAAGACCTGATTGTTCAGAGACAAGGAGTAATTACTGGTGAGGAATTAAGGAGTAGAAATGAAGCAGAAGACAATTTGTGGAAGTCTATGAGAGTAAAAGAGAGTGTTCTGAAACAAAAGTCGAGATCTAAGTGGATAGTTGATGGTGACATCAATACTAAATTCTTTCATTCAGTGCTGAGGCAGAGGATAAGTTTGAATACTATTAATGGTACATTTGTGGAGGATGTTCAGACTGTGAAAGAAGCTGCTAGGTCTCATTTTTCAGGAAGATTTTGTAAGGTGGATAGACCATTCCCTTGTATTGGAGGTTCTGGTTTTAATTCTCTTTCACTTGCAGACAGTCAGGAACTAGAGGCTGAAGTTAACTTGCAGGAAATCAAGGAAGTGGTGTTCAGTTTCTCAGGGGATCGTAGTCCTGGGCCTGACGGTTTTAGTTTTGAATTCATAAAGAAATGCTGGGAGGTCGTAGGCGCAGATTTTTCAAAGTGTGTGCTGGATTTCTTTGAAGGTGAACAACTTCATAAAAGTTTCGCTTCTTCTTTTGTGGTATTGATTCCGAAGGTTGAATCTCCCAAAGACTTTGACGGGTATAGGCCTATTTCTCTCATAACTTCAGTGTATAAGGTAATATCCAAAATTCTTTCCAACATGCTTAAAAAGAAAATCGGAGGAGTTATCTCAAATACTCAAACTGCTTTTTTGGAGGGTAGGAATTTGCTGGATGGGGTGTTAGTTTTAAATGAAATTTTGGAGTTTGCCAAGAGAGATAAGAAGGAACTTATGATGATCAAAGTAGATTTCGCTAAAGCATATGATTGCGTAGATTGGAATTATTTACGAGAAGTGATGTTACATATGGGATTTGGTTCAAAGTGGTTGAGTTGGATGGAAGGTGGAGTTTTTAACAGTTATTCCTCGGTTTTAGTTAACGGTAGTCCAACTCAGGATTTCAGAGTGACCAGGGGACTCAAGCAAGGAGATCCACTTGCTCATTTCCTTTCCTGTCTGGCTGCAGAGGGTCTTGCAGTAATTATGAAGCGTGCTATAGCAGCTGGTGTGTATTCAGGGTTTAAAGTTAGTTCAGAAATAGGCTTCCATTTGTTACAGTATGCGGATGATTCTGTCCTTATTGGTGATGGCTCTTGGAAGAATATTACTGCTATTAAGTCTATTCTGAAAGGTTTTCAGCTAACTTCTAGATTGGATATTAATTTTAACAAGAGCTCTTTGGTATGTGTTGGTATGGAAGAGAATAAATGCAGGGCTGCAGAGCTGTACCTCTCATGTAAAACTTCTCCCCATCAGTTTTCGTTCCTTGGGATTTTAATAGGTGGTAATCACAGGTTAATTTCTTTTTGGAAGCCGGTAATAGACAAGATGAGAGCCAGATTGAATACTTGGAGAAATCGTTTCCTGTCGATGAGAGGTTTCTCCTTCTTTATGGTTCCTTGATCTGATCCAGACCACGAGGGCAGTCGGTTATGGTATGTTGGCTGATCTGATTGAGTATAATATAGGTGATGGTAGCAATGTGGATTTTTGGAGGTCTAAGTGGGCAACAAATGAGAAATTAGGCGCTCGGTTTCCGGATTTGTATGGTTTCTCAGAAACAGGTTCAAGCACTGTCATTGAAAATGGTTTTTGGGAAGGGGGGATTGGATTTGGTCGATTAAATTGCGAGCCACTGATATGCCAGAGCTGGTTGCGGCACAACTTGCGGACCTTTATAGGTTACTTGAAGGATTCTCTTTAGCCAAGGATACCTCAGACTCGGCCAAATGGTTGCTGGAAGATGATCATTGTTTTTCTGTTTCATCTCTGTATGTTTTTTTGCAGGAGAAATTAGGACATAATGACGTTCAGATCGAAATCGATTCTATAGCAGCTTTCAAATTGGTTTGGTTAGCTCGTGTTCCTTTCAAGGTGAAAGTTTTCGGTTGGAGGGTGCTTCACAAACGAATTCCTACGAGGGATAATCTCGCGAGGAGAGGAGTTATCACTAATAGGTATGAGATGTCGTGTCCATTTTGTTTCTTGGTAGTGGAGTCGGTTGAGCATGTTTTATTCTCCTTCTTAAAGTTGACTTCGGTTTGGAATTTTGCTTGTAAATGGTGGGGGATTTCTTATATAGTGGAGGGGAATGTAATGTCTCATTTAACAATTTGGGTGCAAAGTTTTGTAGATAAGGGGCCGTCAGTTAGTTTAGCAGTTGGAGTTTGGTTGTCAATTTGTTGGATTATTTGGTTATCCCGTAACAATATCGTATTTAGGGATGAATTTTGGGAGCTACATACGATTTCGAACCGTATTTTACTTTATACGTGGTGGTGGTTAGGTAAGGAGTATAATAGTCCTTCTTTTTGTAATTATTTCACTTGGGTTAACTATCCTAGTGATTTTTGTAACCGGTGAATTTTGAACTGGTTAAGGTTGTATACGGGTTGGGGAACCCCTTTGTTCACCTGTTTATATAAATTGTTAGCTTATTAAAAAAAAAAAAAAAAAAAACTAACTCCTGTGATCTCGCAAGGGTAGTTGCTTAGTAGTACTATATAACTTCAAAAGTATATATATATTCAAAATTTCAATAGGTGAACAGATAAGTACAAGAGCAACAACTAGAGAAATATATGCAAAAATAATAGGGTGGAAGCGTTGGGACTTTAGTAGTGTATATATAAAGAACTTAACCCTAGTGTACTCAAGCAACATCCCAATTACGACTGACTGTTAAATTGTCGTGAATTTATAGAGATGGATTTTGTGAAGAAATGTAAGAGATTATTGAGAAACAGCAAGAGCATTTATCGAGAGGAAAATTGCAGCGGAAGCTATGTCAAATTATCATCAGATACAAGCCAGAAAAAGCAAAAAGAAAGTCACAAGAAACCACCAAACGGTTGTGTTTGTGTCTACGTTGGACCTGAGAGACAGAGATTCATAATCAAGATCAAAATATTTAATCACCCTTTGTTCAAGTCACTTTTGGAAGGTGTTGAAAATGAATATGGATATAGAAATGATGGTCCTTTATGGATTCCTTGCAACGTTGACATGTTCTGTGAAGCACTTGTGGAGATAGAAAGTGTTTTGCAAAAGAGTCAGAAACATAAATCAAATTCCAGTTTTTCAGTGTCTTGTCATTGTAATCATGGTTTGAAATTGCGGACCGCATCACCTGATGCGGCCGCAATATTGCGGTTGCGGTCAGCAACGCATCGGCAACAGACCGCAATTGCGGTGTGAATGAAAATCACACGCAACAACCGCATCACCACCGCAACAGAACAGTAAATAACGCATCATAACGGTGTTTCAACCGCAACGGATCGCATCGAGCCGCAACAGCAATTTGTTTTTGAATTCAACTCAAATTTGTTTCCACTCATTTTACTGTAGAAGTTTAGTCATGTTTTTAGAGATGAAGAGAAGTTTGGAGAATGATTTTGTTTTTCAAAGACATGTTTTTCACTCAGTGTATATGTGTTGATGTTCTTCACTGAAGAAGAAGAAGCAGCATGTTTAACAAACCAAATATTTTAATTATTTTATTAATTTTGGATGTGTGGTGATGTGGTGTATAATTTGTTTTGTGAAAAGCTTAATTTAAAATTTGTGATGTTGGTAAGGCCACGTGACGTTAGTACTTATACATTAATTTAATGAAAAAATACAAAAAGATTTTGTTTTTAACTAATTTATTTAAATTTAGTTAATATTTTATGAGAGAATTAGAGAAATTAAATTTTAAATTAAAAATATGATGGTTAGAAAACAAGTTAAAACAAATAAAAATAAAAAATATATAATGTCGTAATGTTAGGATAATTTAAATTTTGAACAATTTATAATTATTTTTACATTTAATTAATCGTGTTAATGTTGAAAATATTTTTTTAAATTGTTAAATTATAGTTAGCCAACCCTTAAAAATAATTTTAAAAAAACGTTTCAAAACTAATACATAAATACAAAATTAAAAAAATTTACAACTATTCATAAATGTAATATTTTAAATTTTAAAACTAATATAAAATTAAAAACAAAGTATTCATAAATACAATAATATAGCCTAAAAATCAATTAAAACTATTACAAAACTATAAATATAGAAAATTTAAATAATTACAAAAATTTTAATATTTTTTTTATATGTAGGACATGCATAAAATTATTTCACGCCGCAACGGCCGCAATGCGCAACGCAGCGGCCGCATGAGCCGCAACCGCAACATCCGCAACCGCAACCGCATCCGCAGCCGCAACCGCAATTTAGAACCATGATTGTAATAGCTTAAGTTCAGAAACATAATTAATTGCTGTACATATGTAAACAGATTCTTTTAATTTTTTTTTGAAATTTGTTAAGCTCATTGTCAACCAATTTATAGCAGAATTAACTCTTTGTTTTTAAATTCACTTTTTATTAATAAGTTTGGTGTTTTAAAAGTTAACCAATGTACAATTTGGTTCTATCATATAGTGAATTATCTTACAGTCGTATTAGGATAACTGTACTTAATGTATGTAGCACAGTATATATGTGCATGATAATATGTGGATAGAAACATGCAAGGAGAATGCATGGTTATGAGGTGTTATGATAATCATGCATATTTATGCATCACCATGCAAATTCTATATAAAAAAGCACAATGCATTGTATTGTATTATGTAACCATTCAAGCAATATGTTTAAGAACTCGTATGGTTAAGAACTCGTTTTTTTCTTACTTTTTTTCAAATATATATATTTTTTAAAAGTTGGATTTAATTAGTTGTTAATAAAATAGAGAAAAGGGACTATGCACTGACAGTGTAAATTAATTTTACACTGTCAACCAATGACGACGATGCATCCCGTCAAATCAGACTGTAAAATTTAAAATACTTGTATGATATGGCAAAATCATATATTCTCATTGGATGACAGTGTAAAACATTTTTACACTGTCAGTGCATCACCATTAAACCCAATAAAATATTATTTGACATATTTCATTCTTTTATTATAATATTTTTTTATCTTAAAATTCTGAATATTAATTTAAATTTAAAGTTATTTTGAATTTTTTATATAAATATTTTTTTAAATATATGTTATAAAAAATTATGTGATTTTGATCTTATTTTAATTTTCAATTGTGTATGTTTATATTACTAAATGTCAAAATAAATTTTTTAATTTTTAAAAAATGAGGTTAAGAAAACATTTATTATTTTAAATAATATTTTCATAAAAAATATATATTTTTTAAATAAAACAAATTATAAAGGTAAAATAAATTTCCCTTATATCCATAGATATTAATAGATATTAGAAAATTATGAAATCAATTTCATATTAAATAAAAATCTTATTTTAAATTTTTTATAGAAAAAACAAGATATAATATTTTATTTTCTTTAAGTTTGAATTTGAATAACATCATCGTTTTTTTATGATTTTGTGTTATTTTCTTTATGATTTTGTTGAGTTATGTTCATGTATTTATTGATGTGTGATGATGTTGAACATAGTTGGATGGCGTGTGTATTCTTGTTGGCTGTTACTTTCATGTGCATTAAGTTGGTGTAATAATTTTTGGTAACTTTGCTAGGAATAATAAAAGAAATGTATATTGTTTTCGCTGAAATGTTTGTGTTGCGTTAAATATCGGATTAAATCAATGGATTTGATATTTATATGTCGTTATGCCGTCAGATTTTCTTATAATATATTGATACAATTTCACCATGTTATGACCCTTGCATACGACATTTTGTTTGTTGTCGATACGCGCAAACCGACTTTGAGCACATTACCTAGGATTTTGCATGCATTTCTGGACTTTTTGCTTATTTTGATTGTCGATTGTGAGGTTTACTTAATCGCGGTTTGATACCGTTTGAACTCTACTTTCAGATGCTTTACAGGTGCTTGCGTTGTGTGACACAGTTTCACATCCTCGCATCGTGATCTTAATCCGTGCACGATCCATTTTTTTTACTTATTTCAAATTAATTACAATAAACGCATGTTATGCCATGTGTGCTACTATCTCCTATCTTTTGACTTACTTTTGGGACTGCTTACAATGACACACTTTTTGTTCACGTAAACTTATTTGATTACGTTTTCTTGATTGGGGTTGCTTTAATCGTTTCATTATCTCATATCCCCATTCGACAAATGTACCCTAATTCCCATAACATGTTATATTTTTATCGTTTTGTTCTTGATTTCTTTTTGTTTAGGTAGTTTCTAACACAAAAATAAAATCAACCCTTTTTTCAAAAATAACAAAAATAAAAAAATCGATCCAACGTCGAGTTGTTTTTCTTAAAGACCACACCATTTTTGAAATCTTCAACAATTTTGGTAAACAATTTGCAATCGTTAATCAAATGCTTGATCCCGGGTTAAACCCTGATCGTACCTGGATCAGACAGTTAGACGGTGGCCAGCAGCGTCATGAAACCTTCAGCTCCGGTGATGGTGAGACGACAGGGGGGGGGGGGGTGGGGGGGGGGGGGTACCTGCAAGGTACTCCGACGCTAAAGTCAGGTAAGGTCAGAGAAAAGCAAGTGTATAAAATAGGTGTGAGTTTAGAATATGAAGTCCTAACCCTCTTAAGAGAGAGGGTATTTATAGATAGCCCCCAGCGCGGGGCCAACGGTTACTTGCACTGGGCTGGGTTACAGGGCCCAAACAAGTAACTGCCAGGGCTTACGTGGCGTAGTGAAGACCAGCGCATGGTCTTCGCCCTAGGGTAACGGTCCCGGGATCTCCAGAAGGTGGGCAGACCGAATCCTGCAGAAGTGAGAGGTTACGAGAGAACATGTCCTCACAGGCAGGAGTCTTTGTGAGTCGGGGAGAGACGTGCCCTGCAAGGCTTAACGTCTTTGTTCGACGGTCTCGGCTGCACGTGCCCGACACTGCTGAAGGCTGACACGTGCTCGACACCGGTATTGCTTATGGGCCTTATTGGGTCGTCCCAGGTCGTATGGGTTGGACCTGCCCGTCCGAAGGGCAGGCTCCGACCCAGTCCAGAACAGGATCCCCCTAAGTCGTTACACCGAGGTAATGGCTTAAGGGTTAACAATCGTGTTGAGGACATATTGGACTCGATCGTGGGACCGGGATGATAATAGTCCCAGGGTCCTCTTCGGTTATGAAGGGGTCATACTACGAGCGAGGTATGTCAAACAGGGCAACCTCGACGTCTGCTCGGGTTTGATATGCCGTCGCAGGGTGACACCGCGGGGATACGAGAAGTTGTGGAGTCGAGCATCAGACATTGTGGAAGGATGCATGTGGGAGAACGAAAGGACACACGTGGGGAAGCGTGCGCCACGTGTCACACGCCATCATTACCTAGGGCGGCTAGGCTAGGGTAGCGTAATCGAGTGCCTAGGAACTCCTCGAGTCCCGTGAAGGGCTTTATAAATAGTGGCTGGCCTGCCTCATTTTCACTTTTTGCTCTCCCTTGCTCATATTCTCTCTCTTTTTCTTCTCTGTCTTCACCGCCGTTTTCCGCCACCTACCGCCGCGCCGGAACTCCGTCAGCCGTTTTTCAAGTAAGTTTCTTGATCTTTTTCCCTCTTTAATGCGTTTTATATGGTGTTCCTACGGTGAACTGATGAAGTTCTCGGGGAAACCGTGAATTTTTCGGCGAAAATGGCGGACTTTCTCTATGTTTTTGTTGAACCTCGCGGGGAGATGGGATGAATTCCCCAGGGACAAGAAGAATGTCCCGAGACGAATAACTCGAGGCTCTCACCAATATTCCGAGTTGTGGGACGAATTTTCCCCGGGGTGGCGTACCGGCGACCTGAGGATGCACTACAAGAAAAATGCCATTTTACGACACTTAGGTTGCGACGGTTTATTGAAAACCGTCGTTATATATACATTACAGCGGTTACTACGGCGGTTTTTTGAAACCGCCCTTAAAATTTGAAAAAAAAAAATTACATATTGCGACAGTTTTTAGAAACCGCCCTTAAAATTTGGAAAAAATAATTACATATTATGATGGTTTTTGAAACCGCCCTTAATATTTGGAAAAAATAATACATATTACGACGGTTCTGTTTCAACTGCCGTAATTTACTATAAGAAAAATTCAATTTCGCAACACTTTGTTTACGACAGTTCTAAAAACACTGCCTTCAAAGTATATTTGTGACGGTTCCTACGACTGTATAATGCAAATGTCGCGACTCATTATGATGATTTTTAAAAATTAACACAAAATAATTTAGGTTTCTTCAACAACAACATACACATTCTCCCGCTTTCTACATCCCTTCACATTTTTACGCTACACATTCTCCCTGGAAACCCTATCTTTTCCCCCAAATCACAATCCCTCAATCTCAATATTTGAAATCTATTTCTGAAAGTAATATCTCTCCCCCAAATCGAATTGTGTCAAGTATTTCAATCCCCCTCTTCCTCTATTGCACTACCGATGGCAAACACTCAGCTTCGATTTGACGTTACAAGATGACAAATCCCTCTGTGACTTTTGATTTTCATCTAGTTTGTTATTTTCCTTCAATTTCATTTTTGATTCTCAATGTTTTTTTATTTATTTGACCTAAAAACTTAGTTTTGGTGATGCATAAATTATTAGTTTATTTGTTCAGTTGGTGAAGTGGTGGTGGATTTTTCGAATAATCATAAATCTTAGGTTATGTTGGAGAGAACAAACCTTTGTTTGGTTGTAAGAACAAGTGAAATTGCTAAATAGGTATTAACTTAATGTGGATAGGATTGTCAAGTAGTTGGAATGGATAACTTTGTTTGTCATGTAACTGATGTTAAGCCGTGGATCTTTGAAAGCCATTTATATGGCGCAAGGTTTTAAATAACAGTCTCGGTCGCAATGCGGTCGCATAAAGGTTTTAAATAACTGTCGCGGTCACAATCGGTGTAGGTGTTGCGATACTGATTGCAGTTGTCGCAGTATGCATTAAACACAAATTGTTATTTAATATTAAAATGATTAACAACTATATCAGTATTGGCACCTGCCAATACTGTTTTGTCAAGATTGTTTTTGCGGTCGCGAACCTTTTTTTAAAACCTTAATTGGTATGGTGTATGGTGTGTGTGTGTGTGTGTGTGTGTGTGTGTGTGTGTGTGTGTGTGTGAGTGAGTGATGAAGTTTGTAACCTCTACATTACATCAAAAGATGAAGTTTGTAGCTGATGAAAGGTTAGTTATCATACATGGTGAGGAGGATTTGATGGTCAGTAACCTGTCCTCATTTCGCTACATTGAGGCTGATGAAGAGGCGTTAGAAACTTCTTTCCAAGCTTTGGAAATAGCTAATGCAGTTATGATCGACAATGAGAAGCCAATAATACCAGGGTATCCATCTTTTACTTCGTATAAGAGTATCCAGTCTGCCCTTCAGGAAGGCGTGCCCGCAGGATGGGGTGAAGTCATCGAGATTGAGAAGAGGGACCGACATCTGGGGTTGGGTTACAGACCAACTCCAGAAAATGAGGCTACTTCAAGAATGAGAAGAAGGACGAAGACGAAGACTGTGCAGGAGATATTTATCAGAGGCGGACATCAGGTCCACGCAATCATTGGAAGCACTGAAGAAGAAGAAGATATTGATCATCTGGTTTTTCGCCAAGAGGGTGCTTTGAACAATTGGGAGGCTATAGAGATCCCAACTGTGTACCCGGAACCAGAGTAACTTGTTTTGATTTGTTGTTTTCATTTCCCTAGTCTTGCCCAAAGCTAGTGGATTATTTTGTACGGACCTCCGTTTTCAATATTAATCAATGAAATGACGTTTTTTGCTTTACTGCATTCTGTTTCTAAAAAATGGCAATCTTTTCAAACAAAACATCTTCATCTTGCATGTTTGTGAACTGTTGTGCACTTTAATAATACAAGTCATTCTATTATGCATAATGAATCGTAAACCCATTGTATTCAATGACCTTGCTATTACCATTGACTTTGACTCCCCTGTCTATCAAGCTGAGGAGGAAGAAGATTATGAGGTACCGAAAGAGCTAGCAGATATGTGTGATTACCAGTATACAGATCTCCAGCCACATGAAGAGCAGGTGGATGTCATCAATCTTGGTTCTGAGGAAGAGAAGAAAGAAGTTAAAATTGGAGCATCCCTGAAGCCAGAAATTAGACAGCGGTTGATTTCACTACTTGAGGAGTATGTGGATGTGTTTGCTTGGTCTTACCAAGATATGCCCGGTTTAGATACAGATATTGTGGTTCATAAATTACCGCTCAAGACCGAGTGCCCACCGGTAAAACAAAAGCTTCGTAGAAGTCATCCTGACATGGCCCTCAAAATTCGAGATGAAGTTAAGAGACAATTGGATGCCGGATTTTTAGCAGTCTCCAAGTACCCAGAGTGGGTAGCTAATATTGTTCCTGTTATGAAGAAGAATGGAAAAGTACGAATGTGTGTGGACTACAGGGATCTTAACAAAGCTAGTCCCAAGGATGATTTCCCTCTACCCCATATCGACACACTGGTAGACAACACTGCCCGTTTCGCCATGTTCTCATTTATGGATGGTTTTTCAGGCTACAATCAGATTAAAATGGATCCGGCTGATATGGATAAGACCACTTTCATTACCCCATGGGGCACTTATTGCTACAAGGTTATGCCTTTTGGATTAAAGAACGCCGGGGCAACATACCAAAGGGCTATGGTGACTTTGTTTCACGATATGATCCACAAAGAGATAGAGGTGTACGTGGACGATATGATAGCCAAATCACAGAATGAAGAGGAACACGTAGATCACTTGCTGAAATTGTTCAAGAGACTTCGGAGGTATCAGTTGAGGCTGAACCCTGCAAAATGTACCTTTAGGGTCAGATCTGGGAAGTTATTAGGTTTCATCATCAGCCAGAAGGGTATTGAAGTGGATCCAGATAAAGTGCGAGCAATTCAAGAAATGCCAGCTCCGCAAACTGAGTCTCAAGTCAGAGGATTTTTGGGCCGTTTGAATTACATCTCCCGGTTCATCTCCAACATGACTCCGATGTGTGCACCAATTTACAAGTTGCTCCGTAAGAGTCAGCCAGTAGAATGGAATGCAGAATGTCAACAGGCTTTCGAGAAACTTAAAGGTTATCTCCAAGAACCTCCTGTTTTGGTTTCTCCGGTTCCTGGAAGACCTCTCTTTATGTATTTGACTGTTTTTGAAGAATCAATGGGCTGTGTTTTGGGACAGCATGATGAGACTGGTCAGAAGGAGCATGCAATTTATCATCTTAGTAAGAAGTTTGCAGATAGTGAAAGTCGTTACTCACTACTGGAAAAGACTTGTTGCGCCTTGGCTTGGGCCGCCAAACGCATGAGGCAGTACTTGATTTGTCATACTACCCTTTTGATTTCCAAGATGGATCCGATAAAGTACATTTTTGAGATACCCGCTCATTCAGGCGGACTTGCCCGTTGGCACATGTTATTATCTGAATATGACATTCAATATGTCACTCAAAAGGCCATTAAAGGAAGTATTCTCTTAGAATATCTTGCTGATCAACCACTTGAAGACTATGAACCACTCAAATTTGATTTCCTTGACGAGGACATTATGGCAGTAAAAGATGATGAAGAGTCAAGTTCTGAAGAAGATCCCAGGGCTGAATATAGATGGAAGATGATGTTCAACGGTTCGTCCAACTACAAGGGGCATGGAGTAGGTGTTGTTATGATTAATCCTGAAGGTGGCTACACCCATTTTACAGCTAGGTTGGATTTTGGATGTACGACCAATATTGCTGAGTATAAAGCGTGCATTCTGGGTTTGGAAGCTGCAATCGATCTTGGAATCTGTTTTCTTGAAGTTATGGGTGACTCTGCTCTGGTCATTTATCAAATCAGAGGCGAGTGGGAAACAAAAGATGAGAAACTTATCCCTTATCAGGCATATGCTCTGGAGCTGATTAAGTGTTTTGATGAGGTAACTTTTCGCCATGTGCCACGTAATGAGAATCATGTGGCTGATGCTTTAGCAACACTAGTTTCAATGTGGCAAGTTAGATTTATCAATGAAGATCCAGTAATCAGTATTGGAAGAAGGACTGAGCCGGCCTACTGCCAGGTCATTGAAGAAGAATCAGACGGCAAACCTTGGTTTCATGACATTTTGAACTTCCTGAAGAATCAAGAATATCTGGCCAATGCCTCCGCTCTTGATAAAAAGACTCTACGAAGATTGTCAGCCAAGTTCTTCATCATCAACGGTGTACTGTACAAAAGGAATCATGATATGGTTTTGTTAAGATGTGTCGATAAGAGAGAAGCAGATTGGTTGATCCATGATATTCACGAAGGAGCTTTTGGCACCCATGCCAATGGGCATGCCATGGTTAAGAAGATCTTGAGGGCTGGATACTATTGGTTGACTATGGAGACTGATTACATCCAATATGCTAGAAAATGGCATAAATGCCAGATTTATGCAGACAAAATGCATGTTCCTCCTACTCTGTTGAATGTGCTATCATCGTCCTGGCCGTTCTCTATGTGGGGCATTGATATGATTGGGGCAATTGAGCCTAAAGCGTCTAATGGGCATCGCTTCATTCTGGTGGCTATAGATTACTTTACCAAGTGGGTGGAAGCCGCCTCTTATGAAAACGTAACTAAGCAAGTAGTTGTTCGTTTCATTAAGAACAATATCATTTGTCGCTACGGGATTCCGAGCAGAATCATAACTGATAACAGAACCAATTTGAATAACAGAACCATGAAGGAGTTGTGTGATAGCTTCAAGATTGAACACCATAACTCTTCACCGTATCGTCCGAAGATGAATGGAGCGGTCGAAGCTGCGAACAAGAATATCAAGAAAATCCTTCAGAAAATGGTCAAAACATACAAGGATTGGCATGAGATGTTGCCATACGCACAACACAGATATAGAACGTCCGTCAGAACATCAACAGGGGCAACCCCTTTTTCGTTGGTATATGGAATGGATGCTGTCCTCCCTATAGAAGTGGAAATACCTTCGCTGAGGATATTGATGGAAACAAAGCTTGATGAAGCTGAGTGGATTCAAGAGAGATATGACCAGTTGAAGTTGATTGATGAGAAGCGCCTGACAGCTATGTGTCATGGTCAGTTGTATCAGAAAAAGATGAAGAGAGCATTTGATAAAAAGGTCCGCACTCGGGAATTCCGAGTAGGCGAGTTGGTACTTAAGAAGATCTTGCCGTCGCAAAGAGACGCCCGTGGAAAGTGGGCACCTAATTATGCAGGTCCATACATAGTTAAGACAGTATTTTCAGGAGGATCTCTTTTCCTCACGACTATGGACGGTGAACAGCTCGCAAATCCTGTGAATGTTGATTCGGTACGGAAGTATTATGCTTAAGACAAGGACACCTCTGTGATATCCAGGAATCCCCATAGAAGATCAAGTTAGCTGCAGCTAGGGTCTTTAGTCATTAGGGTTATTGGTCATTGAATACAATGTAACCTTTGATAAATTGCCATTTTTTGCATTTGTAATATTTCATGGGACTCTGCTATTTGGCAAGTCACCATTTTTCAATGAATGACAGCTATTGAATCATCTCTTGTTTAATACGCTTTCATCTCTTTATTTCTGCAAAATTTCTTAGTCATTTTCACTTGATTTTTGAAAACGGAAATTTCTAAGAAAACACAAAGATAAACTAAGTTCTACTCTGGAATTAAGTTTGTTTTGGAATCAATTTGTGCAAAAAGAGTTTAGTAGTACTATTCTTGGCATGGATCTGCCATCTCCAGTGAAAGAAGATTGCCCGGTTATCCTTGATTGTTTTGGTTTCAGGGTGTTGGCTTGTGTTATCCTTTCTTCTTTCTTGTTTTGCGTCGCTCGCGTCGTTTCTAGCATATAGCTAAGCATGTGCATCATACACTAGCATCTTTGCATTTCTTTATGCTCTGTTTTGCTTGCGTTCTTTTGTTGTGCCTGTCTTTATTTCTCTAGTGAAGTAAAGACATTCCCGGTTTGCTTTGTGTCGTGCTTGTTCGGTCTTAACCTCTGCGCGCCAGATTTGAATCTTTAAAATCTTTTTCTGTTCCCCAAGAAGTTTAACTTTAAAGGATTTTTAGAGCTGTTCTTGTTTGAATCGCGTCAGACTTGAACCTGTTCTCGTTTGAAGCATGTCAAACTTGAACTTAGACTTTGTTTGAATCGTGTTAAGCATTGTCTTCTGTGTTCTCGTTTGAATCGTGTCAAACTTGAACTTAGAGTTTGTTTGAATTGTGTCAAGCATTGTCTTCTGTGTTCTTGTTTGAATCACGTCAAACTTGAACTTAGACTTTGTTTGAATTGTGTCAAGCATTGTCTTCCGTGTTCTCGTTTGAATCGTGTCAAACTTGAACTTAGACTTTGTTTGAATCGTGTCAAGCATTGTCTTCTGTGTTCTTGTTTGAATCGCGTCAAAACTTGAACTTGGACTTTGTTTGAATCATGTCAAGCATTGTCTTTTGTGTTCTTGTTTGAATCGTGTCAAACTTGAGCTTGGACTTTGTTTGAATCGTGTCAAGCACTGTCTCTTCTGTTCTTGGTTGAATCGTGTCAAACCTGAACAGAGTCTTTGTTCGAATCGTGTCGGACACTGACCCCCTTTGTTTTAAAACCGTTCTCGTTCGAATCGTGTCGAACTTGAATTGTGACTTTGCTTGAATCGTGTCAGGCATCGTCTTTTGTTTTAAAACTGTTCTTGTTCGAATCGTGTCGGACATTGAACATCTCTTTATCTTGTTTCTTTTCTAAAATTCCTTTAAGCTAAGTTTCTTGGAATAATTTTTATTCAACCTTATAAGACTCCTATCTGGTGTGCAGGGTTAGTCTCTGCTTTCCTGGCTCTTTCTGAAGATCCCATTTTGAACTCTTCAGTTTAAGATCCCCAGGAAGTTCTCGCCTGGCTGTTTGTCTCTTTTGGGCTGATCCCTAGTGATCAGATTTTTTTCTTCCTGGTTTCATGCCCAGGAAGAATGTGGGTTTGTTGTGTCCCAGTAGTCTATCTCCCCGGATCTTTCCCTAGTGGAGATTGTCTGTGGCCTTTTCCCCAATTTTTTTTCCTTTGGAGTCTCCCCAGTGGGTTTCTTTTGTTGGTTAGCTTGTATCCCTAGTGAGTTGTTTCTCATGGATACTAACCTTCGTCCTTCCCCGGTGAAGCTCTTTGTTCTTTTGCTTCCTATTTTCCCCTTGGTGTCTTGTTGTGTCTGCATTTTCTTGCATCTTTTAGGCATCATGTCTGTTGCATTGCATGTGTGTGCATCTGAGGGCAAAATTTTCAGTTATCTGTATTTAAATATCTTTCACTACTGATTACATGAGGATCTTCATCTCTCATGTCATCAGGTGAAGATATTTAAATAGGGGCAACTGTTGTACCCCAAATTTTACCCTCATTTTCCTGCTATTTGTTTTTTTATTATTTATTACCTTTCTCATTATTCTAATTTGATAATTGTCTTAGCTCTTATTTGCTCTGTGACTAGGTTAATTTCAATTTGGCACCATTTTATTTTATTTTATTTGAGTTGTTTTAGTTTCATTTAATTTAAATCAATCTTATTTAAGTCAAATTTTTAGTTAACTAGGCTAATTATCCATTTAGCTCTTTTTAAATTAGTTTTAATTTAAATGTTAATATTCTATTTTATTTTCATAACTATGCTATTTATTTTGGTAAGAAAAAATTCCACGTTGCATTTTGGTTTCCCATTCTATTATTTTGGACTAGTGAGGATTGAGTTTGTGGGGTTTGACTTTTCAACCTTTCTTCCAACCATTGGGAGCATGACATGTGGTATCCAAGATGGCCAAGGGAGACCAAATCTTTTCTCCTCTTTCGTTCTCGCTGAAGAATTGTAAACGAGGAAGAAAATTCAGTGTATCAATCCATTCATCACAACCACTCAAGTCGCAAGACCGTTGGCGCGGGTTCTCCAATTTTGAATCTCCAAATCCATTCTTCTTCGAGCTCATCTTTGTATTGTGCAGAAAGTGGTTCAGAGGATACATACCATTTCCAGCATACGACTGCTAACCTGTCCACGCTACCTCCCACCTTTGCCTCATTTGGTACCCCTCTCAATAGCATCAATGAGAGAGCTCTGAATTCATTCACCAAGTGATGATTACGCCCCTGCACGTCTGAAATGTCGCAGTATATTTCTCTCCCAGAATTGGACCAAGCTTGGAATTCAAACAAAAACCCTAATGGTTCAGCTTATGCCCACCAGATGCTTGAGATTCTCACCCGGCCCATGATGTCTCTCATCAACCCAACACCTTGCCTATTTAAAGAAGCTCGTTTCAGTTCTGAAGACACCAACATTTTTATACAAAAACACACTAAAACATTGGAGTATCCAAAGAGAAGGGAGTAAGGATCAGCATCAAGGATTTGTGGCCAATTCAAGGAGAAACAAGCTCAGTTGGTAACATTCTTTTTCCTTCAACTCTAATCTCTTCGCTTGTTCATAGCATGATAGTTTAAACTTTGTTGATAAACGACTGTTACATGTTGTCTTGGTATGTTATGTACAGAGTTTATTATCATCTATTTTGTCCATGTTATTAACTTTAAAATGATGTTGCATATTCCATTTTTGTGTTGACACAAGTTCTTGTTTTCATTTGAGCATATGTGATGATATGTGAGTTTTGCTCCTTTGAAGATGTTTGAGTTTGGTATTGATAGTTGTGTTGAATTCATAGATATGCTTCCCTTGGTTTTGTTTGTTGATTAAAGGTATCCCTTTGACTGTATCAACTGCTAGTGAAAATGAAATGACCAATCGTTATGCTGACTGTTTGCCATTACAAGTCTTGTTTGACATGTTAAATGATGAAACCAACTATGAGTAACTTCTGCTTGATGTTAGATTGCTTCTGTCCTGTGTTGTGCCTCACTTTTAGTGGTGTGTTTGATCTTTGTCTCTATTGTATTTGATCATTGATATACTTGGACTCTCTTGAGTTTGTTTAAGATTTTGCCATGCTATTTTGAAATATGAAACTTTGTTGTGTTTTGTCAATGAATATTGATGCACAACTGTCTTTAGAGGTTTGTGGTGATAGTACTAGGTGTTTAAATGAATTTTGCATCTTGTTTGAAATCATTATTCCATCTCTGCTCTATGTGTGTTTCTACTGATCATGCCCTGTTTTTGGTTCTAATTATGTGAGTCTCAATATGTTGTTCAGATACTTGTTTCTATTGACATATTTTAGTGATGTGTGTACTTGAATGCAATGTGACCAACATATGAACCTTTGTACCCTCTTGAAATGCTAGAACATTTGATTTTTTTTGCTGTTGTATTGGTGGATGAGGTTAATAATTGATTCTTGGCATGTTTTATATTAATGTTGGAGCATGTTTGTATACACTGCTTATGGATGATTGAAGTTTGTTTGTCTGTTTCACAGCTGTTGTATACATGTTTAATTTGTCACCTACATGTTATACTTCTACTCGAATGTATGCTTGCATAGACATTGTGTTCATAAAGTGTATGTTTAGCTTGATATGCTTTAATGTGGATTCCTAGGCTGCTGACTGTCAAATGATAACATTTGAGTGAATTTTGATATGCCATGATAATATGAATGGATCTGTTAAGTGCTTATCTTGTTATGCTTTGTTGCCTCTTATTTGCTTTAAATCTTTAATGTCATCTCAAAACATGTGTGCCAACTTTTGTCAATGCATTTGAAAATAAATCTTGTTCATGTTTAACCATTGGTGTGAATCATTAAGCTGACATAATATGCCTGTCTACCTCTAATTGTTTCTATTCAAATAAGTTTGTCTGTCATACTGTCTTAACCTTCTATGTGCTTGCTTTTCACCACCTTGATGCTTGTGAGTTTGTCACTGTGAACATTTTATGTTGATGTTAACAAGACAATGTAATTTCCTAAATGTCTATTATTTATGCCTAAATTGCTTCTTGAACCAGATGACATGACTATGTTTAGACCATTGTTGTTGACTTCATAACTGTGACATGTTTTGTTGTGGATGTATGTACCAACTGTCAGTAGTTTTTTTTGGTCTCTGTCTTATTAATTGATAAATCACCTTGCTGTTCATGTTAAGTTGATTCCATGATGTGTGTTGTATCAATTATAATCTCACTTGAATATATTGTTGGTTCATTTGTTTTGGTAATGTCAAAACATGCTGCTGTCCATTTGTTTACTAATACTGTCATTTTTTTTAATATCATTGAAATGTAACAATTAGAAATCTACAGTTGTCATGCCTATGCCTGAGATGATTTATTGCTGTTATGTCTTATGCCCTAAACCTGATCCATGTATGTCTTACATGTGCATTCACATAATTGCTGCTCTAACTGTTTATTACTATGTCATATGCTTGATTCAAATGATATCACTTGATGAATTTGGTCTGTTATGCTGTCTTATAACACATTCTGTTTTGAATATATATGTGTGAGTCTTGAGAACCTTTGTTCATCATGAGGTGCATATGCTTATCATTATAACTTGACTAATCCTCCTTGTATCAACATGATGTATAGATGTTTTGTATGATGTCCATGCCTAAACTGCCATTTGATTTGGATATATCTAGATTGTTGCTTTACATTACCATGAGCCTAAGTGAATTTGCATTGCCATTGCATTTGATTTAGTCTGCCCTGCTTTATCTTGACACATGAAGTATCACTTAACCATGACTGGATGATTACTCTAAAAACCTGCATTGATGTGTGTTTAAAATATATGAGCTGTTGTTATGTCTTACATGTTATACTTGAGGGAATCTTGCATGCTGCCTGCTATTGCCTTGTTTTTTTTGCCTTTTTATTTACTCAGGTTGCTTTGCTGCTGCCTGCTGACTTGTGACAAGATTGATTTATTCACCATGCTGCCAACATGATTCTATGTTTATCATGCCTGCCTATGCTTGGTTCTGTTGATATGTGTATCCTAATTGCATGTCCTGTACTAGTGGATAACTCATTTTTTGATCTATTATCACTCACTTAAGGTTGTCATGTTTTGATTGTTTGCCTCTCTTTGCTTTGATTCACTAGCTTGTTGGATTAATTTCCTTGAATGATTAAGTTTCCTTGATGTTATAACAATTCGCATAGATAAATGGTGATATGGTATAGCTGCTGTATTTGTTGTTGATGAGGGATTAGGACATGCACATGTTTTGGTTATTTGGGAATTTAGGAAGCATGTTGCTTTATTTATTTATTGAATCATATAATAACTGGATGAGGGCGTAGCACCGCTGGTCCAGGAGGAGAGTTATAAGAGTTGTTTATGCTGAGGATGGGGGTTCGATCCCCTCGCCCAACCTTTTTTATTTTCCTGATTTCTTTACTCGCTTCATAATATATCTTTATGTTGTCACCTTGTGTTTGAATGTGCGCGCTGGCTTGTTGGCTTTGGTTTTAAGTTGTATGTATGATGACATGGGTTCAAACCCTAAGGTTGCCATTTCCCATCTTTTTTATCATTTGTTAATTTTACTTATTTTTAAGTTAATGCTTCCATTTCTAAATATCATAACTTGTTCATTTCTTATCTTTTTTCTTCCTTTCTTTTTGCTTCATTTCCTTTATTAAACCTATTTTCCATATATAAAAGAAATTATCAAAATATTTAATTTTGAGACCTTATTAAGATTAGAAATACTCATTAAGGTTTTATTGCACTTTCTTATTCATCATGCCATATTATACTTAATGTGTTTGATCATTATGTGTTTAATTCTCACTTTGCTTTGACATCTTGATTTTATCTCATCTCATTATTTTATTCATGTCTTTTATATCATCATGTTTACATTAACTTATTATCTCTTTAATATTTTATCAACTTTTCTTCCCCATTCCAAAGGAAGGTGAATAGTGTTGACTCTTAAAGTCATAGCCCCCACCTTAACCTAAGTAACCTCTTAGGAAGAAAACTTTGTTTCTTGGCCTCATCAGAGCCTTAGAAACCATAACTAGCTTTAGGAAGAGTTCTTCAACTCTTAGTGATATTCATCCTAATGAATTTATCACTTTCCCTACTGACTAAACTTCAACATAGGTCCATTTCAACTAGATTTAGGGAGTTCTTAAACTCTACAATGAGCTTGTACTCATTTCCCCTCTGAATATTAACCATAGTCAATCATTCAGTAGAAGTAGAACTACGCATACTCTGATTCTATTCCCGAGGATACGTAGGCGTAAAGTGCGATGCTTTATCGAGTATACTTAGATACTGACCCCCAGGGTTTCAACCTTTAGCATAGAACCTTTAGCAAACATAAGATAACATTAAAACAAGAGGTTCCCGTAGAGTACTACGGACGTTTAGGGTGCTAATACCTTCCCTAGGCGTAACCAACCCCCGAACCTTAGATCTTTCCCTTTAGGTTTTTTCTAACGATCTTGAACCTTTCCTTTGGATAAATCAAAGTCGGTTGTAAAAGAAATATGATGCAAATTAATTAATAATTTGTTATCCGATTTTCACCGCAACAAGCCCATTTCCAATCACTCCAAGCATTCAAACACATTCCATATGGTGTAGGAAAGTTGTTCGAATCATCACAAATCATCTGTAACACCTCCAACTCAAAAATCAAATTGCTCTTGCTGCCACGGCCTTCAAGTAAGCCTAAACTTGGTCATTTCATGATTCATGTATATTTCCTCGCACAATAATTTTGCCATATGTTCATAATCATGTATGGAGGGTTTCCCCTCAATTAATTACTTTGTATGAATGGTGTATCAAAATTCCCAACCTTCATGCAGAATTTAGGGTTCTTGAGGTTTTGTCTTGATTTCTAATTCCATGCTTAAAATAAAAGAAATTAAAGACCGCAGACATGATCGTGAGGTGAAAAGACATGATCTTGATATGTGGATTGTGTGATTTCATCAAGTATTCAGTGAGATTGAGGGGAAAACGCAAATCTGAAGAAAAAGATGGCGCGGGCAAGAACTTGGTGTTCTTGGCGCCCTTTTTTGAATTTTTAAATATTTGAATTTTTGTGATTTTATTTAATTGATTCAAAAATTAATTTCTCTCTGGTTTTTAATGATTTTGAGTTGATTCTTGTTTTAATAATTCGCAAAAATGTTAAAATATTTTATTTTACAATAATTTCCCAAAAATATTATTTATTTCATATACTTGATATTTTTGCAAAGAATTAATTTTTATTTGTTTTTTGACATTTAAAGTATTTTTTCTTTCTTAATTTTCCAAACTTAAATGGTTTCCAATCATTTTGTGGATAAAAATATTATTTTTCAAACATTAATCCAAGATCACAACTTGTTTCTCACACATGTTTGATAATTTTGATCATTTTAATTAAATTTTTATTTAATTAAAATACATTTTGAAATTAATTTAGGGTTTTGATCTTAATCACCCTAAACAAATCGTTTTCAAACTTTTTGGGCCTCTTGAGAGAGTGTAAGACCCAACCCTTTGAAAATACAAAACCATTTGGGCCTCATATATTGTATAAGTCCCTCTGCGTTAAAAAAACCTCGGCATGATCGCCAGTTCAAAATCAAATCCTTTGGGTCTCTCCTCGAGCTATAAGTCCCATTCTTTTTCTTAAAAAACACTTTGGGCCTCTAATAGAGTGTAAGACTCAACCCCTTTTTGTAAATAAACATTTTTGGGCCTCATATATTGTATAAGTCCCTCTGTATATTTTCAAAACAACGGCGCGATCGTCGCCATTTCAAAATCAGCTGGGCATCTCCCTGAGTTCTAAGCCCCATCTCCTGTACAAAAATAAACTTTGGGCCTCTAATAGAGTGTAAGACCCAATCCCCTTTTGACCGAAACTTTTTGGGCTTTAGTCGTTGTATAAGTCCTGATACGATATTCAAAACAACAGTGCAATCACTATTAAAATTTGGGCCTCTCCCTGAGCTGTAAGCCCCGATCTCTGTTCAAAATACTTTCTCCTATGATTTTGAATCCAAATGTATAGTTTCTATCAAAACTTTATTTAATTTCTGTGTTGAACAACTAACAAAACAACATGGAAGCTCTACAACGGGCAAGTGTTTATCCGCTTTCTTTTATATGCTTTCATATATATAACTGTATTATGGGAACCTGTGCATGGTTAGTCTTCTTTCATACCTTTTAAATACTCGTCGTATATCAACTGTATATATACTAGTATAGTTATTTAGAGTTTTCCCCGACAACTACGTCTAGAACTAGGTAAAGCCCTGTTGGTCACTCTTAAATACAAACAAAACTAGATCCTCGTAGGATTTCTAGACACAGTCTTCCCTTCTCCTGGGGTTAAACAATATGGAACAAAGAGAAAGGCAATATTCTCGGTGAACCTTTTCTCAGACTGTCACCCTTAGAAATTGTCATAGAAATTCTACTCCCCAGAGTTGATCTATTCTCCGTGAATAGCATCTCTTGAGTTTCTTCCAAACCCTCGAACTTTCCTGGAATAATCTCTTATCTGTGAATTGCATTTCTTGAACTGCTCTTGGTTTGGGGACCCACAGGCTTCATTAAAGCATCCCCGCCTCCTCTTGGGCTTTGTACAAGGACCCTTCGGCTTCTTAGAAGTTCTCATGCCATCTCTTGGGCTTAATACAAGGACCCTCACGGCCTCTTAAAGGTATAAGATAGAACTTAGTCATCCTTTGCCAGAGCAGTCTTTCCAGTGTCAAACCTCAGGCCACTTTAGGGTTGATTCTCATCCCTTAAGGCCCTTGCCCTCTTTTGGGCATTCTACAAAAGATAAAACTCTTCAACACCAGTATACTTGGACAGTTTAAACCCCTTTGAGTCTCAAAGACATTCTCAAGTTCCTTTCAAACATAGGAAAAAAACACAGATCACTTTGGATGAATCTCCAACAGAAACTCGGTCTCTCTCATGAGAGTTCCCCACCCTTGGGCCTGCCTATGGATCTAATCCTCAGCAGTAAAATAGCCTTCTCTTAGGCTTTGTATAATGATCTTTCCTCAACACAGTTAGCCTCCTCTTGGGCTTTGTACAATGATTCTCCCCCAACGGAGCTAACCTTTCAAGACTCTCTTGTTGAGTCAATCACTTTTCAGACTCTCTTGTTGAGTCAATCACTTTTCCGACTCTCTTGTTGAGTCCATCACTTTTCAAGACTCTCTTGTTGAGTCAATACCCTTTTCGCCCCAATCTCGGGCTTCGTACGAGACAACAAATCACTCTCTTGTTGAGTATAAAAGACTCTCTTGTTGAGTCAATCAACTTTCAGACTCTCTTGTTGGGTTAATCACCTTTGCAAGAGTCTCTTGTTGAGTCAACTCTTTTAGCCTCAATCTTGGGCTTTGTACAAGACATAAAGAACATTTTCCTATAAAAAGTCAAACTGTTAGCCTCCTCTTAGGCTTTATATAATGATATTCCCAAAAACGCAGTCTCTTTTTTTGCCTCAATCTTGGGCCTTGTATAAGACATATAAAAACACTCTCTTTTGAGTCGGTGTTATCTAGCCTCCTCTTAGACTTCGTATAAAGATATCCCTAGATAAGTTAATCAACCTTTTAGCATCAAACTTGTGCTTTGATCAAAGCACACAAACATCAACAGTTCCTCTTTTGAGTTGACAAATTCTCTCTCAGCCAAAACCCTTAGCTTCATATCTTGGGCTTTGAACAAGATACAAATCACCTTTAGCTTCATGTCTTGGGCTTTGAACAAGACACAAAAACATCTTTTTCCTCCCTTATAATAAGAGGAACTACGATTGCTCTGATTTCCCTGTTTCGTTAAACGGGAATACGTAGGCATAAGATTGTGAAATCTTAGCGAGCATACAAATCAAAAACTCTAGGTCCAGTACCTTCACACATCAGTCAGAAAAATATTAGATATAGTATCTTCCCAAAATCCTCATGAACTGTCAAGACACTCTATTCTTAAGCCAAATAACCTAAGAGAGACCCACTATTTTGATAGCATTTGTAAACCAACAGTCATCTGTTTAAACTCAGTATGCAAGCAGGGTTAATTGGAGACATCTATTTCCCTTCCTTAATCAGTTTCACAGGATAAAAAATGAATCCAACAGTAGCACCCCAAACTGATAGTGATTCGAAACCACAAAAACCGCGCTACACCAACCTTTATGAAGCAGAAAATAGGAGTCTTATGGATAGTTTTACTAAAGGAGAGATTGTGGAAGCCATTAACAGCTGTGACGGGAAGGGCTCCAACTTGGATAAAATTGACAAGTATGCCACTAGCTCTCTTAAATGACAAAGAGGCAATCTATTTCACAACACACTTTGGAGAGTAGGAGGCTGACAATCTCTCTTACAAAAATGACTTAGTTTCTGATTCGGGACAAAATGTAGTGCTATGTTAAGCAATCGTAGCACAACCTATAAAGAAGGTCATACTATGGGAGGCCGGTCAATAACAATATTTGTGCTAATACAAGCTAGATAAGTGACATATAAGTCACTCTCCTATAGCTTGTCACACAAAAAGAGAAGAAGGAACGGTCTCATCTTTATCAAGATTTTTCATCGATTAATCAAAGGCAGTATATCACTATTTCAAAGTATGGAGAATGATCCAAGTGATCGTTCATCCATAGATTTGAAATAATGAGGATTAAACATCCTTGAAAACCAAAAATGCATGATCCATATATTTCATTGACCAAAAGTAAAAAGAAGAAGAAAATAACAACAAGACAAAAGACCAAAACCAAATTGAATCAAAGGATGAATAAAGTTATCATCAACATCATTCAACCATCTTAGTGGATTAGAGTTTTCACTCAATCAACGCACAAGTTCCAATGATGTTGATGAAACTTATGATCACATTACCTAAGATTCAAGAACCAACAATCAATAAAATAAAATCAAGAACTAAATAATTCACATGAATTTTTAAAAGTAATTTTAAACTAAATTTAAAAACAAAAAAAATTAAAGAAATCAATAGAGAAAAAAATTTTAATCAAACAAAACTATAAGAAAAATAAAAAATGGAAATTAAAATTTTCTAAAAATTGAATTAAAAAGTTTGAAGAATTAAAATATATAAATAGAAGGAGGTTTATGAGAAATGAAGTGGTAATGATTTAGAAACAAAGCCCACACGGCCCAAGTACAAGGTTATGGACTTTTTAAAACAAAACCAAAATAAATAAAATAAAATAAATGAATCAGAAACATAAGTTTCATCATCTTCTTCTTCCACACCACGACCAACACTACTAATGGAGCCATAGTTAGCATTCGAATCTCTATCAAATCGGAGCGGCATGACTCAAAACAAGCGCAAAACATGTCAAAATCAAAAGCTGAACTCAACAGTATAATCGATTTCAAGAATCATCAACAAACAAACTCAAGG
This sequence comes from Lathyrus tuberosus, assembly GCA_022829125.1. Taxonomy (NCBI): domain Eukaryota; kingdom Viridiplantae; phylum Streptophyta; class Magnoliopsida; order Fabales; family Fabaceae; genus Lathyrus; species Lathyrus tuberosus. The sequence continues at coordinate 3,002,441 of JALAZF010000627.1, read as the reverse complement.
TTCGTAATGCTTCAACTCTTCTTCTCTTCTTCTTCTGCGCAAATTATGGATTGAGTTTCTGTTAATTTATGATTGAAATTGAAGAGGATGAAGAAATTTGGAATTTAAAGGTTCGGTTATGGTGATGAAAAATTGGAAATTTGAGGGTGAATTTTTGTAGCAATTCAATGGCTTCAAAAGCTTGATGAATGAGTGAGTATCATTTTCTATTTATAGATGAATGAGTGAGATGAAGCTTAGTCGTTTCTGTATTCACCTTGCATTTTGGATTTTATGCAGGTCGTTTGCTATTTGCTGCGTTTTGTTGCATTTTCGCTCATGCTTGCTACTTGAGGATTGTGTCGTTTTTGGAATTTTTGCAGCTTAAGTCATTTGGCTCATGTGCTTGCATTTTGATTTGTTTTACAGTAGTAGCTCGTTTTAATTTCGTGTAGGTTATGTGGAAATATTACTTGGAATTTGGGAGCTTTGAATGTGGGATCATGTTTTGTGATACACGTCGCGGCTTGGGATATTGGTAGCTAGAAATGGCTTGGAGGCTCATTGAAACTTGTTTGGAAATTTGCTTTTGCATTAGTACAGGCTCGTGTTTGTGACGTTGCGTAGTCGTTTTTCTTCCGCATAGTGGAAATGTTTGGCTACAACTTTGTGGGGTCTTCTTGCTGAAGTCATTTGTAGTAGCTTCGAATTGGCTTAGGCTTGTGAAGCATTTCGTGTGCAGGTGTAATCTCTTTTAGTAGCTTGGCATTTCTCGAAGGCTAAAATTATTGGTTTGGTTATGTAGCATGAGAGGCTTTGGTCATGGACCTTGTTGTAACTTCTATTATTTCATGTGCTTTGGGGTGTGAAGTAGTATCTTCATGTAGCTTCTCTTTGTAATCTTTTTTTGTATGCAATTTCTTGAGTAGGATTTTTGTAGAATAATGGTGATGAATGAGCTTAGCATGGAGTGAATAGCCTTTGTAATATGTATTTAAAGTGGATAATTGAAAATTGGGTTGGATAAATGAATAATGGATATGGATATTTAAATGGATAATGGATTTAAAAAAATGGTTATTGGATTTTGAAATTGGCTTTTAGGAATTGGATATGAAAATTGGCTATGACAAAGAAAATTGATACTGAATAGGATTTTGAAGAAATGGATTAGAAACTGGATAATGGGCTTAACACACTATTTGAAATCCCCAAAATTAAATCACACCCTTGACATTGCTTTGACTTAAAATCAAACGAATCTTGAACTTTCCTCCTGATTTAATTCTTGAATTTAATTTGCCTCTGGTCAAACATGAATCAAACTTGAAATTAATCAGAATAAACAGTCTGCTTGAATGGACTTGAATCTCATGATCAGAACTTGCACCTCATAATCAGGACTTTGCAGATGATTTGAAATATAGACCCAATGACTTGACCTTTGAATACCCTGCAATTTGACCTCATCAGATGAATTCGGAATTCTACAAACCCTAATTTTGATCACTTGATTATTTGAAAATCCATGGCACAGATAACTTGTGAATGAAACCATCTTAATTTGTTTGACCAAGATTAAGTTAAACCTTTCTTAAATCTCAATCATCGAAGAATTATCACACTTGACCAGATAGCCCTGATTAAATCCTCTAGCACACACACACCTGGGCTGAAATAAGAAAAAACAATAACCAACTCATATTTGCTTTGAGTTTGTCTGAATCAACCTCTTGGATACACATTGCCTGAGAATAGCCCACTGATACAGATACTTGCAATTGAAGCAATCCCTTGATAGTTTGACCAAATTTGGGTTAAACTTTCGTTTGATCTTGACCATAATTGAATAGCCACACTTGACTTTAAGCCATACTCTTGCCATCAATCTCCTTTTAAAACCCTAATCAGACAAAGAAGAAGAAACAAGCAAAATTGCAAAAATATCTCTTGGTATTTTGGTTAGAGGGTAGTAAACAGAAACAAACATAAAGCTAGTAAGAAACACACAGATGCTTGGTGATCTCCAACAAAAGAAAACCCTAAGAGGAGGGCAGGAGATCAGTGTTTGTGATCTTATTTGTGCAAAATATGCAAATGATATGTGAGATCTTAGGGGTAAAAATTAGGGTATTACAAAAAAAATATACATTGTTTTCTGTTGTTCTAACTCTTTTAGTGAAACTAAGATGTATAACCTTTTTCTTAGTGATATAAGGTGAGAGGAGTTAATGAAAAGATGGGTTGAGTTGAATTTAAGGAAAGTTTTTTGTTAATGATGAAGAAGAAGAGTTGTGGAACTAGTGTAGCAGTTTCAAATGGTAAGCCGCGTCCCACATTGTTTGAGTATTTATATATGTTACACTGACATCTACTTGTTATTGAAGTGTTGGGTTGACATGTGATGAATTGGACTAACACCCAATATTTATTTTTACAATTTAATTTTTTAATATTTAATTTTTTTTAATAAAAATAATAGAATGATTAACTATTGGTTAATTCCTTAAAAAACTAATCATAAATATTAAAAAACCTTAATAAAAATGCTAGAATCATTAATTATTAATTAGTTTCTTAAAAAAATTATTAAAAAATCATTAATGAAAAATTAAAAAATTATTTCTAATCCTTATCATTAACGAAAAATTTTAAGTTATAATATCAAACTAACTATGCAAACACTTCATGGTCAAATTAAATTTTTTAAACTATATTTCATATCTTAAATAAGTAATATATTTCTAAAAAAGTTTTAAATATAAAATCTAAAATTAACATTGTAATATTGACAGTTAAAAATGAAATAAAATCTTAAAGAATCCTTAATAAAAATTAAAAAATCAAATCAAGCTAATTTAAATTTGAATTTGAATCTATACTAACACCTATATATGGAAGTGTATGATATGTCCTGGATTAATGTTCAGCCTAATCCTTAAATAAATAGTAACAAATAAATAAAAATTAATTCTAATTCCAACTCAAATAAAAGTACAATAATCAAAATAGAAATAATTATAATAAATAAATTATAGAATTTCATTCAAAATTTCAAAATAAACTTATATATTATAATAATGATCGACAACAATATTTATTTGAGAAAAAATTAGATAGAGAAACTTGTCATTTGCACATTCATACTCTAAGTATATACGGATGTTAATAAAAAATTGAACTTATAACCTTATATAATTTCAATACTTATGTCCAGGAATGTGGCTTGTCAAAAAGTGGGTATGCGTGACATTTTCGATCATAGACCTGTTTGGATCTCGGTCCAAAACGTCAACTAGGGTCCCAAACCATTCATACTTCGATATTGGTTCCAACACCCTCAGTTTATGAAGTTCATTAAACAAGTTTGGGAGTCTCTTAACATTCAAGGAAGTCGTACATATGTTTTGTCCAAGAAACTTCAGGTGCTCCGCTCAAAACTCAGGTGGTGGAATATGAACATTTTTGGTTGGATAGATACCAATATTGAGGAGAATACGGAGATCCTAAATAATGCAGAAGAAGAGTTGGCAGAGAATGAGGATACAAGGAATGACCATGTCGTAAAGAGTCGTAAGTACGCAGAAGATGAGTTATGGAAGTTATTAAGGATTAAAGAAAGTCTACTTCATCAAAAAGCTGGAACCAGATGGATCGAAGATGGAGATCAGAACACTAGTTATTTTCACTCTGTTATTAGACACCGTAATCTGATGAATACAATAACTAAGGTAGTAGTAGACGGTAGAGTCGTCGAAGACGTAGCAGGGGTGAAAGAAGTTGTCGCTTGTCACTTTGAAAAGAGGTTAAGCTCGACCAACAAACCTTTATTACGTATGAACTCTGAGTATTTCAAGGTTTTAACTGAGATGGAAAGAGCCACATTGGAGGAAGATTTTGAGGTAACTGAAATTAGAGATGCAGTCTTCCAGTATAAGGGCGATAGAAGTCCAGGACCAGACGACTTCAATTTGGAGTTTGTTCAGAAATGTTGGGACATTGTGGGTAATGATTTTACAAGCTGTATCAAGGAATTTTTCTCTGAAACTAAGCTCCCTAAGGTTTTATCCTCTTCCTTTTTGGCCCTTATTCCAAAAATTGAGAATCCCATAAATCTTGATGATTACCGCCCGATTTGTTTAGTCGGCTGTGTGTATAAGGTGGTTGCAAAGCTTCTGGTTGGTAGGTTAAAGCGAGTAATGGACAGTATAATTTCTCCATCTCAAACTACTTTTGTTGCATGGAGAAATTTACTTGATGGAGTATTATCATTGAATGAGGTTGTGGATTATTCAAGACAAGAGCCTAATCCTCAAAGTTGATTTCGCAAAGGCTTATGAGTGCATTGAGTGGCCCTACATTCGACAGGTGATGAAGTTCATGGGTTTTGGCAACAAGTTTATGCGATGGATTGAAGGAACGGTTTTCAAAAGCTTTATGTCTGTTCTCGTCAATGGCAGCCCTTCACGAGATTTTCAAGTTTCTTGTGGACTTCGTCAAGGCGATCCTTTATCACCCTATCTCTTTGCCATTGCTGCAGAAGGGTTAGCGACAAGGATGGAAAAGGGGGCGGAAGTTGGTATATTCCAAGGTATCAAAATTAATCAGAAGGATACATTTAATTTGCTTCAATACGCAGACGACACAGTCATAGTTGGAGAAGCCACTTGGAACAACATTTGGGCTATCAAAGTGATCTTGAGAGGGTTTCAACTAATGTCGGGTTTAAAGATCAACTTCAACCAGAGCAGCCTTATTGGTTTTGGTGTCGAAGAAACGTTCTTGAAGGAAGCTGAAACATTTCTAATGTGTAAAATCCAAAAGTGTCCTTTTAAATTTCTCGGTATTCAGATTTGTGGAAACCATAGATTGATTTCATTTTGGAAACCGGTGATAGACAAAGTTCAAGCCACATTAGCATCTTGGAAGGGAAGACTTTTGTCTATTGGTGGCAGAAATACATTAATAAAATCTGTGCTTATAAACCTCCCAGTTCACTATATGTCGTTCTACCGGATGCCGAGAAAAGTTATTAAAATTTTAACAGCACTTCAACGAAAATTTTTGTGGAATGGTTCTCCTATAAAAGATGGAATAGCATGGATAAAATGGAACATGGTGTGTAAACCGAGGGAGGCTGGGGGCCTGGGCATTATGGATATTCAGAGTTTGAATGAAGCTCTATTGGCTAAATGGATATGGAAATTCACGTGTTCACGAAATTTTATCGGGTTTGATATTTTTCATGCTAGATACGGTTCATTTCTGCCGTCTTTGGTTCGAGGTGATGTTCAATCAGGTCCTGTTAAATCTTCCTTATGGTGGCACGACATTTGTTGCATCTCCCGTGAGTTTGGCGAAGACTCTATCTTCAGGCACATGGATTCTATGGTAGGGAATGGCGAATACTCAGTTGGTTTTGCTATAAAAAATGCGGTTCGTTTATGGCTTATCATATGTTGGAGTTTGTGGAACGTTAGGAATAACATTTTGTTTATCGACGAGATTTGGAATGAGGACATCATAGTTCATAAGATTGTGATGCTAACTTGGAGGTGGATTGGTAAAAAATATAATTTTACATGTAATTATTACGATTGGATCAAATCGCCGATAGATTTTTTGTAACGGTGATTCCATAGTAGGATATTTTGTAGTAGAGTTTGGATACCCCTTTGTATCCTTCATTGAATATATTTTGCTTATTAAAAAAAATACTTATGTCCAGAAAGTAAAAACTCAAAGGCAACTTTACCGCATTATAATATTTATATCAAAACATAACTCAGAAATATTGATGATTTTCTCTTATTTTATGTGAAGTGTTTCTCTAGGTCTAAATTACTGATATACTGCAAAGAAGAGGATGCCTATGCGTCAAAATCATTTTGAATGTACAAATTAGGAAAAACTCAAATTATGTGTTATCTAAATACACTTTCACATAAATTAGTATAATATATATATATATATATATATATATATATATATATATATATATATATATATATATATATATATATATATATATATATATATATATCTTTTTAGAAATACAGAGAAAAGTTGCACTTTGATTTTAATTAATGGCATTACATATACCATCTCATTTTGGTCAAAACAATCCATACTATCATCTTACATCATAAATATTCATTATATGCATCCGGCCTTATTTCTACACTCACACTAGTCATTACCTTCTATCAGTTCAAGCAAACACCTTCTTTTTTAGGTAGTCAATGAATGACAAATGACTGAAAAGCAAATTTCGCATGATATATTCAACATAAAAAGATAAGTTTCTAAGGCACCTTCTATCAGTTTGTGATTGTAGATAATACAAAATTCAACCGTTGGTAGGATTATTACAATCGACAATGCTTGAGTGTAAACATGCTCAACAGCTTAAACAATCTGTTATACTGATATATAATAACATCTTCAATAATTTCACACCATGAATAAAAGCCTTAAAAACAACAAAATAAAAATACAATAAAACCTTATAATAAGTAAAGAAGCCTTCCAACTTCAAAAGAGATATAAGCATCAAGACATGCATATTCAACTTGCTTTAGAGTAAGAGGAAAATTACTCCAATCACTCAAAGTAATTTTCTTTGGTTTCTCAATCTCTATTCCAATAATTCGAAAAGCCAATGTTTTAAGCCCAGCGAAATTCAAAGCTTTTTCACTCTTCTTTATCGCAGCAAGGTTGCGAAGATCAACAAAGTTCACAACACGCAAGGAGAAGTCTCGAAGAAGTTTGTCCACGTCGTCTTTGATCCCAACACCAACAAATTTGTAGTTTTTGTTACCCAAGAAAGCAATTAGTGATTCTGGGATATACGAGGCATGTAAGATTTGGAAAACCAGACATTCTCCGCCGATGCATAGTTGAAGGACAGCAGCAGTGTTTGACATGCCACGGCGTTTGGCAAGTAAACATTCGACATCCAAGCCGACGATGACGTTGTTGTTGTTGTTAAGGTAAGGGTTGATGCTTAAGAACCATTCGTCGACCATGGAAGGGGTGTTTGTCACCATTGTGTGAATAATGAAAGAGTTGAAGAAAACATCGTACTTGTTGTGGGTTTTGCAAGGGAGAGCACAATCGAAAATGCTGATGGACATTTTGAATTTGCAAGGTAATATGTTGCCCTAGAAAGCTAATCAACTGAAGTATATATAAGGTGTTTTAGTCAGAGTATTATTTAGATATTTCAAAATTGTCTTTGTTTTTTAAATTGACATAAATATTTTAACAATTTATTTTGAAACTATCCATCCATTATAATGTTAAATCAAAAAAATATCCATTAATTGTATTTCTAATTTTTTAGTCAACGTATCATTTGGTTATTTTTGAAATTGTTTACTTTTTAAAAAATGAGATAAATATTTTAACAAATTATTTGTATTACTTCAATATTATCAATTAATTATTTTTCTAATTTTTTTTAATTTTCGATTTAAATTTTCAAATTCCTTTTTTCTTTGTTAATTTAAATTAAATTTTGTTAACACGCTATATATATAGTATTTTGATTATATCCATTAAATATTGTATTTGATGTTTTACATTTTTATGTATTATTATTTTTTTAATATAATATTCCAAATCAAGTCTTAAAAAATATATATCAATTTTTAAAATGTCAAATTTTAAACTAATTACAATTTACATTTTATTTTATAATATGAGAGTTTTTTTTTTTTAATCTTTTAACACGTAGTCTTAAAAATAGTAAGAATTGAATCTTTTAAAACTCTGTTCAAGAATATAGTATTAAAAGATTTTAAGAATATAGTAAGAACATTAAAAATAGTAAGAATAATTTTAGGATATTTTAAGAATAAAGTATTATAGTTGAATATTGTATTTTAAAATATTTTTAAAAATATAATATTAAATTTTTTTTTTAACGAGCTTGGTAATGGACACACTTTATGTCATTTATAATTGGATTGAAAAAGTTTTAATCTCTAAAACTGAATGGGTGTGTGGAAAATTGGGACTCGACTCTTTCAACACTGGAGAAATTGAATATGTTGGTTGAGATTCATCTTGAAAACGTTCGAGTAACTGATATTGGTCTTGTTGGTGTATCAAAGTGTTTGAAGTTGGAAACTTTGCATCTCACAATGTAACGCTCTGTATAATATATATCTATAATATCATATAAGTGTTATTATCTGGTACTGGCACCAATCATAAGTGCCTAGTGACATAATTTACATATACTTGACCATCTCTAAAACATAAAAGACAACATATGGAAAGCTCCACATGGAAAGCTCCACATATATAAAAGACAACCTAAAACATAAAATACACAATGCATAGCGGAATAAGCATAATCTAAGCTTCTTTTGAAACATCTGAGCAAAGCTCCACATGCAAACTAAACCTGTAAACGTTACCTGAAAAACAACAACAATAATGGGGTGAAATAATAATCTCAGTGAGTTTTCCTATCTTATGGGTTCGCTCGGCTCTACAAGGTTCTAGCCAATTCATATCTCAAGTCAAAAGGGAAAGGGAATAAGACTTTTTTTTTTTATAAGCAAATTCATTAATAGAGATTAAGGAGATCTCCTACCAAGGAACTACAACCAACAAAATACAGAATCATTACAGAAAATCTAACGGGAACTTGTACCACTCGTACAACCTACACTTCTTACTATCCTTCCCACCAAGAATCAGCCAGTTCCACGAATACATTTTGATATCACTCACTATGTCATCTATAACAAAAAAGGAATCATTAAACAAAATATTATTCATAACCCTCCAAATGGCCCAGCATGATATGAACCAAATCGAACTAGCCTTGGCCGCTTTACAACGACCACGAAGCCTACTATTCCACACCTTAGCATGACTACTACTAGAAAATTCCTGAATATTCATAATATTAACCCACTCACAGATCTTGTTCCACACCAAGATATCATTAGGACACGAGAAGAAAAGGTGAGATGCTTCCTCATGATGACGGAAACAAAACACGCATACCTTATCATGATCGTTAACGATAATCCTCCGAGCGAGCAAGTTCGATCTAGTTGGCAATCTGTCAAGAGCCAACCTCCAGCTGAACAATTGGACCTTCGCCGGAAGACTCGAATTCCACACAACCTCCAAGAGATCCAAGATATCTGCTTCCAAATTGATGGCTAGGGGAGAGTGCAGCGAAGCCATATAAAGAGAGTTAACCGAAAACTGTCTGTTTTCGTTAAGAATCCAGCCCCACTCATCAGGCACATTTTTACGAATTGCGCAGGAATCCAACATAGAGCAGCAAGCAATCCACTCTTGGGCAGGCACGAAAGCTTCAGGTCCCAAGGAATGAATCAAATCCCAAATCCACTGATCTCCTTCCCAATAACCCATATTAGACACAACCGCCATCTTCCTACTGCAGGCCTGGAACAAGGTAGGGAATTTCTGCTTCAACGATAATTCACCTAACCAAACTGACTGCCAGAAAGCAACTCCTGAACCCCCTTCTATAGAACAGTCCAAGAAACTACAAAAATTATCACTATGCTCAGAAGCTGTTACAGACATGATGTCCTTCATCCAGAGCGAATCCGAACTCTGGCTGCCACGATCAACATAAGTATGCGCCTTAATACTGAGGTTACCGTATCTTAAAGTAAGGAATTGTCTCCAGATTTCATTCCCTCCTGTATGGAACTTCCAAATCCATTTAGCAAGGAAAGCACGATTGAAACGACCAACATGTTTAATACCGATGCCGCCTTGCTCCTTAGTTTTACAAACTGCATTCCAAGACACCCAAGGAACGAATCCGTGATTAGAGTTACCAGCCCACAAGAACCGACGTTGAATAGCGATGATTTCCTTCACTACTCTCTTTGGAGCTTTAAAGAAAGAAAGATGATGAATTGGCAGATTAACCATAGCCGAGTTAATAAGGGTAACTCTACCACCCATCGGAAAATTCCTACTAGTCCACTTGTTCAATCTGTTTCTCATACAAACCAGCACCGGATTCCAAAATGAGTACCTACGATGATTACCGCCCACCGAAAGACCAAGAAAACTGAATGGGATGTTTCCATATTTGCAGTGAAGAAACAATTCAGCAGCAGAGAGCAAAGCTGAATCAATCCCAATTCCGTACAGGCAGCTTTTCGAAAAATTAATTCTGAGACCGGAGATCAATTCAAAGGCTCTCAAGATAGACTTGAAGGCCCAAAAATTAATAAACGAGCCATCACCAATGAGCAATGTATCATCAGCATACTGGAGTAATTTGACAGTAGGGTGGCCATCTATCTTGAACTCAGATAACAAATTACTAGTAGAGGCAGAATTCACCAGACTAGCCAGGCCTTCAGCAGCAATGACGAAAAAGAAAAGGAGCAAGGGGACCACCTTGCTTCAATCCCCTTCCAACCTTAAAGTCTTTCGAGGGACTTCCGTTGATCAGAACGGACACATAACTGTTGAAAACCGAGCCTTTAATCCATTTAATCCACTTACTCCCAAATCCCATCTTGATAAGCATATCTTCCAAGTAGGTCCAATCCACACAATCATAAGCCTTAGAGAAATCGACTTTAAAAAACAGGCATTCCTTCTTGAACCTCTTAGCGTAATCTGCTATCTCAGAAGCCAACAAAACTCCATCTAAAATCTGGCGCCCCGCAATGAATGCAGATTGCGAAGGGGAAATAAGTTTATGTATGACTTTCCTCAGCTTGCCTGCAAGCGACTTAGAAATAATCTTAAGCACGCAACTCACAAGGCTAATAGGCCTGAAGTCTTCTAGAAATTGAGGGTTATTGATCTTCGGGACAAAAGTAATGAAGGACGAAGCGAACAGCTTAGGCAAGTACCCTGTACAAAAGAATTCCTGAATGCAGTTCAGAAAATCCTCACCCACAATTTCCCAACAATATTTAATAAACTTGAAGTTGAAATCGTCGACTCCCGGACACTTATTATCATCGCAATTAAACACCTCCTCTTTCACCTCAGCTGAACTGAAATCAACATCAAGAAAGTTCTTATTATCCTCATCCAAACGCGCCACTGAGAGACAATCACTTCTGAACTTAAGCAGGTTATGGTTGCTGAATCTATCCTCAAAGAATTTGACAGCTTCTGCTTTGATATCCTCTGGCTCATCTACTAGCTTACCTCTCACTTTAATTGCAGAAATATGATTCGAACGGGTTCTCGACTTCAAGGAATTATGAAAAAAATTAGTGTTAAGGTCACCATCCTGGACCCAACTGACCCTGGCTTTTTGAGCCAGCATACACTCTTTCAAACACAACTTCTTCCACATATCCTCCTGAACCAGTAAATATTCCTTCCTGGACACATCATCAAGGATACACGAAGCATAATCAGAGCCATTCTCAAAGAGATTAAGTTTCTAAATGTTCTCCTCAATCTCCAAATCCAGCCACCCAAACACTTCTCTATTCCACACACGCAAGTCAGCTTTAAGAGCTTGCAGTTTCTTAATAAGGATGTTGCATTTCGAACCACCAAAATTGTACGAGTTCCAAGAGTTTTTGACAAAAGGAATGAACTCCTTATGAGAGAACCAATTATTGTAGGTCCTAAATGGTTTAGGACCCCAATTGACAAAGCTGGACTTCAACCACACTGGACAATGGTCCGAGACATCACGGAGACCAATCTCTTGATTCTTCAAGGAAAGGACAGAACTAGCGAGGTCATCCACAAGGATTCGATCCAGCCTACTTCTACTCTTACCGTTTGAATTAAGCCAGGTGAAATGATTACCGGAGACCGGGAGGTCCACCAGATTCAAGCTCTCAATGAACTCGTTGAACTCCTTCATTTCTCTTCTATGGAACACATTAGAGCCTTTTCTCTCCTCCCCATTTTTAACAGAGATGAAATCACCCCCCACAATCCATCCTCCTTCCGGGAACTTACCCTTTAACTCAACTAACTCCCTCCACAACCTCTTCTTATCAGAGAACCCACACGGAGAGTAGGCATTAACCACAATCAGAACATGAGATTTCCACAAGATCTGCACACCCAAGTAACCATTGCCACAAAAGCTAGAGATAGCCTTAATCGAACTACTGTTCCACAGAGTGAGAAAACCACCTGATCTTCCTACAGAGTTTACAGCAGACCACTCGACATCCAAATTTCTCCATAAATTATCTATAATTCCTACATCCATCTTAGTAACTTTAGTCTCCTGCAGCAGGCAGATATCAGCTTTACCTCTCAAAATAGAGAGATATTCTCTTCCTTTTGAGAGCACTACATCACCCTCTCACGTTGTACGACATAATATTCATTTACCACTGCTAGCAACACCCAACTTTCTAGATCTTGCTTCCTTGTCGTTACTATCGAGTTTCCTCAATAATCCAATGAATCCCTCATCATCCATATCTCCTTGGATACCTAGTTTTTTCAGGGACAAACTCACCTTATTAGGAACTTTATCAAGGGCCTTACGGCATCGCACGTTACCTCTTTCAACATCTGTATCAGTAATAGATTCACAGGACAAGAGAGAAGAACTAGACGCGTTAAGGGAAGTTCTACCAGATTTCTTCTTATTAGCCACCCTGCCAAATCTCCCATTATGTTTTTCCTCTGAAGATTTCAAAGCCGAATGAAGAAGAGTGGAGAAATAGGAGGGGGTGTACGGAATCTTAATACAGTCATACACCTCATGGAGGGGTTTCTTATTCTTAGTCCTTCCCCAATTAGAAGGCCCAACTAAACCTCCTGGGGGCCCAGAAATCGGTTTAGGGAGCCCCAGGTCCACCACTAACTCACCTTTAAAATTAAAACCTGGATCAGTGTTAATCTCCTGACTAATGTCATTTTCTGGAAAAGTAATATCAGTTCTCCTCCCAAGAAACTTATCACCTTTACTATCAATCACACTACACAATAAAGTATCAACGCCATTCCCAACAGAAGGATCCTGACTAATCACTGTTTGGGTCTTCCCAATGTTATCCCTGGGCCCTACGCCTGTATCCCTCAACCCTTGACTTTCACCAACATAGGAAAGATTGTCAGAATTGATGTAGCCACCTTCTGAACCTCGTTCTACTTGTACGCTTCCTCTGGCAGCCTCCTCGGTTTTAGAGAAATAAGACTCATCACTCTCTTCATCATCAAAAGTATCCCACGCGCCATCACAGTCTGAAGGGAGAGAGGAGTTGAAATCATCTGAGTCGATAATCTCGTCTTCGCCGTCTAACAGAGATGTAACTCTACCACACAAAAAATCTTCCATAATAGAGATAGTATAATCAATACCATCCACCACTACCTCAAACCTCCTGTTTAGAATCACAACGTGACTAGTTCTGATTAATAATCTTGCTACGTCAAGATATACCTTGCTTCTAGTTATTTCATCACACTTGATAAAAGAACCCAGTTTTGACGAAATCAAACTAAAACTCTTGTCATTCCAGGCAAAACAAGGGAGCCCATAGCACTTAATCCAGACGAACCTATCTTTATCAGAAAACTTCAGAGTCCAAGGTTGAATTTCTTTGAACCACACGTCAAGCCATTCCCTATTCTCCCTGATAAATACATCTATATCTCCTCCTGTAATATCTTCCAAGAAGCATGAAGAGGCTCCAAGGGGGGTAGCCTTTATATTAAAGATACCTTCTTCATTGATGATACTTTGGATATTGAAGGCATTACCTTCCTCCAGAACATTACCTACTCTCCCACATTGAAGTTTAACCTTCCAATCTTCATCCACCTCAAGAACAAGTCTGGTATCAGATAGGGAGGAAGTTGGAGGAACCATAGATGTTCTCCCTACCACATTAGCAAAAGACCTATCTACATTGCACAGATTCTCTACTCTTCTACCAACACGGGAAGTACTGATACTCTTCTTCTGGTTCTCGCTAACAGGGATTGGCTGCTTATTCTCCAACCCAAATCTGGGAATATTAACATATAATTTCTTTCCTTCAAGAAAAATGCTATCCAAATTACAAGCCAGGATACGAGGATCGTGAACTTTCCTAAACTTTGCAAAACCGAAACGTTTACCACGTTTGTCCCTTTTTGCAGAGATGAACACTTCTGATATAACTCCATGAACCAAAAAGACCTCAAATAAATCCTTTGCGTTCATATATTCCGGGAACTCAGTTACGAAGAATGAAGTAGTAGGTTCTCCATTGACTGCTCCTTTTCCTTTGTTCTCCTTCCACACAGAGTACCCACCCCTGAGGCCCTTTCGAGGCTTCCTACGAACCGTCTCCCAAGTCATAAATCTAACCAAACACTCTGACGAAAAAGAGCAATGAAAAACTGACAGCGGACGAGACGAAAAGCAAAACCACTCTAGCCGAAACCCCAAGGTTCCACGCACAAGAAGAAGATGAAGGTACCACGGATTGAAGCCGCACTGTTCAATGTAGCCCCAAAGGGAGGAAGGTCCCTAACCCTAAGGCTAGGACTTTAAACCAAACCCTTTGAACCTACCAGGTTAGCAAACAATCCGAGAGATACAACATCCAGAAAGGAACTTGATTCTAGAACTTGAAACGAGAAGCTGGATTAAGGATAAAACGAAACTAGGAAATGAAGTTCAGCGTAAGAGGAGCGGTCTCAGAGATTTAAAGTAAGAGAGAGGGGAGAGCTTATCTCTCATCTATGGAAACATGCCTCTTGAGTCCATAAACTCAAATAATCACTAGTCGGAAGTTATACCAAGGTATCCTTTTTTCCCGTCCTCACCTACGTTTAGGGCTTTCGGCCGAGTCATGGATTCTTGTAATGTACTTGGCATATGAAATGGATTCAGATTCAATGTACACAGCACATGAATCGTTACTTCTCATGGGTCCTCCTCCCCATCACAAGCCTTTACCCGTAGGTTCCATTCGTACTCACACACAGGAATCAAACCTGTCAAGTACTAGTGCGTACATTCTAGAGCAGCGCTCTACATAAGCCTCAACTTAAGGAACGACACTTCACAAGGGATTGTTTCCGACTACATGATAAAGCATAACATAATGTCGAATGAATTTGTATTCTAAGGGATAACATGAACCTTTTGAATCCCCACATCCATTCGCTTATGTAAAGGCTAAGGATAACGTGATTGTGTCATACCCCAAATTTTGACCACCAAGATTTCCCATCATTGTGAGGATCATCACCATAATATGGATGTACCTTCATGCCTCATCAATCTCCTCAAAGATGGTTGAGCATTCATCACAATCAAGAATTAGGGTTTCCATCCCTCTCAGAGCACTTAGGCAAAGGATCAATCAAATATTGACAAGATCTTCAACTTTTCTAACCTCTCCAACACCCATAAAAGATCAAGAGGTCTCCCACACCAAGAATCAAGCACAAAGTTGCCACATTTCAAGTGGTTTGAGCCTCTAAACACCCGATGTCACCAAATTAGGGTTTTTGTCGACTGAGGCCTCCAGAGTGAAATTTTCATAGGGGATTGAGCCAAGGCTTCAAAATATGACTCAATATGTTCAAAATAACCCTAGGAGTCCCTTTGCAAAGTTAAAATACCCTCAGAGATTGCATTCTCCAAAAGTCGGGAATTAGGGTTTCTCCACGACGAACCGCTTCGGAGCCAAAAGTCAAAACATGACTTTTTTTGCAAAAATGATCCTTATGACTCATATTCTCATAAAATATGATTTATAATGTCATTTGAATAAAAATTGATCAAGAAATCATGATAACTTGTAAAAAGGGGTAATCTTGAAAAAATTGAAATTTTTCTAAGTTACTAAATTTGAATGGTTTTGGTGCCAACTTCCAATGACCATAACTTTTGATCCAATCAGCCATTTTGAGTGATCCAAAGCCTGATTTTTAGGTCTTCCTACATTCTACAAAAGCTTCAACTAACTCAAACTCCAATTCTTCATAGATTTTTAGTTATGGATGGATCAAAATGACAAAAAAAATCAAAGATTAAACACTTAGTGAAAACTGCGTGAGTTTTCAACCTTGAACATCAATGTTCATGAGGATTTTTCAGTTGGATTCAAATAGTTTCAAGACAAACTATGATCACATATGGATTGTATCATGTTAGGGATTTCTAAACAACACAAGAGCTTTCCATAACTCCATTTGAGCAAGGAGATATGATCCTCCCAAAATGGCACTTTCCAACTGTCATGTACAAGGCAGTTTTGTGCACTTTTGCTCGAGCTAGCCAAATTGTCACTAGTGCAGAAATATGAAATTACACCCGTTTTTTATACATTTAACACCCGTTATTGGAGGGTGTGAATTCAACGGGTGAGAAATGTCTGATAAATTTACACCCGTTTTAAAACAGGTGTAAATTTGATGTTATATTACACTCTTTTTTATAGATATCAGGTGTAAATTTTTACATATATACACTTATAGATGGTATATTACACCCTTTTTTTGTTTAAAATGGATGTATATACATTACAGTTTACACCCTAATTTATAGAAAACAGGTGTAAATGAGTAAATAATAGCATTTCAATCAAACGAATTTACACCCAATTTCATAAACATCGGATGTAAAATGAACAGTGAATACCTTAAAGGTTTGCAAATTTACACCCTATTTTCTTTAAATAGGGTGTAAAAACACAGTGTATTACACCCGTTTTTGCTATTGATGTTGGCATATTTACACCCGATTTTTTCATTGATGTTGGCATTTTACACCCGATTTTACCATTAATGTTGGCATTTTTACACCCGATTTTACTATTAATGTTGGCATTTTTACACCCTATTTTACCATTGATCTCGAAGTTTACATATATTTTGATTGTGAACTTTTAGCAGTTTTAAGGTGCACGTGTATTGTGAATACTTCCAAGTTAGTTTGGAGTATAGAAACAGATTTGGAAACTTTTGAGATTGTAATTAGACAAATCAATATTATCTTGTTTCATGGTCTCAATATACAATAAGCTTCAATCTAGAATATCTTAATTGAACTATATATAAACCATACAGATTAAACAAATTTAAGGAATCCACCCTAAACTTAATATCTTCCCAATCCGTCTTTGTGAAGTTAAACACGTGACTTGACCTCAGGGGCCCCTGCCTCTTATTCCAGACATTGGCCTGAAAACATGTAGCAGAGCTATTGTTGGAAGGATATTCTGCTAGAAAGGTAATGTAATACGTACCACCAGAGGCCGGGCTCCGGGTTGACTTCACAATCTCAGCAAACACAAAATTTGCACCCTAAATTAAAACAATAATTACATTTGGAAGGGTCCAAAAGAATCTCCATTTTTCATATAAGTGGTTCTGGTATAACTGCCAAACTCTATTTGGTAGCAAGCATAATTTTCTTTTCATTTTTTACTCTGAAAGGAGAAACTGCAAAATCAAAATCAAAATCAGTAGCACAAGTAACCATAGAAAAAGGTATAAGGGTCTATTTTTGAAGACCTTTCTTGTTATTTTGCAATGCATATGACTAGTAGGTTTTTGCCATATTGCAATGTCACCCTTCTGTAAAAGTTTTTTCCAACATAGACTTTTCGCCACTCTCTCAATTGAAACCTGTTCATCATTGAGACTCTCATTCTAACCTCAATTGAAACCTGTTCATCATTGAGACTCTCATTCTAACCTCATGTAGTTCCTGTTATAAATTAGCATATCATAAATTATACTAGAATTAAGGAAATATTAAATCAAATATTTATACAAGGAAAAACAACACTACCTGTTCAATAGCATGCTACTTCTGGAATTTAGTGATTTACAGTCAGATGTAGAAAAAAAACAAGAATTAAGCCAACCCGTCTTATTTCCTTAAGAGACTCGCAATTAAACAATTCAAGTTCATGTACACAAAGACGTTCTTTGAGGCATTCTGAAAGAATTTTGAAATAGACTCCAACTTGGTTTAATTCTTCCACACTAGAAAACCAAGTGAGTACCATTGGAAGACATTCATCTGAGACTGAGAGGTTGCTTTCATAAAGATAAAGCCATTTCACATTAGTTGTAAGAAAATCCTTTGCTGCTATTTCTTGATTTAATCTAACTATAAAGTCCTCCATCAATTTTCGCTGTGACTAGCCTTCTCTGCATGGTTGAAAGAATTCTGTTCAGTTTATTTCGTTGATCTAGCGGAAGAACTAATTGAACATCGCCGGTACACTTCAACTTGTGGCTCGCAATATCTGTTTCTCATGAAACTGAGGCACATCCAGAATGGTCGACAGAGCCATCACCAGATGAATTTGGTATCCCAAAATTAGACATGACACTACCTCAGTATTGAGCTTCCATCACTTCCAACACTCTCATTTGAAAGCTTATGAATGTGACCAAAAGCTTTAACATGTCCAGGCTCAGAGAAACATTCCATGGTATTATTAGCTAGAAGTGAAGAATCATACGAATTACCATTACTTCTGTCCTTCCCTGTAACATTGTTCATATGTCTGGCATTTACTTTATGCCTAGGAAGTCCTACTAATTGCTCCCATAAACAAACCCTCATCAATATTTGATATGCCATATTTTACAAGCCTTTCTATTGGATTCGTCATATCTTCATCTAATGTCAGATCATCTGTCCCAACTTCAGAATTATCATCCCGTCCAATTCTCGAAGTTCCTACTTCCGATACATCATATGGAGTATCACTACCATAATCTGACACAATAGATGAACTTCTAGCAGCTAATGATAAGCTCGAAAGGAGAGATGGTTGCACCGAATAATCTCTATTATTAGAATCAGGATCTGTTATTGAATTCTGCTGGCTTGCATCTTGAAATGTTGACATGTGATTACACGAGGTAAACGTTATAAAAAGCTCAAGAAAGCTGACAATCAATCAGCAAGGACAAATAAACAAAATTACATACAAGATCTAGCAGCAATTTCTAGCTCAAGAAATGATGCAACAGGAGCACATCTTGAGATACCAATGTTAGACACTAGTTTGGTGATCCACTCCTTCAAAGAGCGCCTTCTCTGTAGCAGAAATAAATGTGTTAAACTCTAAAACCGCCTATTCAACTCCTTTATTGAAATTAGTGTACACGAGGCATAGTTTGATTGTGATAATAAAATTTATACGAGGGTCGAACTACATTAGATGGAGCCACTTGTCATGTTTTACAAAGTAATATAGATTGCATGTATATTACACATAAACAACCTCGTTTAAGATTCAGTTAGCTGGTCTTAGCTAAGAATATTAAAAACCTTGCTACAAAAGAGTGATTTCTTACTAAATAATTTATAATATTTTTTATCTATACATAATGAGATCAAGGAGGTAGTTTTCCATCTACATTTTTAATGTCCCCAAAACTCTACAAGTATAATTAGTATCATTATCCAATATGGATATTTATTACAAGTAACCAAATAAATAAAAAGGCTCTATAGATATAAAATAATTTTAGAAAAGATATACAGTAACTTACTTAAAACATAAATGATGATATGTATAGTGTGAGCCATCATCATGTGTTGCCGCTTGTTTGATGTTATTCTTGGCTGATCATTAGTTTGGGCAAAACTCCTGTAGCAGCATGAGTTGGCACTTGTTCGGTGTTATCATTCCAAAAGTCTATTAAAATTGAAGTTTAAATATGTAATAAGCTCAGGTCACTTTCTGAATTAGAGTGAAGAGATTTACTACAAGTCAATCAAAAATTAAAACGAACATGCATATAATATATTTCCAAGATCTAGAAAATAAATTGGCTAATGCATCTATAGAAACCTACTGTTAAAGTTTGTCTTGAACAAGTGCTAGTGATTTATATGGTGTTTAAGCCATATCATCACTATGTATTTTTTTTTATAAGCTAAAATTTATATAAGATTAGGGGTACAATAAGGGGACCCCAACCCATATACAAAAAACTCCAACCTCAACTTCAGGATCTAAAAAAAATCACTGGGGCATTTAACCCAAGTGTAATAATTACAGGTATGAAATCAATTGTGCACCCTACCTATCCAATTCCATGAGAAAAAAAGAATACGATTTGTAATCGTATCCAAGTCCCAAAATTCATCCTTAAAAATGATGTAGTTTCGGGATGTCCAAATGGACCAACAAATAATCAACCACAAACCGACCGAGTTACTAATTGAGAACTTTCTGCCTACACACCCAGACACCCAACATGAAAAATGATTTAACAAACAACTAACCGCGATATCTGGAGTGCCTAACCATTTGCAAACGAATTTCCAGATAAGGACAGATTTGTAACACGGAAAAAAACATGATCAGCAGATTCTACTTCCTGGAAACAAAAAGGGCACGACTCTTCATGACGGTTAGTGATGATACTTATTCTGATTAGATTGTCTCTCGTTGGAAGTCTGTTATGAACTAGCCGCCAACCGAAAACTTTCACCTTAAGAGGGACCTCAGCTAACCAACTAAGTTTGAATACCGCGATAACATCTTCAGGAAGATTATCATTGGCGTCTTCAATTGAATCCTGCAGAAAGTTATATAAAGACGAGACGGAAAACGATTCAGCATTATTAGCGAGCTAGCTTGGAAGATCATCAACGGCGACGTTTGGGCAGAACTCGGACAACTTCTGGTGTAGCATCTGCAGTTGAATCTGTTGAATATCCTGGACCAAATCTTGAGCAAAAATAATATTATCCCAAACCCATGAGCCACCTATCCAAGAACCATTACCTGATACAAAACTGTTCTTATTTGCAGCCACCATAAACAACTCAGGAAACTGTTGTGCCAATGTTGACGAACCGGCCCATCTGGATAGCCAAAACAAAATTGAGCTTCCTTTACCTAACGAGAAGAAGATACATTCTGAAATGATGCCTTTTCCACAGAAACAAGCTAATTGCACGAGATCGCGCCACCATAAAGAAGAGGAAACATGGTATTTTTGGGAATAGCCTAACTGAAATTCTTGCATATGGTTTGAATACCGAAAATCAATGTAATCCTTCCAAAGTGTATCCTTCTTGACCAAGATTTTCCAAATCCATTTAAACATAAGAGCTCTGTTAAATAATTTGATATCTTTTACTGCTAGACCTCCAGCCTCTCTCTTTTTGCAAACTTTACGCCACGACACCCACAACACACCTCGTTTGGAAACTAGACCGTTCCACAAAAAGGATTTTTGAATGGACACAAGTATCTTGATAACCTTGCTAGGGACTTTATAAAAGGACATAAAATGAATGGGGAGGTTGGTTAGGACCGAGTTTATCAGAGTAACTCTTCCACCCATAGAAAGGAATCGACTTTTCCATGAAGTCAATCTAGACCGAAACCTCTCTATCAACGGTTTCCAAAAGGCAATCAATCTATGATTACCTCCAATAGGAACTCCAAGAAATTTAAAAGGAGATACAGCTAGCTTACACGCCAAATAATTCTCTGCTGCCAGGAGCATTGATTCTTCAATACCAAAACCAAAGAGCGAACTTTTATTAAAGTTGATGTCGAGACCAGAAATCAAATGGAAACCCTTCAGAATATTTTTCATAGCCAAGATATTCCTCCATGAGCCATCGCCAATTAAGATCGAGTCGTCCGCGTATTGTAATAGGTGAAAGGATATTTCATCACTCACTTTAAATCCTGAGAAGCTACCAATATCCATTGCTCTGCTCATTATTACAGCCAGACCTTCAGCTGCTATTGTGAATAGAAGAGGTGCAAGAGGGTCACCTTGTTTAAGGCCCCTAGAGACACGAAAGTCCCGAGTCAGACTTCCATTGATCAAGACAGATGAAAAGCTGTTAAAGATACCTTTCTCCATCCAAGATAGCCACCTATTCCCGAATCCCATAATCTTCATTACGTCTCGGAGATAATTCCACTCTACGCAATCATAAGCCTTAGCAAAGTCCACCTTGAGTAGCATAAGCTCTTTCTTAGAATGCTTTGCAAAGTCAATGATCTCATTTAAACTAGGATGTCGTCAACCAAACTTCTGTCTTCAATAAAAGCAGTTTGCATTTTGGAGATGATACCACCAATCTTCCTTTTAAGTCTATTCGCCATAATCTTGGACAGCACTTTGTAAACGGAGCTGATAAGAGATATCAGTCTATAGTCATCGAGGCAATTAGGAACATCTTGTTTAGGAATAAGGACCACGAAAGATGAGGCGAAAACCTTGTGAAGTTTCTCTCCATTAAAGAATTTCAGAATGCATTTCATGAAGTCTTCCCCTACAATACTCCAACATCTTTTAAAGAAATCAAAACTGAAACCGTCAAGGCCAGGGCTGCGGTCACCAGCACACTCAAACACCACTCTTTTGACTTCTTCCGCTTCAACTGTAGCTTCTATTTCTGCACTATCTGATACAGACAGCTTCTTGAAACCTGCATCTCTAACAAACGGAAAACTCCGCTGAACCCTGCTGAACCTCTTGGCAAAATGAGCCCTCACCACATTTTTGATTTCCTGCACATCTTCAACAATAGTATCCTCAACTCTTACACAGGTAATGCTATTTCTATTCAACCTGTTACGCAAAGCTACATGGAAAATTTTCGTATTGCCATCACCCTCCAAACTCCATTTCAATCTAGATTTTTGTTTTAGGATACTTTCCTTAACTCTCATATTTTTCCACATTTCTACTTCCGCGACATTCCTTTCCTCCAAGCAGTCAGAGGAAATAACCCCCCTATTATTTTCAAATAGTTGTTCAATATCATTAACGATACCAGAATCATTTTTGATTTTTGTGTCAATCCAGCCGAATATATTGTTGTTCCACCAGCGGAGTCTAATTCTGAGATTTTGTAACTTACTTGCAAGAATGAATGATGTTTTGCCATCCACTTTGAAGTCTTCCCACTCTTTTCTGATGAAAGGTTAGAAATCTGGGTGGTCAAACTAGCATGACATAATTTTGAAAGGTTTATGTATGTTATAGAGCTTAAAATTTGTATATGTACCTTTTCATTTTGAATATCTTCTCCATCAAGGCTAACTGGTGGTTCCACAGCAAGCAATGCAATTGTTCAGAATAGACATTTGGATCACCAAAAGTGCTTCATATTACCAAATGTATTTTTATTCTGAAATTTGGTAATTTTTATTAAATATGAAGTAACAAAGGTATTTTTATTAAATATAAAGCAACATCCAAAAGTGCTTCTTGTGGCACTGAAAGCAAGTGACTAATATGTGAATTGAATAACCTATTGTGTCTAAATGATTAGGTTGGATATACGTTTTTGGACTTAGCCTTATGGATTTTTTTAATTAAATTTATTAAGTATCTGTAAACTCCAGCCCTGATAAGGTGTTACACTTTCAATCCTATAACTGCTAATGATTTTACATTAGCTTCTTTGTTTACATGATACAATAGAATCACAAAGCTAAGATGGAAATGATACCCTCAACACCATAATTCCTTTTCTTTGACAACATAACTCTTTTTTTCTTCTCTAACATCGCATTGCTTAAAATCAAGTGTCCATTTCTCAAACGAACAATTAGAAAAATCATAATATCCACCATGAATAGAAACCAATTCCTTCCTCACTCTATCTTCTATCCATGGATAAATTAGCAAGTTTAACAAAGATTAATTAATAGACTCCTCCAACAAATTCAAACAAACTGTTATCACCTTACCAACATAACAACACTTCCTACATTTCAAAATGATGGTTACTTACCTTCTCACGAATCTGCATTGTTGATCAAAGCTAAGATGAGATGTTGCAGCTTTGGTCTTCAACTTGGCAACTTTCCCATTGGCAACCACCCAATTGTGTACGAAGTTTCTGAAATATCAATGAACTCAAATGAGAACTATAGCCATAACATAATAGTCATTTTAATGTTGAAATATTTTGTGTAAGAAATACCTTGGTTCGGTATCTTGTTGATATTCATCAAAGCTTCGATCCCGGCACAACTACTATGACCAATGACTAATATATTCTCAACCTAAAAATTTCAAAAACCATTTGAATAAGCACTTAAATAAGGTGTTTATTTATCCAAACAAAGCCTTAGTGTGTACTGACCTGAAGAGTAGTTACTGCGAATTCAAGCGCAGCGTTACACTCTGATGGTCCATTCTGTCCTCCAATAAAAGAAAATAAATGATTAGAAGAAAATAAAAGTTGAAAATAATCAGAAGCATTAATGATGGCCCAATCTGTCCTCCAACAGAAGAAAATAAATTATTAGAAGAAAATAAAAGTTGAAAATAATCAGAAGCATTAATGAAAATACCTTCATCATAGGAACAAGATTGGCGATGTTACGAATCATAAAGACTTCACCAGGTTGAAATCCTAATACGTTAGAGGGACATACTCTTGAGTCTGCACATGCAATTACCATAAACTATACTTGTACTTATTAGTTAAAAGAACATGGATTACTATAGCGTAAAACATAAAGGAACTTTAGAAATAATCACCTTTGGATATTGAGCTTTAGCAAGAGATTGAAAATGCTCCAATTCTTTTATGTGGAATAGAAAAAATTAGCTTAGAAGATGGAACAATTTTTTGCAAAGTTGAAACTAGGAAAAATGTGTAACTCAACTCTTACATGTATTTTTGACTCTTGAAATTTAAGAACCTTTGTTTCATCAAACCAAATAGATTCAAGTAGCCATCAACTTCAGACATATTCCTTACATCAACACCTCTGTGTAACCTATTGAAAGCCGTTTCATATAATCATTAGCCACATGCTGTTTTTCTATACCAGATACTTCATCATGGTGTTGAGCAATAGCCAAAACATCAGCCAAAGAGTCAGTATTAGGACTTAATGCACTCTTCCCTTTGAAATTCTCCAACTGCCTTGCAGCCTATTTCTTGAGTGGCCAGGCTTCATTTGCAACGTGTTCTGCATCAGTATATGTTGACAGGGTTAAGTATAATGCGTGAACTCGTCCACCCTAAATAAGTATTAGCCAGCCAGCCCATTAGAATGTCAAAGCACACTTGGAGAAATAAGCTTAATTTATAAAAAATTGTAGTAAAGGAAGAGATAAAGATAAGCTACCTGATTAACATAGTGAATAAACTTGTCTAGTTGCCTAAACTAGGTTTGTGCATATTGGTACTTGAAATATGTCCCCATTGTCCACATTATATGATTTGTGTGTGTTATATTGGCCTGAGACATCCCGACATTGGAATTGTTGACTCAAATCCCTTTCCATTGTGACTGATAAAGCTTTGATCATTTGAATGACAATAAATATTTACGCTATTACGATACCTGTGATATTGCAGCTGATACAAACTCATTTACTCGATCAGGGACATTGTAGTCGAACAAATTGATATCGTCCTGCAAGTTTAAAACACTAAGTTTACTTAACACGTATTTTCAATCAGCAGCTAATAAGCCTTATAGCAATATTTGACTCAGATGTTACCTGAACAATTGTAGATTGGTCATTTACTTCGAAGTAGAAATTACTTGTTGGAGGTTCATAATTCTCAGGCAACGCGCCAGAAAATATCTATATCAATAGACAATTTTAATGATCTGAAGATAATAGAAAATGAAATAATGGAATAAACCCTAACGTTTTCTTAAAACTCTAATGTTGTAACTAAAAGATTTAACCCTGAGTGAAAAAAAACTAACCAAATAGGGTTTTTTCATCGTGCATGTCGTCACTGCTACCCATTACTGGTTGTGCGATGAGATGAGAGAATGGATGTGGGTTTCCGAGAGAATGGATGATCGATGAGAGATCTAGGTTTCGGAAAAGATGTGCGATGATAGGGTGTGATTATTGATGGGTTTCAGAGAGGATGGGTTTCAGAGAGGATGATCAGAGAATGATTGATGAGTTTCGGAGAGGATGATCGATCGATGGAAGAGGATGATCGATGGAAGAGAAATGAGTGTGTGATAAGTTGTTATTGTATTTGGGTTATTTTATTTAATATTCACTTAATAAATTTACACCAATTAATATTTATTTAATTAGACAATTAATACTTAATTGTGGTTTATTAATGTATTTAGGATTAATATTTTATTTATAAATTTAAATAATTTATGAGATTAATTGAAATACACTGTCAGTGTAAAACTATTTTACACTGACATCCAATTAAAATGAATCATTTTGACACATGAGGAGAGAAAAATATGGAAGAATTAGTTATTAAAATAGTTTAATTATAATTTATTTATTTTTATTTTTAATTTCATAATTATGTGTCAAAATGATTCATTTTAATTGGATGTCAGTGTAAAATAGTTTTACACTGACAGTGTATTCCAATTAATCTCATAATTTATTTAAGTCCATTTAAATTTACACCCGTTTTTAATTTAACAGGAGTAATAGAAATTTGATTATAATAACATTTTTAATTCACGCTTGTTTTTAAGAATTAGGGGTGTATATTATCACGTAATAATACTTAAAATGACATTTTATTTACGAAATTGCCACCCGCGTTTCTTATTTATACCCGTTTTTAGTATATCGGGGGTAAATTTTAAAATTATATTGTTCTTTTTGCACTAGTGTGTGAAACCTTAAGCCTTGTCACACTTCTAAAAACTTATAAGGATCTTATCCAAAAAAGTACCTCTGATCCACAAGCTTTGCAAGTCAAGACACCACCCCTTTTGGCATGTGGAATTCAATGTTCCAAATCCAAAAACTCCAATTTTGTTTCAAGGCATTCAAGAGGTGCATTGAGGTGGCATGGAATGAGTATTTAATCACTGAATGAGTCAAGCCTTATCCCTGCAACAGAAGACCATAGACCTGTGCTCTAATCTCAAGTCAATGATCATGGAAGACTAGAATTCCTTTATGCAACCATTGGCCACAGACCTGTACCAGTTGCCATTCATTATTGCTTGCAAAACAAACTTGCTCTACTATAAATACAGCTCATTTGTGATCAGTTTAAGTACACCAAAGCACCCAAACTGATGCTTTACTCAAAATCTCTCTTTCACTCCAAAAAACACCTTATCTTGAAAGTCACTATCGGGTTTTGCATTTGAGAACAAATCTATCCAAACCAATATGCAAACACCTCACATACATCTTATGTAAGTGATTCAAACACATAAACAACATCTGGAACATCAGAATCACAAAGTGGTATCCCATTCGCTCAAGTTCAAGAATCTGCTACAGAAGGATTCGAGCTGGTCAGACCATGAAGTTTCCAACCACTCCAAGCATTCAAACACATTCCTTGGCACCTAAGAAAGCTGTCCAGATCATTGGAACACATCTGTAACATCTCCATCATCATGCTCGATCACCAACTACAAGAGGTAAGCCTGAAGCCTTAAAACTCTATATTTCATGCATCATAAATGAATTTTTGAGTTGCCATCTTGTTTCTGCATGTATATAGAGAGATAACCCACAATCAATTGCCATGAATCAATCGTGTATGGAATTTCATTGTGTTCATGCTGAAACTAGGGTTCTTAGGGTTATCCTTTGATTTCTCACTCCATACTTAATATAAATGCATTTTATCTATATGGTTGTGATCCTTGTTCAAAAACGAACAAGATTGGTGTTTGAATCATGCAAAACCATTGAGTAATCAGAGAGAAAAGTGAGAAAACACAAATATGGGGAAAACAGGGCACGCGCGCAAGAACTCTTGTTCTTGGCACCTTTTTTCAAATTTTCAAATATTTGAATTTTTGATATTTTATTTAATTGATTTCAAAAATTAATTTCTCTCTCATTTTTTTATCATTTTTGATTGGTTCCTTTTTTAAAAAGTCACAAAAATGTTAAATTATTTTATTTTACAAAAAACTCCAATTTATATTATTTATTTAATATAGTTAGAATTTTTTGTAATTTATTTCATTTTATTTGTTTTTAAACATTTTAAAATGAAATTCTCACTTTGATCTTTTCATTCCAAATGAATTTCAAGATTTCATGTGATTAAACATGATTTTTCAAAATATTTTTCAAATTATACAACTTGTTTTTGAATATATTTGGTATTTTATATCATTTTTTATTCAATTTACTTTGAAAATTATATCTTTTAAATTTAAAATTAGAGTTTTCTCTAATTTTTTTTTTAAACTTCGCAAAAACGTTTTGGGCCTCTAATAGAGTGTAAGACCCATCCCTTGTCACATAAATAAATTTTGGGCCTTAGTCATTGTATAAGTCTCACTGTGTTTCAAAAAAACCACGCCTTTTTAAACAAAATCATTTGGGCATTCCCTTGTGTTGTAAGTCCCATTTTTCTTCTTTTTTCAAACACTTTGGGCCTCTAATAGAGTGTAAGACCCATCTTTTTGTACATAAAATAATTTGGGCCTCAGTCATTGTATAAGTCCCAGTAAAGTTTTCAAAACAACGGTGCGATCACTGTTATTTTTGGGCCTTTCCTTGAGTTGTAAGCCCTATCTCTTGTATAAAAATAAACTTTGGGCCTCTAATAGAGTGTAAGACCCAACCTCCTTTGTACATAAATAATTTTGGGTGTCAGCCATTGTATAAGTCCCAATACAATTTTTAGAACAACGGTGCGATCACTATTATTTCTGGGCCTCTCCTTGAGTATAAGCCTCAATCTTCTTTTCAAAACAACTTTTCTTTTTTACTTAGATTCAAATTCATATTTGTTATCAAAACTTTATTTAATTTCTTGAATAACTAACCATACAGCTATAACAATGGAAGCTTGCTCACCTGTAAGTTCTAACAACTTTCTTTTACATACTTGTTTATATATACTTGTTTATAATGCTGGAAGCTTGCTCACCTGTAAGTCCTACTACACTCTTCAACATACTTATTTATATATTTCATCTGTATATATATAAATATATATATATATATATATATATATATATATATATATATATATATATGCATGTATATTATTTGCTTAGAGTTTTCCACGGCAATTAGGTCTAGGATTAGATCAAACCAGTGGTCACTCTTTCAACACAGCCAAAACTAGTTCCCCATAGGAAATTCCAGATACAGTCTTGCCTCCTCTTGGGCTTATACAATATGGAACAGAGAAAGGCATTATTTCCGGTGAAACTTTTCTCAAGACTGTCACTATTAGAAATTTGTCAAAGAAATTCATTTCCCCAGAGAGGATTAATTCCTGGTGAAACCTCTCTTGAATTTCTTCAAACCCTAGAACTGTTCATTAATGAAAGGATTATTCCCGGTGAAACTTTTCTTGAACTTTTCTTAGGTTTGGACCCACAGGCTTCCTAAAAGCACCCCCAAACTCCTCTTGGGCTTTGTACAAGGATCCTCATGCTTCTTAGTAGTTCTCATGCCTCCTCTTGGGCTTAGTACAAGGACCCAAAGACCTCATACAGGTATAGTACAGAACATAGTCATCCTTTGCTAGAGCAGTCTTCCAAAGAGTCAAAACATCAGACCAATTTAGGGTTGATTCTCATCCCTTAAAACACCAGTCTCCTCTTGGGCATTATACAAAGATAAACCTTTTCATATCAGTAGACTTGGACAGTCTCACCTCATCTTGGATCTCCAGAAATCCTCAAATTTCCTAAAAGCACAGGAAATACCCTGATCAATCACCAAAAGAGTTAAAACCTATATAGGTTTTTAAAACTCAATCTTTAGACTCTCATTCTAAATTTCCCCATCTAAGGTCAAATCACGATCAATAAACCCTCTATCAGAACCTCATGGTCTTTGATATCTCAACGCTTCTGTAATCCCCAGCAAGAGTTGATTCCCCACTTTGGACCTGTCCCTGGATCTCAATAATCATCAACAGAAGATAGCCTCCTCTTAGGCTTTATATAAGAAATTCCCCAACCAGCCTCCTCTTAGGCTTTGTATAATGATCATCTCTCAGCACCCTTTAGCCTCAATTTTGGGTTTTGTACAAGACACCTATAAACATTCTCCACCTGAGTCAGTTAACCCTTTTTAGCCTCAATTATGGGCTTTGTACAAGACACATATGGAATCTCCCCAGTGGAGTCAATCCTCTTTAAGCCTCAATCTTGGGCTTTGTACAAGATAGATAAAACCTCTTCCCAGTAGAGTCAATCCCTTTTAGCCTCAATATTGGGCTTTGTACAAGACAGACAAAATATTCCCCGGAAGAGTCAATTCCTTCCAGCCTCTTCTTAGGCTTTGTATAATGATCTCCCCAAAAGAGTCAGTCTCTTTTCAGCCTTAATCTTGGGCTTTATACAAGACAGATATAAAACTCCTTAATAGAGTCAACCTTTTAGCTTCAACCTTGGGCTTTGATCAAGGCACATAAAAATCAACATCCCCTCAGAGGAAATCAAAATTCTATCTGTAGGAAGACATTTCTCTGTACAATCACACATCAAAATAGACAATCAAACAAACCCTAATTCCAGATAACTGCTATAAGTGGCACACTTGTTGATTCAAAAATCCAAGTTGTAGTCCATCACTTATCCTGGTAAATCCCCTTCTTTCATCTAATTGTTGTAAGTGGCAAGCCTCTGGATTATTTACATCCAAGCCAATGTCCCTCTCTTAGTATGAAAGATTCCTAAGGAAAAATGGCATTGCTTAACACTAAGTTAAAGTTTTCTCCTTCAGGACAAATCCCTTATAAAGGAAAATATGGCATTGCTGGATTCACATATCCTAGTTAAAGTAATTCTCCTTTATAACCAATCACCCAACAACTGTGATAAACGGATGAGATATCTCCCATTAGAGATGACAAATTCTCTCTCAATCAAACCTTTAGCTTCAATCTTGGGCTTTGAACAAGACACAAATACCCTTTAGCTTCAATCTTGGGCTTTGAACAAGGCACCAAACATCATCTTTTTCCTACCATAGAAATAGGAGGAACTACGATTGCTCTGATTTCCCTTTTTTATTTAACGGGAATACGTTTGTATAAGATTGTAAAATCTTAGCAAGCACACCAATCAAAAACCTTAGGTCCAGTACCTTACCAAAAACATCAGAAAAAATCGACATCAACAAAAATACTTTCTCTCAAACATTCCCAAAGGAGAAACTTTCCCAATAAACAGATAAACACCAGTAAGTACAAAACAGTAGGAAATTTCTAATAATCTATGGATAACCATATATAGGATGGGTAATTGACGAATCCTCATTATATAATCTGACCCCGGACCCCCAATCTCTTAAGAATTTCTTAAAGAAAACATCTGCGTGCAAGGTTAGTTTTAGATAGCTTCCCTTTCATTTCCAGCTTCATAGGACAAATAAGAAATCAGAAAGTAGCACCCAATTCCAACCAATGGCGATAAGGTGGTCGCGTCACCGACAAAAATCGCACGCTACAGATTGTATTCGACAATCACAAGGCATCACACTCGCCTTAACCATAACAACACAACCATACATGCTCCATACAAAACTCCCCTCACAAGCCAAAGATACACACCTAGGCATCCTTGCATAAGAATTGCCATCTATGTTATTCATCACGACCTAATAATCTTACTAATTCATTTCATTAGTTAACATCGAGGGTTTCCTCACCATTCTTATTGTATTTTAAGCATGTTATCACACAATCACATTCATATAAATATATCATGCATAAACACATATGGTAAAATATTATAGCACATCGAGCATAAACATCTCGCATAAGACATAAAATCATCATTATTGCTCTTTCGACATTCTCGGTTAATTTGTGACTACATAATAAATAGGTCTTTCGGAGCCAAACCCCTCACCAAGTATCAAATTAATCACAAAGTGCTCAACACAACACTAGGTGTTCACCTTCACCTATTCACATAATATACCAGATTCTTTAAATTCAAGGCCATCCTATCAAAGCTTCTAACCAGGCCTCGATCCGAGTTACAGTTCAAAAGTTATGAAGAAAACAAAATAGGAAATACACTACAGGGTTTGCAGTGCGAAGGCCGGGCGATGTCTTTCGCCTTGAGTTCACAGTACGAACTCTGGGCGAACCAGAAAATTTGGAGGCAATGGCAAAATGGGGTAAAGTTCGCTGTGAGAACCAGGGGAGAACATTCGCCACCACTTCATTACTAGCTCGCAGTGCGAGCATAGCAGACTCATACGTTTGCTAGACGCTCGCTGAAGTTCGTAGTGCGAGGCCTGCGAAATGGGGATTTCCAGCAGCGTGAGAAAACTGTCTTCCATGGGGAAAACTCCAAAACCCCAACACCCAATGCTCACAATACACATCGAGACACTCATATGAACACATATTAGCATGATTAAGCAAGAACCTTATCAAATCATCATGTAAACAACATATAAATTCCATTTAGCATGTTTTCACAAAAAACCCTAACACACCATTTTCTCATATTTTCCCCCAATTCTAAGCTATATAATGTAACTCACCTCTAGAACAAGATGTAGATGAATAAGAAGATGAATTGATGATGAAGATGATGAATCCAAGAACTCCTCCCTCTTCTTCCTCTAGGTTTTCTTCTTCTCTTCTTTCTCTCTTACCAATTTTCTTTCTCTTTTCCTTTTTTCTTTTTCTTTCTACCACATATATAATAAACATATTATAAAATATTATCCAATGGTATAAAACATCCCCAATTGATATTTTGTCATCTAACACCAATTGACCAAATATTAGAGTTACCAAAATATACTCTCTTCTACTTATTAATATTGGTCTATCTCTTTTATAAATAATTGATCTCTTCAGAGTCTACTAGTTATTCTTTGGCCCCAAATGATGACACTTAAAATACTTAAGAGCTTCAATAAATCCAACTGATACCCAAATGGGCATTTAAGGGAACATGGGGTATTGCACAAAAAAACACATGATTGTTCAGATGTTGGTATTGTCTTTGTGGCTAAATGTTGCAAGATGTTGAAAAAGCTTTACATTGATGGGTGAAGGAGTAACAACACTATTGATGGTGGTTTGATTTATATTGTAAAAAACTATTCGAATTCGCAAGAGCTTGTGTTGATTGCTATGTATCCTAGATCATTGAGTTTGGTTGAGATTACTTAGAGTTGACAAGGTTTGGAAATGTTTTCTCTTTGTGGAATTGGTACAGTTGTTGATACTGATATTAAGTGTGTTACTGCTAAGTTTGTAGCACTTAATAAATTGTACATTAAGGGTAGTCATATGTCTAATGTCGGTATTGCAACATTTGCTTTTAGATGCCCCAATTTAGATAAACTCAAGGTGAGAAAGTGTTTAAGAGTTACAGGTGAAGTTGAGGGGTGGTTTAGTGTAAGGAAGAGCTTCTTAGAGTTTAATTTTTATCACAATCAAATTCAAGGTTTGAATTGAAGTGATCGTGATGTCGGAGTTCAAGAAACTACCTTGGCTTTTCCACCAATTGACAATAAAGTAAATATTAATGATGATTCTCCTTCAACTAGCAATAATAATGACAACCGATGGTCATTGTTCAAGACCAAGTTTTGAGTTTTGGAAAGTAAAACTTTTGAGCCCGTGGGCTTTTAAAAGGAGGACAAACATTGATTCTATCTCTAGTAACAAACTTTCTTAATCATTTGTAAGAATTGTTATACATTTTACCGCATTATTTGTTATGAGCTCTTCTTGCTTGTTTACTGTCATGGTTATTGAATTATTTATTGCTCATTGAATATTTATTTTATATGAAACTTGAATAATAACTTCTATTGTGTTAATTTCATGTATCCAATAACATTTATTCCTATCCCTATTTATTTGTTATAATGGTTATACATTTTTCCACATTATCTTTGATAAACACTTCTTGCTTGTTTGGTGTCACATTCCTTTTTTTTTATAAGCAAGAGATTAAATTAAAGGACTACTAGGGGCACTCAATCCCAACATAAAAAAAAAACCACACAAAGGGGAGAAAAAATAAAGAAAATCCTGACCAACTAAACACTAAGCCTAACCATCCAAGGGGTACTGACAGAAAGCAAAAAAGTTACAGTTGGAATTTTCTCCAGCAACACGCCACTTCCAAGCCATACTTTTAATATCCCATAACAGATTCCTTGAACTATTGCTAATTGAATTTTGTTGCTTTGATGGTTGATATTACATTTATATTTCCTATTTTTAGGATTGATTATTCTATTTTCATTGTCACTAACATGTTTTTCATAATTTATACCAAATGATACTTTTCTAATGAATTTCTTATTCTATATTTCCTACCCTAGTCACCGCACCTTGATGAATTTGTTATTGACCATAATTAAACCAAAAAACATTATATAATCTAGATTTATTTTTTAATGCTTGGCTTGTATAAACATAAACATGAAGATGCAAAAAAAATAGTGTTTTTCTTTGTCATATTTACTTTACAGTTATAATTTGTTAACTTGACATTTTTGTTTCTTAGTTGTCATTTAGTAGAATAAGTTTTTGATGTATCTGTTTTTGTTCCTTCCTAATTTGTTATACAGATGATGGAAAAATATAATGTTGAAAAAGAAGATTTTGAAATTTGGTATATTGAAGTTAGAGAGAGAGGCTCCAACCTCTCTCTAACTTTCAGGTGAACCTTTTCATTTTGCTCCTTCATTATGGCTTGGACTAAGGTCACTCGGAGGAACAAAAGTTCTTCTCTTGGCAGGTGGGACATATTCCCTTTCGGTAGGGGGTTAATGGGTAGAGATCTGGTCGGAGTCAGCTCGTTCTACATTTCTGATTTTTCAGAAAGGATAAGGGCAAACAATTTGTACAAATTGTTTGGATGTATTGGCAAGGTGGCGGAAGTCCTCATTTCTCCGAGATGAAATAAACAAGGAAACCGTTTTGGTTTTGCTAGGTTTAGGGAGGTGGAAGATGAAAGAATCCTTGGGATTAAGCTGGACAACGTTCACATTGGAGGCAAGAAGCTCCATGCAAACCCGCCAAGATTCGAGAGGGGTATAATCAAGAACAACATGGTTCGTTCTGGTAGCTCACATGGAGGAGGACGAGGAGGAGTTCCTAGCTTTCAGGTTAAAGATGCGAGGGTCAAAAAGGGAAGTGTAGGTACTCAAACTTTCGCTGAAGTTATAGGTAAGAATACGGCGCCGCATATTTCGCTGCTTTGTGTATATAGCTCCAGGAAGGAGATCAATATTAGATTGCGACAAGCATTTGTGGGTTCAACTTTAAGGCCAGGAATGCCTTTTAACATGCAACGCCATTTTGAATCTGAGGGTGTCTTCACCATTAAGGTGACCCCGTTGGGTTCAAAACTGTGCTTGTTGGAGGATTTGGAACCTGGTTCTATCATGGATTTGGTTGATGAAGGATCCTCTTGATGGAAGCAATGGTTCAGTTTCATTCGCCCTTGGAATGAAGAGGATGTAGATGAGGACAGAGTAGTGTGGATAAGGGCTTATGGCATTCCATGCCATGCTTGGTGTATATATTTTTTCGAGCTTATTGGGAACAGTATGGGGGAGTACATTTGCTCTGATGTTAGTTCTTCTGAATGATCTCACATGGACATCGCCAGATTTATGGTTCGTGTCCCCTCAGATTTTCGCCTTCATGAAAGTATTGTGGCTGAGATCGACATGAAATCCTTTATTATTAGCCTCCGCGAAGATACGTATGGGCCACTTTGTCTTTCTCCCAAGTCGTATTTTCAGAAGATTTTTGTTTCTTCTTCTTCTGAGTAGGAGGAGGGGTGGTTGAATGATGATGTGGTTCCATCGGAGGATGACGGTCTTCTCAACGGAGGCTCTTTAGACGGTAAGGAAGAAGAGGAAATGGAGTTGGATAATACTCAGAGGGAAAAGACTGAAGCAGTGGACGGACTCTTGGTCAATTCATTGGGGTCTGATATTGTAGATAGAGTTGATGTAGGTGTTCGGGTGGTTGCAGGTACTTTTGATAATGCTTTACTTTTGGCCAAAAGTATTTCCGTCAGTCCCAAGGTGAATAAAGAGAAAGGCAATTCACACCTTGCTCATGGTTGCGTGTCGTCTGAGCCTTCATTCGTAGGTTGTACTTTCGAGGAAAATGATGGTTACCAATCGCATGGGGTCCACGTTGTATAAAAGAGGATGAAAAATAAAAGACTAAAATTTATGAGTTTGCATGGCCCACACGGTTTGTTGGGCACCAACAATATTAAAAAAGGCTACAGAGGAGGGAATAAGAAGAGGGGTATTAAAAAATTAAAGTCAACAGATGTTTTGTCTAGGGACGAGGACAGTAAGGAGCATCAACGGAGTTCTTTTTAGACGGTATATCATAGGGATAATTCAAAAGAAACAAATATTATTAGATGCAATGAAAGAATGATATTTTGATTCCAGTATTGGAGACAAACTTTGGGATGCTATTTTGAAATTGGGAGTGGTGGATTTGGACAAGGAGAAATATTTTAAGAAGATAATTGATGATTTGGAGAAGGAGAATAGAGGTAAGAAATTAAGATCGAAGGCGATAAATTTAGAACAGAAATGATTATTGGATCATTAAACATTAGAGGGGGTGTGAGTTTGGTCAAGAGGAAGAGGATTAGCAACATCTTTAAAAAGGGTAGCGCAGATATGTTTCTTATCCAAGAAACGAAATGAACTACGGTGTCTATTGAGATCGTAAAGAGTTTTTGGTCCAAGGAGGAGATTGGTTGGACTTACTCTGGTTCCTCGGGGCTTTCGGGAGGGTTAATTATTCTTTGGAAGGAGGGAAGGGTGGAGGTGCTTTGTAGTTTTAAAGGCGAAGGTTTTGTGGGCATAAAGGCTTTATGGAGAGACCGTGTTTACTATGTGGTTAATGTCTATTCTCCGTGTGATTTGGCTTCGAAAAGAATTTTATGGAGTAAGTTGTTAGAGTTAAAATCGATTCTTGCGGATGGCGAGTGGTGTATAGCCGGAGATTTCAATGCGGTTACCTCCCCTAGTGAAAGGAAGGGTAAGGCATCGGAAGCTCGTAATTTTTAAATGAAAGAGTGTATGGGGTTTGTCAGAGATAGTGAGTTGATAGATGTGGATTGTAAAGGGAAGAGATTCTCTTGGTATAGTGGGGATGGTTCTTCCATGAGTCGGATTGATCACTTCTTGTTGTCGGATGAGGTAATTCGAAGGTGGGGAGTGGTTGGTAAACTCATCGGGGATAGAGATATTTCGGACCATTTCCCGGATTGGTTGGTAACGGATTCTTCGAATTGGGTCCGAAACCATTTAAAGTCAATAATGAATGGTTTTCTAACAAGGACTTTCTTGGTTATGTGGAGAAGGAGTGGAAAACTTTGAAAGTAGAGGGTAGAAGTGGTTTTGTTCTTAAGGGGAAGCTTAGACTTCTTAAAGGTAGTCTACGAAGATGGAATTTTGAAGTTTTCGGTAAGTTCGATCTTGGTATTGACGATTGTGTGAAAGTAATCAATGAGGGGGAAGAGAAGGGGGATAGAGATATGGGACTTTTGTCGGAGGATTTCTTCGTTTATCGCAAGGAGGCCCATAGTCGTTTTTGGTTGAAATTGAGGATTAAGGAGAATATGCTCATCCAAAAGTCTAGACTAAAATGGCTAAATGACGGTGACAACAATAGTAAGTATTTTCATTGCGTGATGAAGGAAAGAAGAAGGCGTAATCATATCGGACCATTGAATTCGGATAGAGGAATGTTAGTAACGGTTAAGGAGGTTAAAGAGGGAGTGAGGGAGCACTTTGTCTCTAAATTCATTGAACTCGTCGTTAATAGACCGATTTTTGAGGGTTTGCATCTCAAATCTATTACACGTGAAGAGAGGGATTACCTTGAACGCCCGTTTTCGAAGGAGGAAATCAAAGAAGCGGTGTGGAGTTGTGATGGCTCCAAGAGCCCGTTTCCAGATGGATATTATTTTGCTTTCATTAAAAATTGTTGGCATTTTCTTAAAGAAGATTTCTTTAGATTCTTTAAGGATTTTCATAGGGGTGCTTTGTTATCTAAATCAATTGTTTCCTCCTTTTTTACTTTATTTCCAAATCGTGCGAATCCCTTGGATTTAGACGATTATAGACCCATTTGCCTGTGGGTTACTTGTACAAAGCTTTATCTAAGCGTTTGGCGGCAAGGTTGAAAGGCATTTTGGATTCCATCATTTCGCCCTCTCAAAGCGCTTTTGTTCCTGGGAGACAATTGCTAGATGGGGTGTTGGTAGCAAACAAATTGGTAGATTATGCGAGTAAAGAAAAAATCGGTTGCACTCTTTTCAAGGTGGATTTTGAGAAAGCTTATGATAAAGTGAGTTGGGATTTTCTTAGATTCATGTTGAGAAAAATGGGGTTTGGGGAGCTTTGGTTGAGATGGATGGAAGCTAATATTTTTTCTAGTAAGATATCCGTCTTGGTTAACGGTAGCCCTACTAAGGAGTTTATGGTAGAAAGAGGCCTTAGACAAGGAGACCCGCTCTCTCCCTTTCTTTTTGTCTTAGTTGCGGAGGGTTTAACGACTTTAGTGAAGAATTCAGTGTCTTTAGGAGAGTTCTCGGGGTTGAATGTGAAAGGTAAATTTTTTATTGATGTTCTTCAATTTGCGGACGACACTCTTTTGATTGGTGACAGTAGTTGGAGACATTTGTGGGCTATAAAAGCGGTTCTTAGAGGTTTCGAGATGGTGTCGGGTCTCGAAATTAATTTTCACAAGAGTAAACTCATTGGAATTAATGGTCCACCTAATTTTCTTAAAGTCGGTGCTTTGTTTCTTTCTTGCCATACGGAGATAAAAGAATTCTTCTTCCTCGGTATCCCTATTGGTTTCAATCCTAGGAGAATTGCCACTTGGTCCTTTTTGGTGAAGAAGTTGGAAAAGCGGTTACTTTGTTGGCAAGGTAGGTTCTTAAGTTTTGGGGGAAGAATCACTCTTCTTAAGTCGGTGCTTAATAGCCTTTCCATTTTTTATCTTTCGTTTTACAAGATTCTGGTGAAGATTCGTAATGATTTAGTCAAAATCCAAAGCGGCTTTTTGTGGGGTAGTTTGGAGGAGAGTAGAAGGACGCATTGGATTAGTTTGGAGTCTCTTTGTTTGCCTTTTGATAAGGGAGGTCTCAATTTCAAGAGAATTGAGGATTTTAATTTAGCTCTTCTTCAAAAGTGGAGATGGAGAATTTTAAATGGTTCGGAGGATCTTTGGTTTAAAGTTTTGCAAGCTCACTATGGGGATATCAATTCACACCTTTGTCGTGACGGTTGTTCCTTTTCCATTTGGAGCTCTTATTTGAATTGGTGGAAGGACATTTTATTTATCTCGAAGCATTATCCGGAGAACATTTTTCTTAATAAATGTTCCTTTGTTATTGGTAATGGTTTTGCGACTCCTTTTTGGCACGTTAATTGGACGGGGTTTGGAAGCTTGAAATCTCTTTTCCAGCAATTATATTCCATTTCTCGTTTGAAGGACGTTGCGGTTGCGAGAATGGGTGGATGGTCTAACGGAGAGTGGATATGGGGAGATCTTGGGATCAATGTTTCTGGTTTTTCTAATGTTTTTCATGCAGGTAATTTTTCGCACAGAAGCAGCTCCCAGGTGGACAACTTGGGTCATTATGTTTTCAATCCAGTTTCAGGCATTACAGAGGGAATTGATCCTCAGGATGGTGATTCTGTTTCAGGTTCTGCTGCTGGCGTGATTGGCATAGTTTCTGTCCCCGAGCCTGTTACCAACGGGAGCCTGCGTCTGTTATCTGTGGCTTCTGATCCTGTCCTTGGTTCTGCTTTAACAGCTCCTGGTGTTGCAGCCGAAGTAACTGATTTATTCTTGCGTATCGCCGTATGCAGACCTAATCCTTTAGAGAAGGACGGTTTGGTTTGTTAGTCCAATGGGGAGAATTCTTTCTCGGTTAGATATTTCTATCGAATCACTGATGATTATCGGATTCCTTTCGGTCCGCCTTTGAGGAATGATAAAGCCTTGGGGCTGGTTTGGAAAGTGTCGGTTCCTTAAAAAATTAATGCTTTCGGTTGGAGGAGTTTTCTAAATAGATTACCGACAAGGGATCTTCTTATTGCTAGAGGTATCATTACTACATATGGAACTTCTAATTGTGTGTTTTGTTCCGCTGTCTCGGAATCCTTACAACATGTGTTGGAGAATTGTCCGGTGAGTGTTTTGGTGTGGAAAGAGGTGTCCGACTGGATCGGTTTTTTGGCTCCGGAAAGTGTAGATTTAAAGGGGAGTTTTTTAGAATGGTTTGAGTTTTGAAAATCTAAGAATTTGCATCCGGGCAGAGAAGGTAGCATTTGGTTAGCGGTTATTTGGACCATTTGGAATACTAGGAATGGAGTCATCTTCTGGAACTCTACTTGGAATATTGTTGATATCGTATGGTCGATTAAATCCACGATTTAGAGATGGTCTTACATATGGGATATTACTCATTCCAAATGTAACTTTTATGAATTTAACAAGGATCTGTTGTTATTTTTAGCTTAAGTCGCATTTGGTAGGTAATCTCTTTGGCTAGTCGAGGCCTGTTTCGACTTTTGTAATCAGGTTGGAGTACTCTTTGTACTCGTTTCAATTAATTCCTTGCTTACAAAAAAAAAAAGTTGTAAGTTAATCAATAGTGAGGTGTTAAAAGAGTATGTAGTAGAATATTGAATTCCCACTTGGTGGAATTGAAGTTAGGGGTATTTGTATGAATCTAGTGGGATGGAGTGGCTATCCTTAAATATAATTTAGTACAATTTTCTGACTGTTATGTCCTTTTGCTGGGATTACTATTTATGTGAACTGTGGAGACTGAAGAGTGCTAATGTTGATTTTGGCTAATGCATGATTGTTTTCATCTCAACTTTTCGAAATGGTTTTAGTGTTTCTACCTGCTAAGTACATATTTTCTTCATGTAAAGGTGAACTAGGATATATAATTGTTGGCTGACATCATTTCATTCCCTTTGTTTGAGTGTCTGATATATTCATTTTTTTTTTTGGCACTTATGGAAATCATCTCAAAAATAGCAATAAGGCATGTTTTGTTAATATTAATGTACAGGTCAACACGATGTTTTCGCATTAGGATTTATTGAAGACTTGATAGCTCTTTGTTAATATTAATGTATATATTACTTTATTAAATATATAAATGAAAAATTATATTACATTTACCATTGTATATAAACGAAAAACTAAATTTTTGTGTAGTTTCTTTGTTCTAGTTTTACCAATCATTTCATTTCGTTTATTTATAATTTTAACTCTCTTACTATAATCAAACATTATCTATTTTTTATTATAATTTAAATTTTAAATCAAATCATATCTAGACCTTAAATATAGTAACAAAAAAATTTAAACTAATCATAGTTCAAGTGAAAATAAAAAATAAAGTAAATAAAATATAAATAACTTAATAAATAAATAATAGAATTTTGTTCCAAAATCAAACTTTATTTCTATCATATTAATGACTGAGTTAATGGTAAATATTTGAGAAAATAAATATCATAATCTTCTTATATATTTTCAACATTTATATTCATTGTATATATTTTTTTATTGACAAATATATACATTAAAAAGACCGAAAATTTACCTAAATCCAGCATAAAAGATACGCATTAATGGCCAAACAAAAATTACTTTAAAAGAGAAAATAAAATTCCAACAATAAAAATACTCATATTCAACTATAAATACAGTGACAAACAAGAATTTCAATTGCTTCCGAGAGTAAATAGAAGACTACCCTATAAAGTCACATTGTTTGAAATGTGACATGAACTCTCCTTTAAGGATACAACATTTTTTACTTTTGACATTTTTTAATGTAGACATTACCTCAAAAATATCTTAAATTAAAATTATCAACGATTCCATCTCATCATAAATTACTCAATATCTGTCTTCTGAACATCAATAGAAATTATATTTTCAATTTGACATGCAGAATTAGAGGAACATCATTTTTTTAAATAACCAAGATATATTAATATTTGAGTACAAAGGGTACAAAATCCTCTTACAAAAACCAAACACCAATCTACTTTAATGGATCAAAAGGGTGATTCACCCAATCATAGAAGCTACATACCCTACCCTTCTTCTCTTCAATTATCAACCACAACTATGAAATTAATTGGATATTAAAAAACAATTGACTAACATAACTCACCCTATTTTCAAAAAGACCTTCATTTAAAAAAAAAAAAAGAAGCTAGCCAAATACTGCATTCCCTATTTTTCCTAAATCTCCCTTTTAATGAATGATAATCCTGTAGAAATAAATGGCATGGGTCTTCCACTCATTGTGCTAAACGAAGGTTAATCATAACATCA
Organism: Lathyrus tuberosus; assembly: GCA_022829125.1. NCBI lineage: Eukaryota > Viridiplantae > Streptophyta > Magnoliopsida > Fabales > Fabaceae > Lathyrus > Lathyrus tuberosus. The sequence goes on along the minus strand of JALAZF010000627.1, from coordinate 2,960,227 downwards.
TCAAATGATGAAACACACATAAAAAAAATTCAAAAAATAATAGTAGTTACAATGAACTTCAAATGTTATTCTTTAACGACGAGTCACTTCTCATACACAAATTAAAGAATCGAAAGCCCATTAAAACAAAACAAAGGAACAACAAACATGGGAGATTCATTGAAGGCTGATGTGTTCTCTTTGCCACTAGCAAGCAAACATGGAGATGGTTCCTTGAATTAATTTTGGAATGCTAGATGGTTAGATACGTTAGCTTTGCGTTGCTGATTTCCTGATCTGTATGTTATTTTAGAGTTGAAATTCAAGTCTGTGAGAGATATGGGAGCTTTGGAACAATATTTGGATTTGGATTTTAGGTTTGTTGCAGTTGGAGGTTTCGCTATGTGAAGGTATTGAAGACGATTTCAAAATGCCTAGCCCTGTTGTTAACCAATTTTCGATTAAGTCTTGGTATGTTTTTATTCTTAGAGCTATGAGGCTATATCCATTAGAAATTAACCTCAAGACCGCCTTTGATTTAGTGTGGCAATCCTTGGTCCCAATGAAGACATCATTGTTTGCTTGGAGACTTTGTTTGGACCGATTACCGACACGCTCTAATCTGGCAGGCTGGGGGTCTAATCCTCATGATGTTGTTATGATGTTGTTTGCTGTTGAAAGTTTGGATCATGTACTTATTTCGTGCCCAAAGATTAGAATAGTTTAGAAGGAAATATTAAATTGGGTAGGGGCACCTTTGAGGATCAACAGAACTGCTTCAATCATTTCTTAGACTGGTTTATCATGTTGGTTCATATCACGTCCAAGAAGACGGTGTCGATAGTCTGGCTATACACGTGTTGGTGTATCTAGTGGCAAAGGAACCAAATTATGTTCAACGACAGTTTTTGTAATGTTGAAGACCTAAACGATAATGGGTTTTACCCATATATCTTCTGCTTAAACTCTAACAGCTTTTCGGTATAGCGAGCACCGCAAAAGTTGTCCATCCCATATCAACAATGTCGTGACAAGTAAAAGGTTCCCATGAAAACACGTACAATATAAGAGCTTTGCAAAACGACATTTTTATCTTTATTCTGATACATGTGATGCATTATTTATTTTAAGTATAAATATAATCAAAATTTCCCAATAAAATTTTACCCTTAAACCATAAGGATGAAAGCTATTGAACGTACTCATGTATCCTAAAAAAAATAATAATGTGTATTTCACATAAGTTTTAGAAATTTCTAAAATCTTGAAATCTATGAATAAAAAGATAAATTCAAAATTGGGGACACAAAAATATTAAAAACCTTAAAATTGAAAGCTTTAAAAAGATAGATTAAAAATGGAAAATACCTTTAATTAAAGATTGATGAATCTTCCCTTAGATAGACATACCACAATAGTGTGTCAATTCTTATGGGTCTTTGATAAAAAGAGAAATCAACCTTCTTTTGTAATAGATGGGAGACGAAGGCGTGATGATCGACTCTTCGATAACTTTTAGTGTTTCTTGTTGAGGAAGAAAAAATTTGGAATTTAGGGTTTACATGTTGAGGTTACGGAAACGAAGACACTAGATGAGGAATTAGGTTTGAAGAAGAAGGAATAAACTCTAAATTTTACACGGTTATGAAAACTTTATTAAATTTTTTTTTAATTATGCATAAAATATTATTAATTTTTACACATATCCAATCAAATAATATTGTTTAGCTTATACAAAAAAGGGTTAATAGACATTTACCCCCTGCAATATAGGCGAGTTTTGATTTACCCCCTTTAAAAAAATTCTTTTGGAGTACCCCCCTGAAATTTTAAAATTCTAAGTCTTTTGTCCCCCAGGTAGAAAAATTACCCCCTGTAAATATTTTTTTTATTTACCCCCCTGGTTCTTACACGCTTAGGGGGGGGTACCCCAAAATTTCAGGGGAGTAATGCAAAATTATTTTTTTAAAGGGGGATAAATCAAACTCGTCTATATTGCAGGGGGGTAAATGTCTATTAACCCTACAAAAAATCACATTGTTTGGATATTTTTGGGATTTGGTTCAATTAAAATTTTTGTTCTGTTATTTTCATCTCTTTGAATGAATACTTTTTCTAAAATATTACTTTAAAAGAGAATTTTTTTATACATTGTAAAGAAATCAAAATATTAGTCAAATCAAAATATGTTATTCTTATAAAAAACTTTATATACTTTTTACACTATTTGTCAAGAAAAAAAATCTTTCTATTTGTAAAAAAAAATCTTCATATTTGTAAAAACAATCTTCACATTCTAAATAAACTAATTATATGATCATAACTGTTATTTTAGTATTTTATTTTATGTTTTTATAAATAAACATATCTTTTAAGATATATCATTTTTTTTAATAGGCAAATTGTATTAAAAGGATACAAAGAGGAATCCTAACTCATGTACAACATAACCCTCCAACAAAACTTCTTTACAAAAATTCACAAGGGAAATTTATCCAATGATAATAGCTACAAAACAACACTTCCTTAGATTTCTTTCCAATCCACTCCCAAGACATATGTATACTCCAATCAGTGACTTGATCCACATCCCAAAACTCATCTTTAAAAATGATTTTGTTCCTAGTAGACCATATACACCAGCCTATAACAAGCCACAAACCCATAATATTTTTAAAATGCACCTTCTTCATAAGTAATACATGAATCCACTGCCTCAAATGGTCTTGAACGGTAACCGCGGAGATGTTCGAAATTCCCAACCAATGACATAATCGTTGCCAAACGATAGCACTTTTGCTGCACATGAACAACAAATGCATAGCGTCCTCATCAAACATGAAACAGAGCGGGCAAGCCAAGTCGTGCGCGTTGGAGGTGATTCCAAGAAGTTGGATATTAGCACGAGTTGGCAACCTATTATGAAATAACCTCCAGCCAAACAAGATGGTTTTCAGCGGTGAAGAAGCTCGCCACAAAGCTTTGAAGGACGCTATAGACTCAGGGATGTGGAAGACATCAGCAGAATAATGAAACAGAATTTTATAACCAGAACTTACAGTGTAGCATTCATGAAACACTTAGTTCCAAATCACGACGTCCACTGAATCATTATGGATCGTGCCATCCTCCAGCCTCTCAAGCAAAGCCAAATACGTTTGTTGCAGGTGCGGATCAGGAATACCAGAAACACCGAATTTTATGTTCAATCTCCAATGATCACCAATCCAATCTCCATTATCAACTACCCTGTTGTATTTGTCTTGTGCCACTGCCCAAAGTTCAGGAAAAACAGAGGAAAATCTCTCCTCGCCACACCATATGGAGGACCAAAAATAGGTGTCAACACCGTTTCCAACTTTAGACGAAATTAAGTCCACAAATGATTCCGCACCAAAAGACCTTGCAATATGAACTAAGTCACGCCACCAGAGCGAAGGCTGAACCGTATTCGTTGTAAATTCTCTTTGTAACAGCCTGCATTTGTAGTTGCTGTAACGACCTACCAACATATCATTCCACAGGCTCTTCACAGGATTGAGACATTTCCACAACCATTTAGCAATCAAAGCATGGTTGAAACTTCTAATGTCCAAAATACCAAGGCCACCATGCTCCTTGGCTTTGCACACCCGACTCCAACTAATCCAAGCTATTCCTTTTTTGTTAATTGAACCGTTCCAAAAAAACCTTCTTTGCAACGTAGTAATGATCCTCACCACTTTACTAGGCATTTTGTAGAAGGACATGAAGTGGATAGGGAGGTTGGACAAAACAGACTTGATAAGAGTGGTTCTACCACCGATTGACATAAACCTGCCTTTCTAAGAAGCAAGCCTGACTTGCACCTTGTCAATAACCGGTTTCCAGAATGAAGGCTGCCTATGATTTCCCCCAATATTCATTCCAAGGAACGTGAACGGGCAGTGCCTGACTTTGCAGGCCATAAAATTCTCTGCCGCATTTAAGAACAAATCGTCCACTCCAATTCCAAATAAGGAGCTCTTGTTGAAATTGATCTCCAGCCCGGAAATAAGTTGGAAGCTTTTTAGGATAACTTTTATCGGCCACAGATTATTCCAAGATGCATCCCCGATGATAACCGTGTCGTCGGCATATTGAAGTAAGTGGAACGATACGTCTTGCTTTATACTATAGCCTTTAAACATATCCCTCACGATTGCCCTTTTCATAATGACTGCCAATCCCTCCGTCGCAATTGCAAAAAGGTAAGGTGATAAAGGATCACCTTGGCTTAATCCTCTTGATACTTAAAAGTCTCTAGTAGGACTTCCATTGACCAGTATTGACATATAGTTGTTGAAAACCGTACCTTCCATCCACCTCATCCATTTCCTACCGAATCCCATGGTTTTCATGACATCGCGAATGTATGACCACTCTACACAATCATATGCCTTAACAAAGTCCACTTTCAGAATCACCGCTTTATCCTTACTTCATTTAACATAATCCACTAATTCATTCAAAACTAGAACCCCTTCTTGTAAATTCCTACCAGGAATAAACGCCGTCTGGGTTGGCGAAATTAAGCTGTTCATCACCTTTTTAAGCCTACCCACCATCAGTTTAGCTATAACTTTATAAACACTACCGATCAAACTAATAGGTCTATTGTCATCAAGAGAATCCGAATCTTCCTTTTTAGGTATTAACACGAGAAAAGATGAAGACATCACCTTAGGCAACTTACCAACCTCAAAGAATTCCTGAATACATCTTGTAAAATCAGCCCCACAATATCCCAACAATGATGAAAGAATGCCATGTTGAATCTGTCAGGTCCTGGTCATTTGTCTCCTTTACGTAGGAAAATAGCCTTCCTAATTTCCTCAATACCAAAGTCTTCTTCAGCCTGTTCGAATCCGAGATATAAAAGAAGTGATCGCTCCCAATGAAAAGCAACAACCTTTTAACTGATTTAAATCTTTCCTCAAAATGTGAAGCTACTGCCTCTTTCACTCCACTCAAATCCTCAATGAGCTGCTCATTAACCAACACTGAGGAAATGTTATTAATAATGTTACGATGATTAATGATAGGGTGGAAGAATTTGGAATTTTGATCTCCATCTTCAATCCATTTGGCACGAGACTTCTGATGCAGAATACTTTCCTTGATTCTGAGATATTTCCACAAGTCATCCTTAGCCAAGCTTCTCATTTAAGATCAATAGAACCATCCGGCCCCATACTGTCTGCCAATATGTCTTCTAAATGATTAATAGTTCCAATATTATTAGAGATTTTAGTATCTACCCAGCCAAAAACAGATTTATTCCAAGTCCTCAACCTTGATCGCAACATGTGCAATTTCCTGGACAAAATGAAAGAAGGGGTACCTTGTATCAACTCATAGTTCCAAACCTCCCTAACCAACGCATAAAACTCGGGATGCTGTAACCAACAATTGAGAAACCTAAAAGGTTTCAGACCCCAGTTAATGTTCCTAACCGATATCCATACAGGCCTATGATCAGAAATATCCCGAAGGCCAACTTACTGACATACCCTGTTCCAACCATTTAACAGACCATTTGAAATAAGGAACCGATCAAGTCTGCTACAAGCACTCCCTGACGAGTTGAACCAAGTAAATTTATTTCCCGAAATAGGAATATCCACACATCCAGATAAATGGATAAAATCTCTAAACTCTGCCATCAGTTTCTTATTATGACTTCCTTTTCCTCTACTTTCTCTCGCATTCTTCACCGCGTTAAAATCTCCCCCGAACACCCACTCTCCTTCCTCCAGTTTTGCTTTTAAAGATAGCAAGTCACTCCACAGCTCTCTCTTCTCATTATTATTACACGACGAGTAGATGTTAAAGAAATAACAGATCTGCTCTTTCCAAATTGCCTTTAATCCTAGAAAGCCCTTACCTCTAAAGCTGCAAATGGGTTCAAATAGGTCATTCCTCCAAATAGTGAGCATACCACCTGAAAGACCTTCAGAATTGATAGCCGACCAGGAACAATTACTATTACCCCATAACTTATAAACCAGCTCATCCTGCATATCAACACATTTAGTTTCTTGAAGAAAGACTAGATCAGCCCCACCATCTTGTAACATGTTGCGAATTTTCCTGAATTTAATCTTACTTCTAGCCCCTCTAACATTATATGTGATGAAATTCATAACGCCACAGTAGCTACCTCCTTCTTGTCTAACTTGTGCTTTCTATCATATGCTTCCATCTTCCAAATTAAAGATTCGAAGACTTTGCCATCTTCTTCAAATTCAACCCCTAACTTTTTAATGGAGTCCCATACCCTGATAGGTAAATCGGACAGCCTCTTCTTAATTCTGGAATTTGATCTCATTACCTCCAAATCTCTAATAGATCCACTACTGTTACGACTTGATTCTCCAGAAAAACTATAAATATCTGCATACACCTCTCCCTCTTCCACCGCTTGCCTCGATTGATAATCTGTCAACTTATTACCAAGGTCCCTACTGCTATTATCGACTCGCAGCAACAAAGAATAGAAAGAAGACGCAAAAGGAATTTTAAGATTTTGGTAAATCTCCTCAAGCAACTTTTTCTTCCCACTTGGCCTAACCTTACACTGCATCCCATGACCAGACGGCCCCACAGGAGTTACGTTCCCCAAGCCCAGCTTGTTATCTTTGTTCACGCAACCGTCTATATTACTCATTCTTTCCTCAAATTCTTGGAACGCGTATCAAAGTCATGGCCTACCAGACTGTCCACTCCGTTGTCTTTGGAACACGTCTCAATGTCCTGGCCCACCAGATTCCTTTGGACTTCACAAGACATAAAACCATTATTAAATTCCTGCCCGTACACCTATTTATTGAAACATGTACCCTCCAAAGCATTGTCTCCATCAAGTAGTTTAGGTGAGATATTAATATCCTCTGTATTGTGTTTATAATCCACCTGACTGTTTGCCTCGTTGACTGAACTGCCACAAGGATGAGTTTCAAGCTGGGTATTGTCCTCTGGTTCACTCTTACTTGAAGATGAACCCACCACCTCAGTATTAGAGGTCACCATGTCTGAACTCTCCTCCATAGACTTATCCTCAAAGTGAAAAGATTTTTTAGTATGGACTACTAATGCTTCTTCCACAATCTTAGTCCAGCAAACCTTTTTATTCAATTCAATATTAAAAACTTCGTTGAAGTTCATTGCAAATTTGGTCCTGATAAGGATACGTGCAACATCTAGCTTAAAATGTTTTTGCGTATCCTCATCTGCTCTTACAAAAAAACATATCCTGTCAGCCAAAAACCGGAAGAATTTGTCGCCCCATACATGGCAAGGCAGTCCAAAGATATTAACCCAAGTTAAGCGTTCTACGTCAACGTCATTTGGAGACCATGGATGTATTTTTGAGCACCAGATGGATGTCCACTCCTTATCTTCTTTCACCGTTCTATTTATCTCCCCTGTATTTTCTTCTTCCAACAACACCAGGTTTGCACCCAATGGGGTGGCTTTGATAGTAAAGTAACCCTTCATATGTAAAGCTTCCTGAAAATCAAAGGATGTCCCAGGTTTCTCCATGACCCCCACGAAAGCCTATTCGAATCTTTCCAATTCTTCTTCTTTAACGTTAAACATAAGGTGCGCGAAACTAGGTTTGTCTCCTATCAACTTTTGATAAGAATTACTGTTACACTCTCCCCCTCTTGTTACCTACGCAAAAGATTTCTTCCCAATACCAAAACTCGTGTTGAACTTATTTACGTTCTTCTGAGCAAACCTAACCGTATCTTTAACTATATTTGTCTTCGCCTCTACCCGAATGCCTTCCCCGACTCCTCTGTTGAATCTAGGGGTGTCTGTAAATATCTTTTTGCCATTAATGACTATATTGTCCAGTCTAATGGAAAAGAGATATTCATCCACCACCTTCTTAAATCTCACAAACCCAAACCTTTTGCCTCTTTTGTCAAGTCTTGCAGGAATAAACACTTCTAACACTAAACCATATTCTTTAAAGACATCGAACATATGTTTTGCCTCATAGGGATTAGGGATATCTATAACAATACCCTAACCGCCTTGTGCTTTCCAGACTGATCTTTTAGGTTGTAGAAGTTGTTTGGTTTGAGGCTTTCTCCCTGGCTCCCACCCTCCTTCTTTCTGCATACCTTCCTCCATAAGGAAAAAACTTGGACGCTTCGAGCTCACAAACTCAAATGGATTCGCGAACTCTTCAAACTTTCCCACAGAAACAGTAAAACTAGATCGACTTAACAATGTTGGAAAATCAGATGCCAAGGTCCCTATACCAAAGTATAGGAGTTTAAACCGAAAACATCCAATCACCTACATTATCAAAAATCACTAACGAAACAAAACAAAGGAGATGAAAAGGTTATGTAAAATTTCTTGAGAAACTGAAAAAAGAAGAGAGAAGGAGGAGCTTCTCTCTCTAAAATACACTAGATGTAGCCCGCTTTTTTAAGATATATCATTGAATTGCACAAAATCCCTAATTCTTTATTTTATTTTAAATTCTGTAATGTATATTACAATAGTTTTTATAACGAATTATTTAAATTTAACTTTTCATTTAAATTTGTTTAAAAACTTCTCTAAAAATATTTAACTAAAATACATAAACTTCAAAAGTTATTTAAACTGCAACTTATATGTAGTGCATAATATAATAAGGGCCTTCCATTTTTTTTAGTTAATTAGTATTTTTATTTTTCTTTAATAAATTTTAATATAAAAAAGTTGATTTTAATACCATTAATTAATCGCAAAATTTAAGTTTACAAATATTTTTGAATTTTTGGTAAAAAAATACATTTGATTTATTATAAACACATTTAAAGTGATTCAAATGAATAGTTATGATATGTGATACTATAAAACATTTTGTCCCGATAATAAATAACCTTTAAATTATTAAAAAAATGTTATAACCAATATACGTACATGTTTAACAGAATGAGAAAATTTAAAAACAATATAAGCTACATTTTTGTTAGCTATAGTTTGTTAAGATCATAAATTCTTTGTATACGGTTGAAATCCCGTTTTTGTTAGGTTTGAAAAGGCCTACGTAGGTGAAGTGACAAAGTCAGGAAAAACATACGGGATTCAGGAAGCTCTTAATTCAGAAGATTTTTTTGGCATCAAGACTACACCACTGGACGCTAACATGTGCTTTCTAGAAGAAGTTGAGTTGGGTCTAATAGCTTCCTTGGTGTAAGAAGAAGTTGACTGGGTATCTAAATTGTTTAGGGAAATCAAACCTTGGACCCCTGATACAATTGATAATGAATGATAAACATGGCTCAAATGGTTTAGCCTGCCTTTTTATGCGTGAGGAGATCGATTCTTTAAGTTTGTTTCGGGTTTTGTCGAAGAAATCATTTGCTGTGATTCTGAAACTGAAAAGGAAAAGCATTTTGATGTTGCAAGATTCCTGGTAAAAACTAAATTTACATTGAATCTGAACGAAATCTTTAATGTAGAAATCAACGGATCGATCTTTCGCATTAAACTGGTAGATGACTTTTAGGGTCCTAAAAGAGTTCAACTCTACAAAGATGGGAAGAAGATGAAAAACCAAGATTCATCGGATGGCGACGATGATGATAGCGCGTGGGATTCACCAGAAAGTTCAGAGGAAGATGAGTACGAGGTGAAATGTTCCCACCTAAATCATAATGATAATGGGGGTAGACACCTATATCCCGGGGAAGGTGAGTCGGCGCAACAAGATAAAAGCATGAAAAATAGAACTCAATTCGTGGGGCCTAGAGACAACATTGCAGCATCAGGCGAAAAGGTAACTCTTGGAGACATGCTATCGGGCAAAAGCTTTGAAAGTGTTGTTGCTTGCATGTTTTCTGGTATTAGGTCAAGGACAATTGGTCTTCACAAAAGTCAAAAGGATGGCGATTTGACTCATGGATCAGCTTATGAGGTAAACAAAATGCCTGATCCGTTACGTTCAAATGATTTTGTGGGCCAGAATAGAGATGGGTCGAGGCGGATCACATCCCTATTAATAATCTTGGGTTCATTAGGCCTGGATCTACTGGGAGAAAAAAGAAGCTGAAGCTAGTCAATCACATCTATCATAATATCAAAATACCATACTCTCCATCCTACTTCTTTGTGTTGATCCACTCTGTCAACAAATCTGGCGTGGCTGTCGATAGTGTTAGCAAGCTCATCAACAACGAATCGTTGGGAAATTTGGCAGATGAGGAAATTTCATCTTGTTTTTCAGGTTGTGCGGCCCTTTCCTGCGAAGGTAGGAAGGAGACCGAATGTAGGGTTCCATGAATTGTATAACCCTAAATATTTGTGAGTGTGGTTCGTCGATCAAGAGAAGAATGCTGCATTATATTCTTACAGAATGCAAAGCGGAGGTGTGTTTTGTTTAAGAAATGAAGGATAAAGATATGAATTAGTCTATGGTAGGTAGTATGTGGGGATAAAGCTCAGTACATTGGCCTGCTTTGGGTTCTGTTGGTCAAGCTGATGGCATCTGAAAAATGTGGAATAAGGATTCGTTTAATTTAATTTTCAGGATCAAAGGTAGATGATTCTTGGGTGTTGCAGGGCATTGGAAAGGTGATTTATGTTACCTTGTTAATGTTTACTTCCCTTGCAACATAGTGGACAAGAGGTCTTTGTGGTCTGATATCATGGGAGCAAAACTTCCATACCCAAAAGGCGATTGGCTTTTGACTGGAGATTTCAATGCCGTGAAATCTAAGTCGGAGAGAAAAGGTAAGGGCAGATTGAATTTAATTGAGATGGAAGAATTTGCTGCATTTATTGATGGAGTGGATTGGTATATGTTCCAATGTTGGGAAATAGGTTCACCTGGATAAATACTAGCGGTACTTGTAGTAGCCAGTTAGACAGATTTTTGCTCTCAGAAGATTTGATAATGAAGTGGAATGTTGTCGCTCAATATGTCAGGGTCAGAGATATTTCAGACCACAAACCAGTGTGGCTAAAGTCTAACGTTGCCAACTGGGGCCCGAAGCTGTTCAATTTTTTTCAATTGTTGGCTGAATCATCATGAGTTTTTGAAGTTTGTGGATGAAGAATGGAATGCTATAATTGTTACTGGGAGTCAAACACATATCCTGATGGGTAAACTCAAATAAATTAGAAACATGTTGAAGTGGTGGAATAAAAACACGTTCGGCTGGAATGACATTAAAATAGAAGAAGGTATCAAGAATTTAAATGATATTGAATCCTCTATGAAATTTTCAGATGATTCTACTTCAAACGACCAGCTTATGTTAAGGAGTGAAATCATTACAGAGGTCTGGAACAGGTTCAAACTTAAAGAAAACATCCTAAAGAAAAAGTCTAGGATCAACTGGATAAAAGAGGGAGATTGTAACACAAGGTTTTTCCATTCTCCAATCAAGCTGCGAATTCGCAGGAACGCTATCGTGTCTGTTAGGCAAGGAAATGAATTGGTGGAGGATGTGGAGGGTGTGAAAAGGATGGTAGCGGATTTTTTTGAAACAAAGGTCAAGCGTCCTTTTGGAGTTAAACCTCATTTGAACATTACTGATCTTCCCAACCTTTCTGAAGCAGAAAATATGAGTCTTACTGAGATTTTTACTAAAGGAGAGATTGTGGAAGCCATTAACAGCTGTGACGGGAAAGGCTCCAACTTGGATAAAATTGACAAGTATGCCACTAGCTCTCTTAAATGACAAAGACACAATCTATTTCACAACACACTATGGAGAGTAGGAGGTTGACAATCTCGCTTACAAAAATGACTTAGTTTCTGACTCAGGACAAAATGTAGCGCTTTGTTAAACAATCGTAGCACAACCTATAAAGAAGGTCATACTATGGGAGGCCGGTCAATAACAATATTTGTGCTAATTCAAGCTAGATAAGTGACATATATGTCACTCTCCTAAAGCTTGTCACACTAAAAGAGAAGAAGCAACAGTCTCATCTTAATCAAGATTTTTCATCAATTAATCCAAAGTATGGAGAATGATCCAATTGATCATTCATCCATAGATTTGAAATAATGAAGATTAAATATCCTTGAAAACCAACAATCCATGATCCATATATTTCATTGACCAAAAGTAAAAAGAAGAAGAAGAGAACAATAAGAAACTACACCAAAACCAAATTGAATCAAAGGATGAATAAAGTTATCATCAACATCATTTAACCATCTTGGTGGATTAGACTTTTCACTCCATCAACACACAAGTTCCAATGATGTTGATGAAACTTATGATCACATTACCTAAGATTCAAGAACCAACAATCAATGAAATAAAATCAAGAACTAAATAATTCATATGAATTTTTAAAAGTAATTTTAAACTAAATTCAAAAACAAAAAAAAATCAAAGAAATCAATATAGAAAAAAATTTTAATAAAAAAAACTATAAGAAAAATAAAAAATAGAAATTAAAGAATACTAATAGTTGAATTAAAAAGTTTAAATAATTAAAAAAATAATAAATAGAAGGTGGTTTATGAGAAATGAAGTGGCAATGATTTAGAAACAAAGGCCACACGGCCCAAGTACAAGGTTATGAACTTTTTAAAATAAAACCAAAATAAATAAAATAAAATAAATGAACCAGAAACATAATTTTCATCATCTTCTTCTTCCACACCGCGACCAATACTAATCATTGAGTCATAGCTAGCATTCGAAGCTCTATCAAATCGGAGCGACATGACTCAAAACAAGCGCGAAACATATCAAAATCCAAAGCTGAACACAACAGTATAATCAATTTCAAGAATCGGCAACAAACAAATTCAAATCGAAAATGCGAAATCAATCCAATATGCCTTCAAATCAAGGTTCGTAATGCTTCAACTCTTCTTCTCTTCTTCTTCTGCGCAAATTATGGATTGCGTTTCTGTTAATTTATGATTGAAATTGAAGAGGATGAAGAAATATGGAATTTAAAGGTTCGGTTATGGTGATGAAAAAATTGGAAATTTGACTGTGAATTTCTGTAGTTTTTCAATGGCTTAAAAAGCTTGATGAATGAGTGAGTATCGTTCTCTATTTATAGATGAATGAGTGAGATAAAGCTTAGTCGTTTCTGTATTCACCTTGCATTTTGGATTTTATGCAAGTCGTTTGCTATTTGCTGCGTTTTGTTGTGTTTTCACTCATGCTTGCTACTTGAGGATTGTGCCATTTTTGGAAATTTTGCAGTTGAAGTCATTTGGCTCACGTGCTTGCATTTTGATTTGTTTTGCGGTAGTAGCTCGTTTCAATTTTGTGAAGGTTATGTGGATATATTACTTGGAATTTGGGAGCTTGGAAGGTGGGATCATGTTTTGTGATGTACGCCGCGGCTTGGGATATTGGAAGCTGGAAATGGCTTGGAGGCTCATTGAAACTTGTTTGGAAATTTACTTTTGCATTAGTATAGGCTCATGTTTGTGACGCTGTGTAGTCGTTTTGCTTGCGCATAGTGGAAATGTTTGGCTACAACTTTGTGGGGTCTTCTTGCTGAAGTCACTTTGTAGCAGCTTTGAATTGGCTTAGGCTTGTGAAGCATTTCGTGTGCAGGTGTAGTCTCTTGTAGTAGCTTGGCATTTTGCGAAGGCTAAAATTGCTGCTTTGGTTATGTAGCATGAGATGCTTTGGTCATCGGCCTTGTTGTAACTTATATTATTTCATGTGCTTTGGGGTGTGAAGTAGTATATTCATGTAGCTTCTCTTTGTAATCTTTTTTTTGTGTGCAATTTCTTGAGTAGGATTTTTGTAGAATAATGGTGATGAATTGGCTTAGCATGGAGTGAATGGCCTTTGTAATATGTATTTAAAGTGGATAATTGAAAATTGGTTTGGATAAATAAATAATGGATATGGATATTTAAATGGATAATGGATTTAAAAAAATGGTTATTGGATTTTGAAATTGGCTTTTAGGAATTGGATATGAAAAATGGATATGACAAAGAAAATGGATATTGAAAAGGATTTTGAAGAAAATGGATTTGAAACTAGATAATGGGCTTAACACACTATTTGCAATTCCCAAAATTAAATCACACCCTTGACATTGCTTTGACTTGAAATCAAACGAATCTTGAACTGTAATGCCCTGTATAATATATACCTAGAATAATACTATACAAACATTTTATTTGGTACAGACACCATCATAAGTACCTAATGGCGTAATTCACATACTTGATTGTTTTAATAACATAATACAACTTATGGTACAAGATATGGAAATTAGCCAAAAAAATAAAAACTAAGATCAAAATACAATATCCTTCATTATCCAATAAATCACACAGCGGAAAAATCTCAAGCTAAGCTTCTCTTGAAACATCCAAGCATAGCTCCACTTGTAAATCAAACCTGCAATTAACCTGAAAAATAACAACAATAAAGGGGTGAGATATTAATCTCAGTGAGTTCCCCTATCTTATGGATTCTCTCGGCTTTACAGGGTTCTAGACAATCCTAACTCAAGTCAAAATGGAAGGGAAATGACCTTGAGTTCACAATCTCACACTATATGGAAACATGTTCATGAGTTCACCAACTCAAAATATCACTAATCGATAGCCTTACCAAGGCATCCTCTCTTCCCATCCGCTTTTACGTCTAGGAGGCGACCCGAGTCATGGATCCTTGTAATTTACTTGACATACGAAATGGATTCGAGTTCTACGGGCCATTAACCGTTATGAACCATCACTTCACACGGGCCATAAACCGTCACAAGTCTCTTTACCCGTAGGCTCCATTCGTACTATAATATGAGGAATCAAACCTACCAAGTAATCATGCGTACATTCCAGAGGAACTCCAAGCTCATGAAACAAAAATTCAAGGGGAACAGTTACGATTACGTGATCATACACACAAACATGATCGTATTCGACAATCACAAGGCTACATTCGCCTTAAGGCCCTTTCGCCTTTCACAACCTACAAGGTTCACACATGTTCCATACTAGTGTTTCACTCTGTCCTAGACCATTACTCGTCACGGATGCACCTTTCTACATCGAATGCACGAGCATCGTCATCTACGTTATCTACTTTAGGCCATTACTCGTCAAGGATGCACCTTTCTACATCGAATGCACGAGTATCGCCATCTAGAGTTTCTATCAATTCCTAGCCATTACTAGGTTCCACTATCTTAAACTATGCCATTTTGTTTTGGGGTAAAGTTTCTTCAGTCTTCCTAATTCATATTTTAAACATGCATATTTTTTTATCCATACTTAACAACGATTAGTTAGACATGGTATAACACAATTTGTAATGAATTACATGTAGTAATTCGACTCATAAAGTTAACACAAATTCTCGTGTTCCCTCCGATTCATTCACTCGGGTATCAAAATCAATATTTCTCACTTTCATCTCGTAGGATATTCTCACAACTTTCCATCCACTATTACCATGCCTCGATCGGATTTATGATCCAAAAGATATAGATTTTCAACATATCACATAAACACACATGATAGCATAACATGTCAAACATAATCCACATAGTAGTTCACAAACATTTTAAGGCATACAAGCCACTACTATCCTCTACCAAGCATCCTTGGTTAAATCATGGTCTAACATTACCATTTAATAGCACATTGGATTCCTTTTCCAAGGCTTCAATTCCCATATCAATCTGGTTCTCGATTCATGAATTTCGGTGGAAACACAAACCACACTTTTCACATTCACTTCAATATTCATCTCTATCTTAAGAGGTGCAGTATTTTTCTCTGCGCAGGGGACTTCGCTGTGCGAACCTGACTTCGCGATGCGAACTAAGTCAGTAGCAGAATCCCCTATTTTTCGCTACGGCTCGCATAGCGAGCTGCAGCAAGCTATATCAATGTTTGGACGCATTTTTGTGAAGAAAACACCAAAATTTATCATTTTAAGGTCTCCAATGACCCAAAACATCAATAAAACAAAGTTAGTACCAATAATGACAATAGAAACAACATCAAGAAATATTTCATGGTTCAATACCCAAAACCCTAACTTTCCAAACTTTTAAACCAATTTCTACCCCAAAGTTCGTAATTAATGGAACTCACCTCTTTGAAGAAGAAGAAGATGAAATGACGGTGAAAATGATGAAGCCATGAACTCTTCTTTCCCTTCCAAGAGTTTCTTTTCTTCTTTCCCCTTCTCTTCTCTTCTTTCTCTCTTTCTCTTCTCTTTGCCTCTTACTACCTTTTTCTTCAATTCTTCTTACAAATATATATATATATATATATATATATATATATATATATAAACTTATTATATAATATAATCCTATAGAATAAAATATCTCCAATTGATATTTCATCATCTAACACCAAATGATTAATTATTAGCGTTACCATAAAATGCTCTCTTGGACTACTAATTATTGATCTGTCTCTTTCATTAAATAATTGATCTCTTCAGAGTTCATTAGTTGCTCTATTGATCCCAAATGTCAATACTTAAAGTACTTAGAGGATTCCATAAATCTAATGAACCAAAGATGGAGCACCCAAAAGCTCATCTGATTTCCAATTGAGCATTTAAATAATATGGGGTATTACACTCTCCCCCCTTAAATTGAAATTCACCCCCGAATGTCCTCCACTCAACAATAATCGCAATTTGTATCCTTGGTTTAGATCCATACTTAACCTCTATTTCCGTTAAAATTTCTGACATAATCTGATTTCAACTCGACTTTACAGACCAAAATCCTTGTCTTCACAAATTATCAAACTTTGTGTCCTTAGTTATACTCTTATTCCAATATTGGGTTAACTTTCAAGTTGCTTTTCCATTCCTCATCTGTTGCTCCACACTAACACTTGGTCGCATCTTACTTTTGGAAGGAATGTACTATTCCATATTCCTCTACTGAGTTACAAACAAAACCGTAACATCTTATCTTTCAACATCCAAAACCACTTCATAATTAGTCAAAAGACTTCTTTACTAGTTTCTTCTGGTTTGATGTTGTACATGGTAACCATTACATCCGATATTTCATCTCTTTCGTATCACACCAAAAGGTAACAGACTTAGAACAAGATCTTCTCATTTCCATACTTATGAGTAAAAATCTTTCAAATTCCCATTATTCTGACTGAACTCTTTCATCTAACACCTTCCACTGCGCAATACAAAATCCATCAGTGGAATGCCATGAACTCTCAAGCACTACCAGGTATATAATAGTCGGTGGAGAAACACAATTTTCCATTGGGATCCTTACTAACCAATGGTACGAGAAACTTATTGACGTCCTATGGTAGAACAATTTCCTCTCCAACACACAATATCTTATCATCGTCCAATACTCTTTAGACGATAAAGGCACAGGAGTTACACTGTTACAATTATAACATACACAACTCCAAATTGATTCTTCTTACAGGGTCTCTGACTTACACAAGGTTTCTTGATGGCACAAGCTCTCAACCAATAACAACGTAACACCATCATGAAACTTCAATCATATGCGAGTCACCACTTAACAGAACTTAAACCATCCAAAGCACAATTGTGAGTTTCCATACCACTCACCAATTCACATACAACACTCCATATACACCCACACTTTCGAAGACCATGCCATGTTTCTCAATTGAATCCATCTCTCTCACTTGTTCTGTTTCTCATACAATCCAATTCTCACTTGTACTTGGAAAGATAACTTTCAAATTTTATTCTCTTGGGAAAACACAACTGCTCACAATGGTACCACTCTCACAGTCTAAATCTAAAACCCTGAACTCACGGAAGATAACAAATACTAAACTATGACCAACCGCTCATATCTTACTAACACCATAATTAAAATACCGTAGTATTCCTTACGAGGTCAATACTTCATGAGCACCCTCTAACTTCGCCCTTGAGGCCCTCAATAGTAATAACAATAATACACTTAAGACTTTCTCACATTCAACACAATTCACAAGATAATTTCTCCAAAAATTAAACTCCCTCGTCGTCTAAACAAATGACCAATTATGCAACACCTTTCAGAAGTTCCTATTTCAAAACACAAATCTGTCTTTTATTTACTTGAAATCCCATCTTCCATTCACACAATACTCTCTAATCGGAGCAACATAAGGTAACAAAACGCAGATGATGATTCCTAAGGGATTTCACAATTTGCCCACATGTTAATCGATTAACAGTCTGATTTAATCAGTTAACTCCTCAAAATTCAGCGTAAAACACCATCCTTGCACGTGTCAATCTGTTAACCATATTGCGTTAATAGGTTAACACTGCTGCAGAATCTTAAAACCAGTTTTTTTCTTAATTCAAAAGTCATCTCAACTCAAAACCATCAATCCGGTTCGTACTGACTCGCGATATCATCCTTAACTCGTGGCTTCTTCACTTATATAACATTCTCTAACCATGATCCACTCAAGGTAATACCTAACAAAGTTAAAACATGCAGATGACACACTCCAACCAAGTGACAAGGCAAAATTCCAAATTCTGACGCGGTCATATGACAAATCGTTGGCGAGATAATTCATCCTCTGCTCATATAACTACTCTAGCTGAAAGCCAATAATGACGACATTATAGGGTTTCAACCACAACTCATATTTGATTCGTTCACAAGCAAAACCCAACACACAATCATCATACAGTACCACAAAAATGTTGGACATCTCATATCAAGCATACCACCTTATTCTCGCACTTGAATTCTTGGTGAGAATTAAAACAACAACGTTCTTAGTCCAACAAAAGGTAGATTCTGAATATTCTGATTATTCTTAACTACAAAAGTTTCCCCACACTTGAAAAATCGAGGCAATGCATCCTCTTGAAGAACCTTTTTATCTCTACGTACGCATTAACCGGGATTTCCTACCCTCCATTATCCAATGCATACTACACTTACACCAAACTCACTTAATCAAAGAATCGTAACTGACAATTCTCATTGGCTACTTACAAAACCCTTCCGGTATAAATCGTTCCATGATTTACACTTAGTCCTTAATAAGTCCTAATTTGCTTCTCGTTGTTTTACCACAATCTTACTTCTTAAAATACAATATTCACTGTTCCACAAAGTGTGTCCCTTCACACTTGTCTCAAGAATAAGAATCCATCACGTACACTTGTGACCATGGTACTACTACTACGCTTATTCTTAATACCAAGGTGTAACTTTCTCATTTCACATCATACTACTAGGGTCCTCACGGGTGAGCCATCCGCGATTACACATCCTTAACTATAGGTTCATCAACACCTTAAAAACTCTATTGCACACTTGTCCAAGATACATTCTGTTGTCACTTCCTCTTAACCTACTGTTAATACCGTTTTCTACACTGCGTTTACTTCACCCTCCATTGTAATCCCCTTATGTCCAAATATAACATCATCATACTATGATTCTCTTAAATCCAAGATACTTACTTTGTTTCTTAATACAAACTTCTTCCGGTTCGTATCACTACACTTTTCGTTACTAAATAAAACTCATTCTTTCTCCAACACAATACCTTATATTGTTCCTTAGGTAATTTAACATCTGCAAATTGGTCTCTTACTGAATACATAAATCCTAATGTAATATCCTGAACTTGATCTCCCTTCATAACTGAAGATACACAATTTATCTCATACTCTTCGTCCGATGCACACTTGTTTCACTTGAAGCATGTAAACACATCCTCGTGTTCCTTCTTACACTTCTCTACTACTCTAGGTTCCCATAGAAGTCGAACTTCCTTAACTCTCAACTTTTTGGAAGTTGGAAGACATTGTTCTGAACATACTCCTTAAGGTACTATCGTCCATTCAAGATACCATAACGACCTTAGAAACCGAAACACTAGTAACTATCTCACTTCTGGACCTTACATCACACGTTCCACAAAACAAATTTTCTTTTTCACGGAATGAGATTACTTGAAATTCTTATCCACATCAGTGGTCGATCCAGCTCTACTAGCGATTTTACATATACCTGAATACCTTAACCAATCGTCTGCTAGAGATTCTTAACTTTCAGACTTCATCCTTTCCAAAGGATTACTTGAACAACACACTACTCTTTAATTTCATGCAACCCAAATCACAACTTCTACTAAAACCTCATTGAGCTGACCAAAACTCCTCACTACTAACTCTTGGCTTGAGCCTACCCTCACAGCACAAGTTCCGACAACACTTCGGAGTCCTCATGGTCTCTCAACCATGGTTCTACCTATCACATACGTAACATTAGGTTGATCATGCCCAACACTACATAGTATGATATTAAGATTCATGCTGGCAAGACACACTTAAGAGGCAGGAATAGATTTACTTATGATGTTTCAAGGCTAGGTCGAGGACACAACCTGCTCTGATACCAATTATAATGCCATGTATAATATATACCTAGAATAATACTATACAAGGAATTTATTTGGTACTGACACCATCATAAGTACCTAATTGCGTAATTCACATACTTGACCATTTTAAAAACATAATATAACTTATGGTACAAGATATGGAAATTAGCCAAAACAATAATAACTAAGACCAATATACAATATCCTTCATCGTACAATAAATTACACAGCTGAAAAATCTCAAGCTAAGCTTCTCTTGAAACATCCAAGCATAGCTCTACTTTTAAATCAAACCTGCAATTAACCTGAAAAATAACAACAATAAAGGGGTGAGATATTACTCTCAGTGAGTTCTCCTATCTTATGGATTCTCTCGGCTTTATGGGGTTCTAGCCAATCCTAACTCAAGTCAAAAGGGAAGGGAAATGACCTTGATTTCACAATCTCACACTATATGGAAACATGTTCATGAGTTCACCAATTCAAAATATCACTAATCGATAACCTTACCAAGGCATCCTCTCTTCTCGTCCGCTTCTACGTCTAGAAGGCGACCCGAGTCATGGATCCTTGTAATTTACTTGACATACAAAATGGATTCGGGTTCTACGGGCCATTAACCATTATGAACCGTCACTTCACACGGGCCATAAACCGTCACAAGTCTCTTTACCCGTAGGCTCCATTCGTACTATAACATTGGGAATCAAACCTGCCAAGTAATCATGCGTACATTCTAGAGGAGCTCCAAGATCATGAAACGGCAATTCAAGAGGAACGGTTACAATTATGTGATCATACACACAAACATGATTGTATTCGACAATCACAAGGCTACATTCGCCTTAAGGCCCTTTCGCCTTTCACAACCTACAAGGTTCACTCATGTTCCATACTAGTGTTTCACTCTCTCCTAGACCATTACTCGTCATGGATGAACCTTTCTACATCGAATGCACGAGCATCGTTATCTAGGTTTCTACTTTAGACCATTGCTCGTCAAGGATGCACCATTCTACATCGAATGAACGAGTATCGCCATCTAGAGTTTCTATCAATTCCTAGCCATTACTAGGTTCCACTATCTTAAACTATGCCATTTTGTTTTGGGGTAAAGTTTGCTCTCTCTTCCTAATTCATATTTTAAACATGCATATTTTCTCATTCATACTTAACAACGATTAGTTAGACATGGTATAACACAATTTGTAATGAATTACATGTAATAATTCAACTCATAAAGTTAACAAAAATTCTCGGGTTCCCTCCGATTCATTTAATCGGGTATCAAAATCAATATTTATCACTTTCATCCCGTAGGATATTTTCACAGCTTTCCATCAACTATTACCCTGCCTCGATCGGATTTACGATCCAAAAGATATGGATTTTCAACATATCACAGAAACACATATGATAGCATAACATGTCAAACATAATCCACATAGTAGATCACACACATTTTAAGGCATACAAGCCACAACTATCCTCTACCAATCATCCTTGGTTAAATCATGGTCTTACATTACCATTTAATAGCACATTGGATTCTTTTTCCGAGGCTTCAAGTCCCATATCAATCGGGTTCTCGATTCATGAATTTCGGTGGAAACACAAACCACACTTTTCACATTCACTTTAATATTCATCTCTATCCTATCATTCCATGACATATACCTATGTTTCTACTTCACCATCACTTAGAGAATTGAATTAGTTTTCCAACAGTTCCGACCGTGCGTCAAATGGAGTTACGAAACTCAAGTTACGGCGAAAACAAGAGGCGCAGTATTTTTCTCTATGCAGAGGACTTCACTATCCGAACCTGACTTCGTGATGCGAACTAAGTCAGTAGCAGAATCCCCTATTTTTCGCTATGGCTCGCATAGCGAGCTGTATCAATATCTGGATACATTTTTGTGAAGAAAACACCAAAATTTATCATTTTAAGGTCCCCAATGACCCAAAACATCAGGAAAACAAAGGTAGTACCAATAATGACAATAGAAACAACATCAAGAAAGATTTCATGGTTCAATACCCAAAACCCTAGCTTTCCAAAATTTTCAACCAATTTCTACCCCAAAGTTCCTAACTAATGAAACTCACCTCTTTTAAGTAGAAGATGAAATGACGGTGAAGATGATGAAGCCATGAACTCCTCTTTCCCTTCCAAGAGTTTCTTTTCTTCTTTCCCCATCTCTTCTCTTATTTCTCTCATTCCCTTCTCTTTCCCTCTTACTACCTTTTTCTTCTTCTTACAAATATATATATATATATATATATATATATATATATATATATATATATATATATATATATATATATATATATATATATATATATATATATATATATGTATATAAACTTATTATATAATATAATCCAATAGAGTAAAATATCTCCAATTGATATTTTATCATTTAACACCAAATGATCAATTATTAGCGTTACCATAAAATGCTCTCTTGGGCTAATAATTATTGATCCGTCTCTTTCATTAAATAATTGATCTCTTCAGAGTTCATTAGTTGCTCTATTGATCCCAAATGTCAATACTTAAAGTACTTAGTGGATTCCGTAAATCTAATGAACCAAAGATAGAGCACACAAAAGCTCATCTGATTTCATCTGATATCCACTTGAGCGTTTAAATAATATGGGGTATTACATGAACTTTGCTCCTGATTTAATTCTTGAATTTAATTTTCCTCTAG
This sequence comes from Lathyrus tuberosus, assembly GCA_022829125.1. NCBI lineage: Eukaryota > Viridiplantae > Streptophyta > Magnoliopsida > Fabales > Fabaceae > Lathyrus > Lathyrus tuberosus. The sequence continues at coordinate 2,937,166 of JALAZF010000627.1, read as the reverse complement.
TCAAGCTTGAATAAAACTTGAAATTAATCAAAATAAACGGTCTGCTTGAATGGACTTGAATCTCATGATCAGAACTTGCCCCTCATAATCAGGACTTTACAGATGATTTGAAATATATACCCAATGACTTGTCCTTTGAATACCCTGCAATTTGACCTAATCAGATGAATTTGGACTTCTAAAAACCCTAATTTTGATCACTTGATTATTTGAAAATCCATTGCACAGATAACTTGTGAATGAAACCATCTTAATTTGTTTGACCAAGATTAGGTCAAACCTTTCTTGAATCTCAATCATCGAAGAATTATCACACTTGACCAGATAGCCCTAATTAAATCCTCGGGCGCACACACACACACACACACACACACACACACACACACACACACACACACACACACACACACACACACACACACACACACACACACACACACACACCTGTGCTGAAATAAGAAAAAGTAAGAACCAACTCATATTTACTTTAAATTTGTCTGAATCAACCTCTTGGATACACATTGCTTGAGAAATATCCCACTCGTAACACCTCAAAATTTGCCCTCTTACTTTTAGGACTAACTGACTTATGTTTCATTTCATTCTTGCATTATCATCTTTGCATATCATTGGTTCTTAGCATGGGATCAAGGCATCTAAACCTAATTCACAAGAAGAAGATGTTTGCGAGGGTTTCAGGCAAAGTTCGTGTGTATTGTCCAAAGGGCTAAAAGGAGAGATGATTCTTGATATCATCTTTACTTGAGCCACAAGGGATCCTTAGACCACAAATCATCCTAAGTTGTCCATCACCTCATCATATGATCAAGCTTGACAAGAGATTTCAAGTGAATCACACTCCCCTAGTTGGATTTCCTGAAATTAGGGTTTCTATCAAGAGAAGTTAATCATAGCTTCTGAGTGTGATCAAGATTTGTTCTCAAACCCTAGGGCAGGGCTCCTTAAGATGGTAAACATCCTTAAAGGCCATTTATGAGCTTTAGGTTTGATGAGGGAAGCAAGATCACAAGAGTTTATCCCAATGCGTTCACAGTCGAAATTAGGGTTTTGAATGAAACCCTAATCTCTGAGGTTGTTGATCCAAATTACACCTCAAAGGCCCTAAATCATCATAACATGTCTCATTGATGGTTTAATATATGAGAAATTAGGTTTTAAGGAGTTTCTTGCAAAGGAAGCAAGGTTTGGTTCATGAAAACATTTCAAATGTGGAAATTTCACTACTTGGGCCAAAATTGAAACAGTCATAACTTCCAAACCACACATCCAAATGGAGTGAATCAAAGCTCAAATGGAGGCTTTTTCCATGATCTTCAAAACATATTAGATGACGCTTTTCCAAAAAATGCATGGTTTTTGAGTTATAGGACTTGGAAGGCAAATCACCTTTTAGGACTTGGTGAAATTTCACTTAACTTAATTATGACACCAACTTTAAATCATCATGACTCTCACCTCAAGACTCCTTTTGACCTAATTATTTTTGTAACTTGTCCACAATGAATCAAAGATCATTTGGCACAAAAAGGCCTAAAAATGCACGAGCCAATTTCAAATGGCCCAAGATTTGGAAACTTGCCCAGCCATGCAACAGGCAAGTTCAGGCCCATAGGCCATAATTTCATCAAACACATGGTGGGCAAAATGTCAAACTAATTTTCTCAAATATGGAAACTCCAAATGAAAAAATGTTGAAAATCAAAGTTGTTCATCTCAATGTCCTCCTCAACTTTGATGTTGGACAGTTTTCCATTTGAGCAAGTTATGAATGAGATATTAGGTTTCAAAGAAGGGTGGTTCACCCTGAAAAATCCTCAGGTCCATGACTAGGTCTGCCAACCACTTGCCTCGCTCATGATGTAGTTTTGGTACCTTATGTTCTAAGTCATTTTCCACCATCTTAAAGGCTTCAATTCATCTTCATTTCAACATCAAACTTATTCTCCTATGTCTACTCTTTCCACAGTCATCATGAACTCACCATTTGAGCAAATATTCACCAAGTTATGGTCACCCAAAGTTAGTGCCATGCTTTGTAACATGCTTGCATCCAATTCAACCTAAGTCACAAAACCTGAATTATAGGTCATGTAATTCGTTTCCCCTTGTTAAGACTTAAACCATAGCATGTGCATAACACCCACCAACCATGATCAAAGATCACATGGACACAACAAGTCATGAAAAATGAAAGATGCTTTAACATGATGGATTCTGATGGATACAGTCCACTATGCATTGTCATAGCACTCCACCATGATGTTGTGCATGAGAGTAAGGCATGGGAGAGCATTGACAACTCATAAAGCAGTAGCATTCCACCCATTATTCCACTTGAGTGCAAAATTCGAATCTCACAGAAACCACATGGTACCATCAGTTATTGTTCCTCATTTTGCTCTATAAATAGAGAGGATCACTCGCATAACAAGGACATCCAATCCCCGACGTAAAAAGAGCCCTAAAATCATCAAAAAAATTCAAGAATAGTTGGCTATCGGGTTTCAAATTCCAGAGCATATTTCTCCAAGTTCTTGCCATATTCTTTCTCCTAGGAGATTGCTGAGGTGATTGGTACAAGTTTCAGAAGCTTACATACGTGTTTGAAGGGGCATCGGACTTCCTCCGATTGGTAACTTTCTCAAACTTAAATCTCTTTGTCATGTGCATTTAAATGATTCCTATTATCATTTTTGAATCCTCTACCATGTATAGAGAACGATAGGATGTTGGTTGTTCAAGTTTGATGAAGTTCCATTTTATGTGTGCAAACTTTAATTCATGATTGCTTGAGTTTTAGTGGTTGTTTTTCTAATGTTTTTGCATATTTGAAACCTCCATGAAGTGTATTACAAGTTTGTGTATCGGTTGTCTTGATTTGGTGATGTGGTGTCATGTGCTTCGTTACTTTAAACTGATTTTTCATGGTCTTAGAGGCATTTTTGTGAAAAACTAAGGGCAAATTTGTAACCTTCACGAAATTTTGAGGGGGGAGGGGTGTTTAAGTGCGTTTCCGGCCGCGCCCGCTGTCGCCGGCGATGGCCTGCCGGACTGGTTCGCCGGTTCCGGCACTATTCCGTCGTAGCAGTACTATTCACGTAAGATATTTGCATGGTTGTAGGAGATGATGGTGACGTGGCGGAGAGATAGTGAGGTCATGTTACTATTTTTGTCTTTTAGTCACTTATTAGTAACATGACCAATTGCTATTAGTGGACATAGCTTTTGTTCATTTAATTTTCCTTTCCTTTTTATTTCAAAAAAATTCTGAACATGGCATCTTATTTCATGGGCCCAGCGAATTCCAATTCGCACCTCCTTTCTCATGGCCCAAACCGTGTGGCCTTGATTATTCAGTACTAATGCACCTCCATTTTAACACTTTTTATTTTCTTTTTTTTTTATTTTCGTCACTTTTTTTTAATTATTAAAAATACTTTCTTTTATCGAAAAATTCCAAAAAACATCATGTACGTTCTTTAATGTCTTATTTAATTTTTCATGAATTTTATTTTCCATTTTGTATTGTATTTTCGTATTTAATTTAAATTAATCATTTGGAGATATTTTTATTAATTGATTTTATTTTCACTTTAAATACTCATTTGATTTCAATTTATTAAAAATACCTCCAAACACTAAAAAAATCCACAAAAAATATGTTTTGTCATCTAAGATCCTTTAATTATTTTTTCATAATTATTTAATTTTATTTTCTTCTATATTCATAATTTAAAATTGAATTAGCTTTGAAGGGGTTGTTTTAGTGATTTTTTTAGAATTAGGGTTTTAATCCAAAAAACACTTGTGAACCATTCCTTGAGCCAAGATCCTTACTTTGATTAGATATAGGTGTAATTAGGGTTTGAGTAAGGACTTGGTGATTTGACGAGGCGTAATTGGTCATTTCCCAATCAACTTTGAGAGCCTCGATTCGTGATGTACCTCAAGACGCACTTGTAATGATGGGCTCGTTTGAAGATGAAGTTGTGCTATTACCCATGGGATCTCTACCTAAACTTGCCCTTAAAAGACATACCTCAAGAAGAGCCTTCGTTGTAAACTTTGTCCTAAACACACGAACATTTTCCAAGTGTTGTTTCAATGGGGTGATATCACAAGACGCTTTTTCCGATCTTTAGACCTAGATTTAGGACTTAAGTTGTGGATAAATTTCCTCCTAGTCCTCTCCCTTTACTCATTCAAGTTCTCTCCCCTCATCTCTTACAAGATAAAACATATCCCTCCCCTTCCTTCCAAAGGAAAAGCCTCTCTATTGACCCCAAAGTCATAGAGAGCTCATTATACTTCAACCTTAGGGCCATCTTTGCATGATAACATTAGGATATAATTATCCTTAGTATTTTCTTTTCAACTTGAGTCTTCTCTCCGCATCTCATAAACAATCTAAAAATACTTAATCAAGGTAATGTGTATTGCGCATGAGCCTTGTATGTGGGAAATGAGAAATGCGGGGTTTCCTCTCATCCTTCTAGAGTGTATGGTGGACGTCCCATCTTGGGACGATGTGCTATACATTCGTTCCTACATCATAGACTTCGGTGCAATGCAAGTTCCGAACTAACTTCAATCCACTTCTGTCTAAAAACACAAAAACAAATTCAAACCTTTTTTATCCTTCGGGATCCTTCAAGTCCAAATCATTTTCAGAAAAAAAAAGGGCACGTTACTTCCGTCTCTTCGCAAACAGGCATCGACCCTAACTGCCGGACGCGAATCTAACGTCGCTCATAAAAAACACTAACCGACCTTGTTAGGTCGAACTACGACCGCTCTGATTTCCTCTCTCTCGTCCGATTGAGGATACGTAGGCACAAGACGACGATGTCTTGGCGAGCAACCTCCCCCATTAGTCTGTGTCTGAACTACGTTGACTCTGACTTTCCCATTGCACGAGGGAATACGTAGGCCTAGGACAACGATGATGTCCTAATCGAGTTACTTCTCTTCTTTTCTCCCTCGTTTCTCCTTTCTCTTCCTTTCCCGTTCCTTTTTCTCCTTCCAGTAGCAGTGAAACTCCAAGATGACGACACCCTTTGATCAGACAACAAGCGTGGATCCCATCGAGTACGATGGACGCGTGGGGTGCTAGTACCTTCCCCACGTGTAACCGACTCCCGAACCCATACTATGGTTACGATGACTATGTCTATCCACCAATTCACCCCCATCTCAGGTTTACGCGGTGTTTCCTTTCCCTTCTCTTGGGATAAATACACGTCGCTGGCGACTCTGTTTTCGCGCCACTCTCGTGTTTGTACCAGGATGGAAAATCCCGGGAGCGACAGATGGCGACTCTGCTGGGGATGTTATAATCTAAAGCGAGTCAATCCTAGCGCTTGTCTGTTTATTTTCATTGGGTGTTCATTATTCTGCTTTATTTTGTTGTACAATACATTTGCATCAATGTTATCTTGCTGCTCTGCTGCTGTTGTGTTGATGGTTGGGTTGAATTCACAAGAGATAACCCAATACACAGGCTTGAGTATACACTTAGGACTAGAGTAGAAAGTAGTGGGGCCTACATGCCATCTTGGTACGTTTGGTGTTCACGAAATTCACATCCAGACGAGGTTATCTTGGGAGATGTTCTGACGTGCGTGTCTTGCGCATTTCAGGGTGTTGTTCTAGAGAGCTGTCGACTCTGGCGACCGTTTCTTTAAGGACTCAGCAACGTCTCTCCTCCCGACATGTGATAATGGCAGACAAGAAATGGCAAACCCATTACACTCGTCGATCCGAGGACCCAATGCTGGGAACTTGCATAAAATGACCCCTTTTTTTTTAGGAATCAGTGGACGACCGTTTTGTTTGGCGATAGTATTGTACTCTAAGGGATGAATGTACTATTACTTCTCAAATCGAGAATCCGAGACTGAGAATCTTGCTTTCTAGAACCCACATGTGAGAAGGGATGGGTGTTTGTAGGTTTGTAGGTGACATTGACCTTCAACCTACCTGGTTTTCTGGATTTATCATCAGTGTACTGTTACCATCCTGATATTCTGGCAGTTTGAATGAACCGTTACTCTGGATTTATGAAGGCCTTGATCCCATGTCTGTTGCATCTGCATCATCATTTTTGCATACATGTTCTAGTATTTCCAAGGATTTTACCTGTGAGACTCACTATTGAGCTTTTCCATCTATTTCTTATGGTTCTTCTAAAAAAAAAGCAGAATGATTCCTTGGAAATATTCAAACATGTTCATTTGCATTTGCATAATCATAAATCATTTTTTGCATAAGAGGTGTCCATCCCGGGTTTTTCTAACCTTTATTTGGATTGGGAGGATTGCTGACCAACGAATTCACCGATATCCTACTAAACCAATTAGAAGTTGATCATGGAGCAAACTCAGGCAGAGTTGAGGAAAGTGCGAAGACAGATGGGACAGTATATGGGGGACATGCAAGCATTGATTAAAGACCAGAAAATGCTAAAGGAAGAGGTCAACCAACTAAAAACTCAGATGACCCTGGTTATAGAGATGGTGAGAGGCGTGCTAAGCAAAGATAACACTCCCATGCCTGAAGCTGTGACTCGAACTATCTCTCCTCCGTCGTTTAAGGGATCCCTTCCAAAGAGTGAACATATTGTTACTATGACCATCCCGGTTGTATCTCCACAACGGGATAGCGCTCCTCGTCGGCGTCAGGATAGACCAAAGATGAACCGACACTTTGAGACTCCACCAGTGTCATATTCTCAGTTATTACAACATCTCCTTCAGTCGCAACTGGTACGGAAGAGGACTTTTGCCCCTCTAATTGGTACTCCCCCACCGGGTTATGATGCAAAAGCTCATTGTGATTTCCATTCTGACGCGCCGGGGCATAATGTGGAAGATTGTAGGGCCTTTCAGCATGCGGTCCAGGATCTGTTCGATTCAAGGAAAATTGAATTCATGCCGAGCGGCGTAAGCATACAAAGTGATCCTACTCCAGCTGTTGAAAAAGAAGTGGATATCCCGATTGTCTCTCCAAAAGCTACATCAAGTCAGGGGCATCTCTTGCAGTCATTAGTCTTAGAATCCCCACGCTCGCAACTGCTCTTTGTTCCTAAGCCGAGTTTAAGGATGAAGGTGCCTGAACGAGAGGGAGGCACGAGTCGGTATCAACAACAGAACTATCAGAATCAGCATAGGCCTCACAACAACCTGGAAAGAAGGAATGCCCCTCTTCATCCAGTTCCCATGTCGTACAGTCAACTCTTGCCACACCTGGTTCAAAAATCATTTGTGGAGCCTAAGACTTTGAAGCCTGTTACAGAACCATACCCTCTGGGGTACAATCCCCATGTGCAATGTGGATATCATGGAGGATCTATGGGGCACCTGACTGAAGATTACAAAGCCTTCTAGGCCAAAGTCTAACAATTGATTGACAAAGGGTACATATCCTTTCCAGAAGGAGACTTGGTTATGCATGTCGACCTTTCATCTGTTTGAAGACTTCAAGGGTCACCTCCTAAAGCAATAAGTCCAGACGGAGTCAAGTCTCCTCAACAGTGGCAGTCATCAGCTTCCTTTACTGCATTTTCATATGTAGCTTCCATTTGTTTGTTTAAACACTATCTGCATGTAACAACTTGTTTGTATTTTAAATGATGATTTTAATGCAATGAATATGTTTTTCTTGAATAATTTCATTTGTGTTCACTCATTTAATGTTTCTGTGCACTGCAATACCAACTTACTTGCTTAAACTCTTTGAGGGAGGATGATGAAGTGAAAAACGCAAAATCTTCGGTTAGTTGCCTTTGGATAAAACCCTGTTGAGGATGTACAGGCATTGTTTCAAATCCCTAAACACTGGAGATATAAGGGAGATAGACCCTCATTAACCCCTTTGAGCCTTGAAGTAAGAATTTCTTTCTAGAAACGAATAAACCCTCAATCTTAACCTGGGGCAGGGTAGACGTTAGTTAGTTTGATCGAACGTTCAAATTGCAAAAGGAGTGCACATCTAAGGATCCATTACTTTTCTTTCCTCACATATCAGGAGGTCAAAATATGTGAAACCACAATGGTTATTCATCAACAATCAAGAAGTGAGGCAGTCACAACTCTTTCCAGCAAGTCAGACAAAACGGTGTCACACGATTTGTTCAAAAAAAAATCAAAAGAAAAAGAAAAAAACCCGCTAAGTTGAAACTTGAAAACAAGCGACTTAGGCAAAATTTATGGCATCTCGCAGGACTTCAAAATCGAAAGATTCAAAAGAATCAGTCCAGGTAAAATCAGGGAAATAAAAAAAAGAGCGAAATTCTCCGATAAGAACAAAGTCGTGTGGCTACAGACACAAAAGACAAAAGGGGTGACTGTTTCTCCAAAACCTCATTAGGTCTCAAACCATCAGTGCATGGATTCCTTAAAGATCATAACGTCTTTTTGAGAGATGAGCGCTTGTGTCAAATTAGCTGAACACAGGAGTGAAGAACATCATGGAGAGTGGGTGGGCACCTATAAACTTTGGGCCTTAAATCTTTTTTTTTCAAAACCGTGAACCAGGCCATGTTACAACCCTTAAAAGTCCTAATTGAAGCAGGGTTTATTCCGAAATTGCACTTCAGCGAGATAGCGTTCCTGACTCCTATGAGTTATGCTAATAAGATTTTTGTTGGTATTGCATGTGCGTATTGTTTTCCATTCAAAAATCAATGTCGCATCCCAGCTAGTGATTCGTTCACGAGGCTTGGCGACACATTTTCAATAAAACTTCAAGGTTAACACGGATGTTGCATTAGAATTGTCATTCTCATAATAAACATTTTCTGCTTGCATATGTTTGACATCAGACAAGCTTACATGATGAACGTAAGTTGAGAAGCTCGATCACGCCAAGTTGAGATGGTGAAAACTCTGAAGGATAGTCATGTTAAGGGGTATGTGGTCAAGAGATTGTGCGCAGCCTAGAGGTTCCCAATAAATGGTGATAAGAAGCAGCCAAGTTGGGGAAATTATGTCGAGATTCAATAAATCTCTCCACAAGCGCTTAATATGGGGCAATCAGGTCAATTTGACAAATATCTCTAAAATCAATCAAAGGCAAAATCTCTTCATGACTCGAGGCAGGCCACCTTGAGAGTACGAGAAGTTATCCACTCCTAAAGACGATTACTTGAAAATACCTCTTCAAGGTTCAGAATACTAGGGCAAATTATTTCAAGTCATTACAATTCCTTTCAGGGTAATCTACTTCATGGATTATGAAGTCTGAGCCAGTTGTGTCGAGATCTGATAAATCTCTCCAAGAGTTTGAAGACCCTAGGGCAGTGTGAATGCCTTGTCTTTTATAAAATCCTCTTGAGATGATTTCTTCCTTTAAGACCTGGCGGTCTGGGGCAAGTGGAGTGTTCAAAGAGCTGTTTATGACCATAAAGGCAGGTCAGGTGGGGTGGCAAGAATTTTTCTCCCCAGTAGAGTTGATTTCCCTAGCACTAAAAGTTCACCATCCCCAGTCAGGGTACAAAAGATTATGCCCTAGCCAGCATCTAAAGTGGATTGCTTTAGGGAGGATTTTGTTTGGTTATCACAGGAGATTTGTGGAACGTATTCCCGAGGCAAAGATGTTGTCTTCCCCACAGGGTATTGGTGTCTTTTCCCCTCGGTCAGTCAGGAAACATGTTTTCACCAGCAACAATAGGATAAGGACGAAGTCATTTCCCAGCAGCGGGTTCAGCTCAATGGTGTCCCTAGCAGGTCTAGTACTTAATGTGTCTCCCCAAGCAGAGTTTGTTGGTAATATTTGCAGGTTCATTCAACGATGGTTGACATCCCCAGTAGTATAGAAGAATTCCTCACCCCCAACAATGCAAAGTGATGGAATAATCCCAAGCAGTTTCGAAAATGGTGGAAAGTCGGGGTGTGTTCCTCCTCTAGCATATCAGATCTGTGATATTGCCTGCAATTAAAGTCCAATGGCTATTGACAATTCAGACCCATCGGTTGTTCAGAGGTTATCTCCAGCAGGAGTTTTGGTTGATTTGAGTCCCCTAGCAAATGTTTCTTCCCCTAGCAAGAAATATGTTTGATCTCAGTCCTTCAGCAGGTATTTCCTTCCTCCGCAAGAGTTCGTTTCATCTCAATTCCCCAGTAGCCAGGCCAGAAGGTTATCATTTCCCCAGCGGAGTTCTATGGTTATAGTTATTCCCCAAGCAGACTGGTTTAGATGATGCCTCCCCAGCAAAGTTATCATTTTCTACAGCAACCTCAACAGGTTTGTCATGTCAGAGCCCAGATCAAGAGATCAGGTCAATTTGTCTTCCCTAGTACGGTTTGCGACCACGAAGTCAATCAAGCTTATTATCCCCAGCGGAGTTGTCTCCTTTTCCTCAGCATTTATTTTGCCAAGGAACCTCTTTGCATTTTGCATATAGTAATCATTGCATCTTCAAAAACACGTAGCATTTCCATGTGAGATGGAACATTACGCCATGGAAGTATTCAAACATATGCATGCGAAGCATAAGCCAGTTTTGATACCTCGTGCGAGAGCCCAAAACTACCCTTCTATCACATTGACAAAGCTGAAAAGAATGCCTCGCTCATTCCCCAACAGACATTACAAAGCATTACAAGGGTTTCACTACTTTACTCCCCACAGAGTCATATTCCTCAGTTTGTAGATCATTTTGATCATACCTTTCAACCGTACGTCTCCGGAGTCATTCCCAATAGGTTTCCTTTAGCCGTTCCAGACAGGCACCCTTTTGAATTTTAAGCCTAGCCGTTCCGGACATGCCCATTTACCGTTCCGGACAGGTAACCCATAGGTTTTCAGCTTTAGCCGTTCCAGACAGACACCCTTTAAGTTTTAGACCTAGCCGTTCTGGACAGGCCCATTTACCATTCCAGATAGGTAACCCATAGGTTTTCAACTTTAGCCGTTCCAGACAGGCACCCTTTAAGTTTTAGACCTAGCCATTCTGGACAGGCCCATTTACCGTTCCAGACAGGTAACTCATAGGTTTTCAGCTTTAGCCGTTCCAGACAGGCACCCTTTAAGTTTTAGACCTAGCCGTTCCGGACAGGCCCATTTACCATTCCAGATAGGTAACCCATAGGTTTTCAACTTTAGTCGTTCCAGACAGGCACCCTTTAAGTTTTAGACCTAGCCGTTCCGTACAGACCCATTTATCATTCCAGATAGGTAACCCATAGGTTTTCAACTTTAGCCGTTCCAGACAGGCACCCTTTAAGTTTTAGACCTAGCCGTTCCGGACAGGCCCATTTACCGTTCTAGACAGGTAACCCATAGGTTTTCAGCTTTATCCGTTCCAGACAGACACCCTTTAAGTTTTAGACCTAGCCATTCCGGACAGGCCCATTTACCATTTCATATAGGTTGCCCATAGGTTTTCAACTTTAGCCGTTCCAAACAAACACCCTTTAAATTTTAGACCTAGCCGTTCTGGACAGGCCCATTTACCATTCCAGATAGGTAACCCATAGGTTTTCAGCTTTAGCCGTTCCAAACAGGCACCCTTTAAGTTTTAGACCTAGCCGTTCTGGACAGGCCCATTTACCATTCCAGATAGGTAACCCATAGGTTTTCAGCTTTAGCCGTTCCAGACAAGCACCCTTTAAGTTTTAGACCTAGCCGTTCTGGACAGGCCCATTTACCATTCCAGATAGGTAACCCATAGGTTTTTAGCTTTAGCCGTTCCAGACAGGCACCCTTTAAGTTTTAGACCTAGCCGTTCTGGACAGGCCCATTTACCATTCCAGATACGTAACACATAGGTTTTCAACTTTAGCCGTTCCAGACAGGCACCCTTTAAGATTTAGACCTAGCCGTTCCAGACAGGCTCATTTACCATTCCAGATAGGTAACCCATAGGTTTTCAACTTTAGCCGTTCGAGACAGGCACACTTTTGAGTTTTAAACCTAGTCGTTCCGGACAGGCCCATTTACCATTCCAGATAGGTAACCCATAGGTTTTCAACTTTAGCCGTTCCAGATAGGCACCCCTTAATTCTTAAACTAAGCCGTTCCGGACATGCCCATTTACCATTCCAGACAGACAACCCATAGGTTTCCAACTTTAGCCGTTCCAGACAGGCGACCTTTAGATTTCACTTATCCAGACTCATCCCCACAAATTCTTTGTTTATCAATTACATTTTCCTTTTTCCCTCAAAGCGCAAATTTTCTGGGTATTTTTTGTATTCAATCCCTATGTACCTTGAATTTCTGACAGCCGCTGCTTTCATCCATTCAGATCCACAGTTGATTGAATAGGGGCAGCTGTAACACCTCAAAATTTGCCCTCTTACTTTTAGGACTAAATGACTTATGTTTCATTTCATTCTTGCATTATCATCTTTGCATATCATTGGTTCTTTGCATGGGATCAAGGCATCCAAACCTAATTCACAAGAAGAAGATGTTTGCGAGGGTTTCAAGCAAAGTTCGTGTGTATTGTCCAAAGGGCTAAAAGGAGAGATGATTCTTGATATCATCTTTGCTTGAGCCACAAGGGATCCTTAGACCTCAAAGCATCCTAAGTTGTCCATCACCTCATCATATGATCAAGCTTGGCAAGAGATTTCAAGTGAATCACACTCCCCTAGTTAGATTTCCTGAAATTAGGGTTTCTATCAAGACAAGTTAATCATAGGTTCTGATTGTGATCAAGATTTGTTCTCAAACCCTAGGGCAGGGCTCCTTAAGAAGGTAAACATCCTTAAAGTCCATTTATGAGCTTTAGGTTTGATGAGGGAAGCAAGATCACAAGAGTTTATCCCAGTGCGTTCACAGTTGAAATTAGGGTTTTGAATGAAACCCTAATCTCTGAGGTTGTTGATCCAAATTACACCTCCAAGGCCCTAAATCATCATAACATGTCTCATTGATGGTTTAAGATATGAGAAATTAGGTTTTAAGGAGTTTCTTGCAAAGGAAGCAAGGTTTGGTTCATGAAAACATTTCAAATGTGGAAATTTCACTACTTGGGCCAAAATTGAAACAATCATAACTTCCAAACCACACATCCAAATGGAGTGACTCAAAGCTCAAATGGAAGATATTTCCATGATCTTCAAAACATATTAGAGTACCCATTTCCAAAAAATGCAAGGTTTTTGAGTTATAAGACTTGGAAGGCAAATCACCTTTTAGGACTTAGTGAAATTTCACTTAACTTAATTATGACACCAACTTTGAATCATCATAACTCTCACCTCAAGACTCCTTTTGACCTAATTCTTTTTGCAACTTGTCCATAATGAATCAAAGATCATTTGGCACAAAAAGGCCTAAAAATGCACGAGCCAATTTCAAATGTCCCAAGATTTGGAAAGTTGCCCAGCCATGCTGCAGGCAAGTTCAGGCCCATAGGCCATAATTTCATCAAACACATTGTGGGAAAAATGTCAAACTACTTTTCTCAATGATGGAGGCTCCAAATGAAAACATGTTGAACATAAAAGTTGTTCATCTCAATGTCCTCCTCAACTTTGATGTTGGACAGTTTTCCATTTGAGCAAGTTATGAAGGAGATATTAGGTTTCAAAGAAGGGTGGTTCACACTGAAAAATCCTCAGGTCCATGACTAGGTCTGCCAACCACTTGCCTCGCTCATGATGTAGTTTTGGTACCTTATGTTCTAAGTCATTTTCCACCATCTTAAAGGCTTCAATTCATCTTCATTTCAACATCAAACTTATTCTCCAATGTCTACTCTTTCCATAATCATCATGAACTCACCATTTGAGCAAATATTCACCAAGTTATGGTCACCCAAAGTTAGTGCCATGCTTTTATAACATGCTTGCATCCAATTCAACCTAAGTCACAAAACCTGAATTATAGGTCATGTAATTCATTTTCCCTTGTTAAGACTTAAACCATAGCATGTGCATAACACCCACCAACCATGATGAAAGATCACATGGACACCACAAGTCATGAAAAATGAAAGATGCTTAAACATGATGGATTCTGATGGATACAGTCCACTATGCATTGTAATAGCACTCCACCATGATGCTGTGCACGAGAGTAAGGCATGGGAGAGCATTGACAACTCATAAAGCAGTAGCATTCCACCCATTATTCCACTTGAGTGCAAAATTCGAATCTCACAGAAACCACATGGTACCACCAGTTATTGTTCCTCATTTTTCTCTATAAATAGAGAGGATCACTCCCATAACAAGGACATCCAATCCCAGACGTAAAAAGAGCCCTAAAATCATCAAAAAAATTCAAGAATAGTTGGCTATCGGGTTTCAAATTCCAGAGCATATTTCTCCAAGTTCTTTCCTTATTCTTTCTCCTAGGAGATTGCTGAGGTGATTGGTACAAGTTTCAGAAGCTTACATACGTGTTTGAAGGGGCATCAGACTTCCTCCGATTGGTAACTTTCTCAAACTTATATCTCTTTGTCATGTGCATTTAAATGATTCCTATTATCATTTTTGAATCCTCTACCATGTATAGAGAATGATAGGATGTTGGTTGTTCAAGTTTGATGAAGTTCCATTTTATGTGTGCAAACTTTAATTCATGATTGCTTGAGTTTTAGTGGTTGTTTTTCTAATGTTTTTGCATATTTGAAACCTCCATGAAGTGTACTACAAGTTTGTGTATCGGTTGTCTTGATTTGGTGATGTGGTGTCATGTGCTTCGTTACTTTAAACTGATTTTTCATGGTCTTAGAGGCATTTTTGTGAAAAACTAAGGGCAAATTTGGAACCTTCACGAAATTTTGAGGGGGGAGGGGTGTTTAAGCGCGTTTTCGGCCGCGCCCGCTGCCGCCGGCGGTGGCCTGCCGGACTGGTTCGCCGGTTCCGGCACTATTCCGTCGTAGCAGTACTATTCACGTAAGATATTTGCATGGTTGTAGGAGATGATGGTGACGTGGCGAAGAGATAATGTGGTCATGTTACTATTTTTGTCTTTTAGTGACTTATTAGTAACATGACCAATTGCTATTAGTTGACATAGCTTTTGTTCATTTAATTTTCCTTTCCTTTTTATCTCAAAAAAATTCTGAACATGGCATCTTATTTTATGGGCCCAGCGAATTCCAATTCGCACCTCCTTTCTCATGGCCCAAACCGTGTGGCCTTGATTATTCAGTACTAATGCACCTCCATTTTAACACTTTATTTTCTTTTTTTTTATTTTCGTCACTTTTTTTTTTAATTATTAAAAATACTTTCTTTTATCGAAAAATTCCAAAAAACATCATGTACGTTCTTTAATGTCTTATTTAATTTTTCATGAATTTTATTTTCCATTTTTTATTTTATTTTCGTATTTAATTTAAATTAATCATTTGGAGATATTTTTATAAATTGATTTTATTTTCACTTTAAATACTCATTTGATTTCAATTTATTAAAAATACCTCCAAACACTAAAAAAATCCACAAAAAATATGTTTTGTCATCTAAGATCCTTTAATTATTTTTTCATAATTATTTAATTTTATTTTCCTTTATATTCATAATTTAAAATTGAATTAACTTTGAAGGGGTTGTTTTAGTGATTTTTTTGGAATTAGGGTTTTAATCCAAAAAACACTTGTGAACCATTCCTTGAGCCAAGATCCTTACTTTGATTAAATATGGGTGTAATTAAGGTTTGAGTAAGGACTTGGTGATTTGACGAGGCGTAATTGGTCATTTCCCAATCAACTTTGAGAGCCTCGATTCGTGATGTACCTCAAGACGCACTTGTAATGATGGGCTCGTTTGAAGATGAAGTTGTGCCATTACCCATGGGATCTCTACCTAAACTTGCCCTTAAAAGACATACCTCAAGAAGAGCCTTCGTTGTACACTTTGTCCTAAACACACGAACATTTTCCAGGTGTTGTTTCAATGGGGTGATATCACAAGACGCTTTTTCCGATCTTTAGACCTAGATTTAGGACTTAGGTTGTGGATAAATTTCCTCCTAGTCCTCTCCCTTTACTCATTCAAGTTCTCTCCCCTCATCTCTTAAAAGATAAAACATATCCCTCCCCTTCCTTCCAAAGGAAAAGCCTCTCTATTGACCCCAAAGTCATAGAGAGCTCATTATACTTCAACCTTAGGGCCATCTTTGCATGATAACATTAGGATATAATTCCCCTTAGTATTTTCTTTTCAACTTGAGTCTTCTCTCCGCATCTCATAAACAATCTAAAAACACTTAATCAAGGTAACGTGTATTGCGCATGAGCCTTGTATATGGGAAATGAGGAATGAGGGGTTTCCTCTGATCCTTCTAGAGTGTATGGTGGACGTCCCATCTTGGGACGATGTGCTATACATTCGTTCCTACATCATAGACTTCGGTGCAATGCAAGTTGCGAACTAACTTCAATCCACTTCTGTCTAAAAAACACAAAAACAAATTCAAACCTTTTTTATCCTTCGAGATCCTTCAAGTCCAAATCATTTTCAGAAAAAAAAAAGGCACGTTACTTCCGTCTCTTCGCAAACAGGCATCGACCCTAACTGCCGGACGCGAATCTAACGTCGCTCATAAAAAACACTAACCGACCTTGTTAGGTCGAACTACGACTGCTCTGATTTCCTCTCTCTCGTCCGATTGAGGATACGTAGGCACAATACGACGATGTCTTTGCGAGCAACCTCCCCCATTAGTCTGTGTCTGAACTACGTTGACTCTGACTTTTCCATTGCACGAGGGAATACGTAGGCCTAGGACAACGATGATGTCCTAATCGAGTCACTTCTCTTCTTTTCTCCCTCATTTCTCCTTTCTCTTCCTTTCCTGTTCCTTTTTCTCCTTCCAGTAGCTGTGAAACTCCAAGGACGACACCCTTTTATCAGACAACAAGCGTGGATCCCATCGAGTACGATGGACGCGTGGGGTGCTAATACCTTCCCCACGTCTAACCGACTCCCGAACCCATACTATGGTTGCGATGACTATGTCTATCCACCAATTCACCCCCATCTCAGGTTTACACGGTGTTTCCTTTCCCTTCTCTTGGGATAAATACACGTCGCTGGCAACTCTGTTTTCGCGCCACTCTCGCGTTTGTACCAGGATGGAAAATCCCGGGAGCGGCACCACTGATACAGATACTTGCAATTGAAGCAATCCCTTGATAGTTTGACCAAGACTGGGTCAAACTTCCGTTTGATCTTGACCATAATTGAATAGCCACACTTGACTCCAAGCCATACTCTTGCCATCTATCTCCCTTTAAATCCCTAATCAGACATAAAAGAAGAAACAAGTAAAATTGCAAAAATATCTTTTGGTATTTTGGTTAGAGGTTTGTAAACAGAAACAAACATAAAGCTAGTAAGAAACACACAAATGCTTGGTGATCTCCATCAAAAGCAAACCCTAAGAAGAGGGCAGGAGAACCAGTGTTTGTGATCTTGTTTGTGTAAAAAATGAAAATGATATGTGAGATCTTAGGGGTAAAAATTAGGGTATTACAAAAAAATATACGTTCTTTTCTGTTGTTTTAACTCTTTTAGTGAAACTAAGATGTATAACTCTTTTATGAAAAGATGGGTTGAGTTGAAATTAATGAAAGTTTGTTGTTAATGTTGAAGAAGAAGAGTTGTGGAACTAGTGTAACAGTTTCAAATGGTAAGCCGAGTCCCACATTGTTTGAGTTGTAGTTTGCTTAAGTATTTATATATGTTACACTGCCATCTACTTGTTATTGAAGTGTTGGGTTGACATGTGATGAATTGGACTAACACCCAATATTTATTTTTACAATTTAATTTTTTAATATTTAATTTTTTTTAATAAAAATAAAAGAATGATTAACTATTAGTTAATTCCTTAAAAAGCTAATCTTAAATATTAAAAAACTCTAATAAAAATGATAGAATCATTAATTATTAATTAATTTCTTAAAAAAATAATGATTAATAATGTATACTATACTACTCATCTATGCCACATCATTAAAAAATAATTTCTAATCCTTATCATTAACGAAAAATTTTAAGTTATAATATCAAACTAACTATGCAAACACTTCATGGTCAAATTAAATTTTTTAAACTATATTTGATATCTTAAATAAGTAATATATGTAATTTCTAAAAAGTTTTAAATATAAAATCTAAAATTAACATTGTAATATTGACAGTTAAGAATGAAATAAAATCTTAAAGAATCCTTGTTAAAAATTAAAAAATCAAATCAAGCTAATTTAAATTTAAATTTGAACTAAGACCTATATATGGAAGTGTATGATATGTCCTGGATTAATGTTCAACCTAATCCTTAAATAAATAGAAACAAATAAATAAAATTTAATTCTAATTCCAACTCAACTAAAAGTACAATAATCAAAATAGAAATAATTAAAATAAATAAAGAGAAAAAAGAATATGCACTGACAGTGTAAAATATTTTTACACTGTCAATCAATCACGAACGTGTATTCCGCCAAGTCACACGTTTAATTTTAAAATACTGGTATGACATGGCGAAATGTTATAATTCTATTAGATGATGGTGTAAAACAAATTTACACTGACAGTGCACTATTTTAATCTCATAAATAAATTATAGAATTTCATTCAAAATTTCAAAATAAACTTATATATTATAATAATGATCGACAATAATATTTATTTGAGAAAAAATTAGATAGAGAAACTTGTCATTTGTACATTCATACTGTAAGTATATATGGATGTTAATAAAAAATTGAACTTATAACCTTGTATAATTTCAATACTTATGTCCAGAAAGTAAAAACTCAAAATTCAACCGTTGGTAGGATTATTACAATCGACAATGCTTGAGTGTAAACATGCTCAACAGCTTAAACAATCTGTTATACTGATATATAATAACATCTTCAATAATTTCACACCATGAATAAAAGCCTTAAAAACAACAAAATAAAAATACAATAAAACCTTATAATAAGTAAAGAAGCCTTCCAACTTCAAAAGAGATATAAGCATCAAGACATGCATATTCAACTTGCTTTAGAGTAAGAGGAAAATTACTCCAATCACTCAAAGTAATTTTCTTTGGTTTCTCAATCTCTATTCCAATAATTCGAAAAGCCAATGTTTTAAGCCCAGCGAAATTCAAAGCTTTTTCACTCTTCTTTATCGCAGCAAGGTTGCGAAGATCAACAAAGTTCACAACACGCAAGGAGAAGTCTCGAAGAAGTTTGTCCACGTCGTCTTTGATCCCAACACCAACAAATTTGTAGTTTTTGTTACCCAAGAAAGCAATTAGTGATTCTGGGATATACGAGGCGTGTAAGATTTGGAAAACCAGACATTCTCCGCCGATGCATAGTTGAAGGACAGCAGCAGTGTTTGACATGCCACGGCGTTTGGCAGGTAAACATTCGACATCCAAGCCGCCGATGACGTTGTTGTTGTTGTTAAGGTAAGGGTTGATGCTTAAGAACCATTCGTCGACCATGGAAGGGGTGTTTGTCACCATTGTGTGAATAATGAAAGAGTTGAAAAAAACATCGTACTTGTTGTGGGTTTTGCAAGGGAGAGCACAATCGAAAATGCTGATGGACATTTTGAATTTGCAAGGTAATATGTTGCCCTAGAAAGCTAATCAACAGTAGTATATATAAGGTGTTTTAGTCAGAGTATTATTTAGATATTTCGAAATTGTCTTTGTTTTTTATATTGACATAAATATTTTAACAATTTATTTTGAAACTATCCATTAATTGTTAAATCCAAAAAATATCCATTAATTGTATTTCTAATTTTTTAGTCAACGTATCATTTGGTTATTTTTGAAATTGTTTACTTTTTAAAAATTGAGATAAATATTTTAACAAACTATTTGTATTACTTCAATATTATCCATTAATTGTTTTTCTAATTTTTTTAATATTCGATTTAAATTTTCAATTTTTTTTTCTTTGTTAATTTAAAGGCTTAAATGCACTTTTGATCCCTCTACTTTAATTTTTCTAATCTTTTAGTCCTCCTTTAAAAAAAATCAGCTTTTTAGTCCTTCTATTTAATATTTCTTGAGTATTTTTTGGTTCTCCTTCAGATTTGTAGAGGTGGCAATGCCATTTGGCGCCATGTCACACATTTTTGCCACGGCACATTAAAAAATTAATTAATTTTAAAATATTATTTAATATATTTAATAAATTAAATATTATTTATCAAATATAATTAATATGTGCCACATGTCAATGGGAAATAAATATTGAAGAAATAAAAGATTTTGTCACTATTGATCCAAATTACACCTCCAAGGCCCTAAATCATCATAACATGTCTCATTGATGGTTTAAGATATGAGAAATTAGGTTTTAAGGAGTTTCTTGCAAAGGAAGCAAGGTTTGGTTCATGAAAACATTTCAAATGTGGAAATTTCACTACTTGGGCCAAAATTGAAACAATCATAACTTCCAAACCACACATCCAAATGGAGTGACTCAAAGCTCAAATGGAAGATATTTCCATGATCTTCAAAACATATTAGAGTACCCATTTCCAAAAAATGCAAGGTTTTTGAGTTATAAGACTTGGAAGGCAAATCACCTTTTAGGACTTAGTGAAATTTCACTTAACTTAATTATGACACCAACTTTGAATCATCATAACTCTCACCTCAAGACTCCTTTTGACCTAATTCTTTTTGCAACTTGTCCATAATGAATCAAAGATCATTTGGCACAAAAAGGCCTAAAAATGCACGAGCCAATTTCAAATGGCCCAAGATTTGGAAAGTTGCCCAGCCATGCTGCAGGCAAGTTCAGGCCCATAGGCCATAATTTCATCAAACACATTGTGGGAAAAATGTCAAACTACTTTTCTCAATGATGGAGGCTCCAAATGAAAACATGTTGAACATAAAAGTTGTTCATCTCAATGTCCTCCTCAACTTTGATGTTGGACAGTTTTCCATTTGAGCAAGTTATGAAGGAGATATTAGGTTTCAAAGAAGGGTGGTTCACACTGAAAAATCCTCAGGTCCATGACTAGGTCTGCCAACCACTTGCCTCGCTCATGATGTAGTTTTGGTACCTTATGTTCTAAGTCATTTTCCACCATCTTAAAGGCTTCAATTCATCTTCATTTCAACATCAAACTTATTCTCCAATGTCTACTCTTTCCATAGTCATCATGAACTCACCATTTTAGCAAATATTCACCAAGTTATGGTCACCCAAAGTTAGTGCCATGCTTTTATAACATGCTTGCATCCAATTCAACCTAAGTCACAAAACCTGAATTATAGGTCATGTAATTCGTTTTCCCTTGTTAAGACTTAAACCATAGCATGTGCATAACACCCACCAACCATGATGAAAGATCACATGGACACCACAAGTCATGAAAAATGAAAGATGCTTAAACATGATGGATTCTGATGGATACAGTCCACTATGCATTGTAATAGCACTCCACCATGATGCTGTGCACGAGAGTAAGGCATGGGAGAGCATTGACAACTCATAAAGCAGTAGCATTCCACCCATTATTCCACATGAGTGCAAAATTCGAATCTCACAGAAACCACATGGTACCACCAGTTATTGTTCCTCATTTTTCTCTATAAATAGAGAGGATCACTCCCATAACAAGGACATCCAATCCCAGACATAAAAAGAGCCCTAAAATCATCAAAAAAATTCAAGAATAGTTGGCTATCGGGTTTCAAATTCCAGAGCATATTTCTCCAAGTTCTTTCCTTATTCTTTCTCCTAGGAGATTGCTGAGGTGATTGGTACAAGTTTCAGAAGCTTACATACGTGTTTGAAGGGGCATCAGACTTCCTCCGATTGGTAACTTTCTCAAACTTATATCTCTTTGTCATGTGCATTTAAATGATTCCTATTATCATTTTTGAATCCTCTACCATGTATAGAGAATGATAGGATGTTGGTTGTTCAAGTTTGATGAAGTTCCATTTTATGTGTGCAAACTTTAATTCATGATTGCTTGAGTTTTAGTGGTTGTTTTTCTAATGTTTTTGCATATTTGAAACCTCCATGAAGTGTACTACAAGTTTGTGTATCGGTTGTCTTGATTTGGTGATGTGGTGTCATGTGCTTCGTTACTTTAAACTGATTTTTCATGGTCTTAGAGGCATTTTTGTGAAAAACTAAGGGCAAATTTGGAACCTTCACGAAATTTTGAGGGGGGAGGGGTGTTTAAGCGCGTTTTCGGCCGCGCCCGCTGCCGCCGGCGGTGGCCTGCCGGACTGGTTCGCCGGTTCCGACACTATTCCGTCGTAGCAGTACTATTCACGTAAGATATTTGCATGGTTGTAGGAGATGATGGTGACGTGGCGAAGAGATAATGTGGTCATGTTACTATTTTTGT
This sequence comes from Lathyrus tuberosus, assembly GCA_022829125.1. NCBI lineage: Eukaryota > Viridiplantae > Streptophyta > Magnoliopsida > Fabales > Fabaceae > Lathyrus > Lathyrus tuberosus. The sequence continues at coordinate 2,914,844 of JALAZF010000627.1, read as the reverse complement.
CTTTTAGTGACTTATTAGTAACATGACCAATTGCTATTAGTTGACATAGCTTTTGTTCATTTAATTTTCCTTTCCTTTTTATCTCAAAAAAATTCTGAACATGGCATCTTATTTTATGGGCCCAGCGAATTCCAATTCGCACCTCCTTTCTCATGGCCCAAACCGTGTGGCCTTGATTATTCAGTACTAATGCACCTCCATTTTAACACTTTATTTTCTTTTTTTTATTTTCGTCACTTTTTTTTTTAATTATTAAAAATACTTTCTTTTATCGAAAAATTCCAAAAAACATCATGTACGTTCTTTAATGTCTTATTTAATTTTTCATGAATTTTATTTTCCATTTTATATTTTATTTTCGTATTTAATTTAAATTAATCATTTGGAGATATTTTTATAAATTGATTTTATTTTCACTTTAAATACTCATTTGATTTCAATTTATTAAAAATACCTCCAAACACTAAAAAAATCCACAAAAAATATGTTTTGTCATCAAAGATCCTTTAATTATTTTTTCATAATTATTTAATTTTATTTTCCTTTATATTCATAATTTAAAATTGAATTAACTTTGAAGGGGTTGTTTTAGTGATTTTTTTAGAATTAGGGTTTTAATCCAAAAAACACTTGTGAACCATTCCTTGAGCCAAGATCCTTACTTTGATTAGATATGGGTGTAATTAAGGTTTGAGTAAGGACTTGGTGATTTGACGAGGCGTAATTGGTCATTTCCCAATCAACTTTGAGAGCCTCGATTCGTGATGTACCTCAAGACGCACTTGTAATGATGGGCTCGTTTGAAGATGAAGTTGTGCCATTACCCATGGGATCTCTACCTAAACTTGCCCTTAAAAGACATACCTCAAGAAGAGCCTTCGTTGTACACTTTGTCCTAAACACACGAACATTTTCCAGGTGTTGTTTCAATGGGGTGATATCACAAGACGCTTTTTCCGATCTTTAGACCTAGATTTAGGACTTAGGTTGTGGATAAATTTCCTCCTAGTCCTCTCCCTTTACTCATTCAAGTTCTCTCCCCTCATCTCTTAAAAGATAAAACATATCCCTCCCCTTCCTTCCAAAGGAAAAGCCTCTCTATTGACCCCAAAGTCATAGAGAGCTCATTATACTTCAACCTTAGGGCCATCTTTGCATGATAACATTAGGATAAAATTCCCCTTAGTATTTTCTTTTCAACTTGAGTCTTCTCTCCGCATCTCATAAACAATCTAAAAACACTTAATCAAGGTAACGTGTATTGCGCATGAGCCTTGTATATGGGAAATGAGGAATGAGGGGTTTCCTCTCATCCTTCTAGAGTGTATGGTGGACGTCCCATCTTGGGACGATGTGCTATACATTCGTTCCTACATCATAGACTTCGGTGCAATGCAAGTTGCGAACTAACTTCAATCCACTTCTGTCTAAAAAACACAAAAACAAATTCAAACCTTTTTTATCCTTCGGGATCCTTCAAGTCCAAATCATTTTCAGAAAAAAAAAAGGGCACGTTACTTCCGTCTCTTCGCAAACAGGCATCGACCCTAACTGCCGGACGCGAATCTAACGTCGCTCATAAAAAACACTAACCGACCTTGTTAGGTCGAACTACGACTGCTCTGATTTCCTCTCTCTCGTCCGATTGAGGATACGTAGGCACAATACGACGATGTCTTTGCGAGCAACCTCCCCCATTAGTCTGTGTCTGAACTACGTTGACTCTGACTTTTCCATTGCACGAGGGAATACGTAGGCCTAGGACAACGATGATGTCCTAATCGAGTCACTTCTCTTCTTTTCTCCCTCGTTTCTCCTTTCTCTTCCTTTCCTGTTCCTTTTTCTCCTTCCAGTAGCTGTGAAACTCCAAGGACGACACCCTTTTATCAGACAACAAGCGTGGATCCCATCGAGTACGATGGACGCGTGGGGTGCTAATACCTTCCCCACGTCTAACCGACTCCCGAACCCATACTATGGTTGCGATGACTATGTCTATCCACCAATTCACCCCCATCTCAGGTTTACACGGTGTTTCCTTTCCCTTCTCTTGGGATAAATACACGTCGCTGGCAACTCTGTTTTCGCGCCACTCTCGCGTTTGTACCAGGATGGAAAATCCCGGGAGCGGCACCACTGATACAGATACTTGCAATTGAAGCAATCCCTTGATAGTTTGACCAAGACTGGGTCAAACTTCCGTTTGATCTTGACCATAATTGAATAGCCACACTTGACTCCAAGCCATACTCTTGCCATCTATCTCCCTTTAAATCCCTAATCAGACATAAAAGAAGAAACAAGTAAAATTGCAAAAATATCTTTTGGTATTTTGGTTAGAGGTTTGTAAACAGAAACAAACATAAAGCTAGTAAGAAACACACAAATGCTTGGTGATCTCCATCAAAAGCAAACCCTAAGAAGAGGGCAGGAGAACCAGTGTTTGTGATCTTGTTTGTGTAAAAAATGAAAATGATATGTGAGATCTTAGGGGTAAAAATTAGGGTATTACAAAAAAATATACGTTCTTTTCTGCTGTTTTAACTCTTTTAGTGAAACTAAGATGTATAACTCTTTTATGAAAAGATGGGTTGAGTTGAAATTAATGAAAGTTTGTTGTTAATGTTGAAGAAGAAGAGTTGTGGAACTAGTGTAACAGTTTCAAATGGTAAGCCGAGTCCCACATTGTTTGAGTTGTAGTTTGCTTAAGTATTTATATATGTTACACTGCCATCTACTTGTTATTGAAGTGTTGGGTTGACATGTGATGAATTGGACTAACACCCAATATTTATTTTTACATTTTAATTTTTTAATATTTAAATTTTTTTAATAAAAATAAAAGAATGATTAACTATTAGTTAATTCCTTAAAAAGCCAATCTTAAATATTAAAAAACCCTAATAAAAATGATAGAATCATTAATTATTAATTAATATCTTAAAAAAATAATGATTAATAATGTATACTATACTACTCATCTATGCCACATCATTAAAAAATTATTTCTAATACTTATCATTAACGAAAAATTTTAAGTTATAATATCAAACTAACTATGCAAACACTTCATGGTCAAATTAAATTTTTTAAACTATATTTGATATCTTAAATAAGTAATATATGTAATTTCTAAAAAGTTTTAAATATAAAATCTAAAATTAACATTGTAATATTGACAGTTAAGAATGAAATAAAATCTTAAAGAATCCTTGTTAAAAATTAAAAAATCAAATCAAGCTAATTTAAATTTAAATTTGAATCTATACTAAGACCTATATATGGAAGTGTATGATATGTCCTGGATTAATGTTCAACCTAATCCTTAAATAAATAGTAACAAATAAATAAAATTTAATTCTAATTCCAACTCAACTAAAAGTACAATAATCAAAATAGAAATAATTAAAATAAATAAAGAGAAAAAAGAATATGCACTGACAGTGTAAAATATTTTTACACTGTCAATCAATCACGAACGTGTATTCCGCCAAGTCACACGTTTAATTTTAAAATACTGGTATGACATGGCGAAATGTTATAATTCTATTAGATGATGGTGTAAAACAAATTTACACTGACAGTGCACTATTTTAATCTCATAAATAAATTATAGAATTTCATTCAAAATTTCAAAATAAACTTATATATTATAATAATGATCGACAATAATATTTATTTGAGAAAAAATTAGATAGAGAAACTTGTCATTTGCACATTCATACTGTAAGTATATATGGATGTTAATAAAAAATTGAACTTATAACCATGTATAATTTCAATACTTATGTCCAGAAAGTAAAAACTCAAAATTCAACCGTTGGTAGGATTATTACAATCGACAATGCTTGAGTGTAAACATGCTCAACAGCTTAAACAATCTGTTATACTGATATATAATAACATCTTCAATAATTTCACACCATGAATAAAAGCCTTAAAAACAACAAAATAAAAATACAATAAAACCTTATAATAAGTAAAGAAGCCTTCCAACTTCAAAAGAGATATAAGCATCAAGACATGCATATTCAACTTGCTTTAGAGTAAGAGGAAAATTACTCCAATCACTCAAAGTAATTTTCTTTGGTTTCTCAATCTCTATTCCAATAATTCGAAAAGCCAATGTTTTAAGCCCAGCGAAATTCAAAGCTTTTTCACTCTTCTTTATCGCAGCAAGGTTGCGAAGATCAACAAAGTTCACAACACGCAAGGAGAAGTCTCGAAGAAGTTTGTCCACGTCGTCTTTGATCCCAACACCAACAAATTTGTAGTTTTTGTTACCCAAGAAAGCAATTAGTGATTCTGGGATATACGAGGCGTGTAAGATTTGGAAAACCAGACATTCTCCGCCGATGCATAGTTGAAGGACAGCAGCAGTGTTTGACATGCCACGGCGTTTGGCAGGTAAACATTCGACATCCAAGCCGCCGATGACGTTGTTGTTGTTGTTAAGGTAAGGGTTGATGCTTAAGAACCATTCGTCGACCATGGAAGGGGTGTTTGTCACCATTGTGTGAATAATGAAAGAGTTGAAAAAAACATCGTACTTGTTGTGGGTTTTGCAAGGGAGAGCACAATCGAAAATGCTGATGGACATTTTGAATTTGCAAGGTAATATGTTGCCCTAGAAAGCTAATCAACAGTAGTATATATAAGGTGTTTTAGTCAGAGTATTATTTAGATATTTCGAAATTGTCTTTGTTTTTTATATTGACATAAATATTTTAACAATTTATTTTGAAACTATCCATTAATTGTTAAATCCAAAAAATATCCATTAATTGTATTTCTAATTTTTTAGTCAACGTATCATTTGGTTATTTTTGAAATTGTTTACTTTTTAAAAATTGAGATAAATATTTTAACAAACTATTTGTATTACTTCAATATTATCCATTAATTGTTTTTCTAATTTTTTTAATATTCGATTTAAATTTTCAATTTTTTTTCTTTGTTAATTTAAAGGCTTAAATGCACTTTTGATCCCTCTACTTTAATTTTTCTAATCTTTTAGTCCTCCTTTAAAAAAAATCAGCTTTTTAGTCCTTCTATTTAATATTTCTTGAGTATTTTTTGGTTCTCCTTCAGATTTGTAGAGGTGGCAATGCCATTTGGCGCCATGTCACACATTTTTGCCACGGCACATTAAAAAATTAATTAATTTTAAAATATTATTTAATATATTTAATAAATTAAATATTATTTATCAAATATAATTAATATGTGCCACATGTCAATGGGAAATAAATATTGAAGAAATAAAAGATTTTGTCACTATTGATCCAAATTACACCTCCAAGGCCCTAAATCATCATAACATGTCTCATTGATGGTTTAAGATATGAGAAATTAGGTTTTAAGGAGTTTCTTGCAAAGGAAGCAAGGTTTGGTTCATGAAAACATTTCAAATGTGGAAATTTCACTACTTGGGCCAAAATTGAAACAATCATAACTTCCAAACCACACATCCAAATGGAGTGACTCAAAGCTCAAATGGAAGATATTTCCATGATCTTCAAAACATATTAGAGTACCCATTTCCAAAAAATGCAAGGTTTTTGAGTTATAAGACTTGGAAGGCAAATCACCTTTTAGGACTTGGTGAAATTTCACTTAACTTAATTATGACACCAACTTTGAATCATCATAACTCTCACCTCAAGACTCCTTTTGACCTAATTCTTTTTGCAACTTGTCCATAATGAATCAAAGATCATTTGGCACAAAAAGGCCTAAAAATGCACGAGCCAATTTCAAATGGCCCAAGATTTGGAAAGTTGCCCAGCCATGCTGCAGGCAAGTTCAGGCCCATAGGCCATAATTTCATCAAACACATTGTGGGAAAAATGTCAAACTACTTTTCTCAATGATGGAGGCTCCAAATGAAAACATGTTGAACATAAAAGTTGTTCATCTCAATGTCTTCCTCAACTTTGATGTTGGACAGTTTTCCATTTGAGCAAGTTATGAAGGAGATATTAGGTTTCAAAGAAGGGTGGTTCACACTGAAAAATCCTCAGGTCCATGACTAGGTCTGCCAACCACTTGCCTCGCTCATGATGTAGTTTTGGTACCTTATGTTCTAAGTCATTTTCCACCATCTTAAAGGCTTCAATTCATCTTCATTTCAACATCAAACTTATTCTCCAATGTCTACTCTTTCCATAGTCATCATGAACTCACCATTTGAGCAAATATTCACCAAGTTATGGTCACCCAAAGTTAGTGCCATGCTTTTATAACATGCTTGCATCCAATTCAACCTAAGTCACAAAACCTGAATTATAGGTCATGTAATTCGTTTTCCCTTGTTAAGACTTAAACCATAGCATGTGCATAACACCCACCAACCATGATGAAAGATCACATGGACACCACAAGTCATGAAAAATGAAAGATGCTTAAACATGATGGATTCTGATGGATACAGTCCACTATGCATTGTAATAGCACTCCACCATGATGCTGTGCACGAGAGTAAGGCATGGGAGAGCATTGACAACTCATAAAGCAGTAGCATTCCACCCATTATTCCACTTGAGTGCAAAATTCGAATCTCACAGAAACCACATGGTACCACCAGTTATTGTTCCTCATTTTTCTCTATAAATAGAGAGGATCACTCCCATAACAAGGACATCCAATCCCAGACGTAAAAAGAGCCCTAAAATCATCAAAAAAATTCAAGAATAGTTGGCTATCGGGTTTCAAATTCCAGAGCATATTTCTCCAAGTTCTTTCCTTATTCTTTCTCCTAGGAGATTGCTGAGGTGATTGGTACAAGTTTCAGAAGCTTACATACGTGTTTGAAGGGGCATCAGACTTCCTCCGATTGGTAACTTTCTCAAACTTATATCTCTTTGTCATGTGCATTTAAATGATTCCTATTATCATTTTTGAATCCTCTACCATGTATAGAGAATGATAGGATGCTGGTTGTTCAAGTTTGATGAAGTTCCATTTTATGTGTGCAAACTTTAATTCATGATTGCTTGAGTTTTAGTGGTTGTTTTTCTAATGTTTTTGCATATTTGAAACCTCCATGAAGTGTACTACAAGTTTGTGTATCGGTTGTCTTGATTTGGTGATGTGGTGTCATGTGCTTCGTTACTTTAAACTGATTTTTCATGGTCTTAGAGGCATTTTTGTGAAAAACTAAGGGCAAATTTGGAACCTTCACGAAATTTTGAGGGGGGAGGGGTGTTTAAGCGCGTTTTCGGCCGCGCCCGCTGCCGCCGGCGGTGGCCTGCCGGACTGGTTCGCCGGTTCCGACACTATTCCGTCGTAGCAGTACTATTCACGTAAGATATTTGCATGGTTGTAGGAGATGATGGTGACGTGGCGAAGAGATAATGTGGTCATGTTACTATTTTTGTCTTTTAGTGACTTATTAGTAACATGACCAATTGCTATTAGTTGACATAGCTTTTGTTCATTTAATTTTCCTTTCCTTTTTATCTCAAAAAAATTCTGAACATGGCATCTTATTTTATGGGCCCAGCGAATTCCAATTCGCACCTCCTTTCTCATGGCCCAAACCGTGTGGCCTTGATTATTCAGTACTAATGCACCTCCATTTTAACACTTTATTTTCTTTTTTTTATTTTCGTCACTTTTTTTTTTAATTATTAAAAATACTTTCTTTTATCGAAAAATTCCAAAAAACATCATGTACGTTCTTTAATGTCTTATTTAATTTTTCATGAATTTTATTTTCCATTTTTTATTTTATTTTCGTATTTAATTTAAATTAATCATTTGGAGATATTTTTATAAATTGATTTTATTTTCACTTTAAATACTCATTTGATTTCAATTTATTAAAAATACCTCCAAACACTAAAAAAATCCACAAAAAATATGTTTTGTCATCTAAGATCCTTTAATTATTTTTTCATAATTATTTAATTTTATTTTCCTTTATATTCATAATTTAAAATTGAATTAACTTTGAAGGGGTTGTTTTAGTGATTTTTTTAGAATTAGGGTTTTAATCCAAAAAACACTTGTGAACCATTCCTTGAGCCAAGATCCTTACTTTGATTAGATATAGGTGTAATTAAGGTTTGAGTAAGGACTTGGTGATTTGACGAGGCGTAATTGGTCATTTCCCAATCAACTTTGAGAGCCTCGATTCGTGATGTACCTCAAGACGCACTTGTAATGATGGGCTCGTTTGAAGATGAAGTTGTGCCATTACCCATGGGATCTCTACCTAAACTTGCCCTTAAAAGACATACCTCAAGAAGAGCCTTCGTTGTACACTTTGTCCTAAACACATGAACATTTTCCAGGTGTTGTTTCAATGGGGTGATATCACAAGACGCTTTTTCCGATCTTTAGACCTAGATTTAGGACTTAGGTTGTGGATAAATTTCCTCCTAGTCCTCTCCCTTTACTCATTCAAGTTCTCTCCCCTCATCTCTTAAAAGATAAAACATATCCCTCCCATTCCTTCCAAAGGAAAAGCCTCTCTATTGACCCCAAAGTCATAGAGAGCTCATTATACTTCAACCTTAGGGCCATCTTTGCATGATAACATTAGGATAGAATTCCCCTTAGTATTTTCTTTTCAACTTGAGTCTTCTCTCCGCATCTCATAAACAATCTAAAAACACTTAATCAAGGTAACGTGTATTGCGCATGAGCCTTGTATATGGGAAATGAGGAATGAGGGGTTTCCTCTCATCCTTCTAGAGTGTATGGTGGACGTCCCATCTTGGGACGATGTGCTATACATTCGTTCCTACATCATAGACTTCGGTGCAATGCAAGTTGCGAACTAACTTCAATCCACTTCTGTCTAAAAAACACAAAAACAAATTCAAACCTTTTTTATCCTTCGGGATCCTTCAAGTCCAAATCATTTTCAGAAAAAAAAAGGGCACGTTACTTCCGTCTCTTCGCAAACAGGCATCGACCCTAACTGCCGGACGTGAATCTAACGTCGCTCATAAAAAACACTAACCGACCTTGTTAGGTCGAACTACGACTGCTCTGATTTCCTCTCTCTCGTCCGATTGAGGATACGTAGGCACAATACGACGATGTCTTTGCGAGCAACCTCCCCCATTAGTCTGTGTCTGAACTACGTTGACTCTGACTTTTCCATTGCACGAGGGAATACGTAGGCCTAGGACAACGATGATGTCCTAATCGAGTCACTTCTCTTCTTTTCTCCCCCGTTTCTCCTTTCTCTTCCTTTCCTGTTCCTTTTTCTCCTTCCAGTAGCTGTGAAACTCCAAGGACGACACCCTTTTATCAAACAACAAGCGTGGATCCCATCGAGTACGATGGACGCGTGGGGTGCTAATACCTTCCCCACGTCTAACCGACTCCCGAACCCATACTATGGTTGCGATGACTATGTCTATCCACCAATTCACCCCCATCTCAGGTTTACGCGGTGTTTCCTTTCCCTTCTCTTGGGATAAATACACGTCGCTGGCAACTCTGTTTTCGCGCCACTCTCGCGTTTGTACCAGGATGGAAAATCCCGGGAGCGGCACCACTGATACAGATACTTGCAATTGAAGCAATCCCTTGATAGTTTGACCAAGACTGGGTCAAACTTCCGTTTGATCTTGACCATAATTGAATAGCCACACTTGACTCCAAGCCATACTCTTGCCATCTATCTCCCTTTAAATCCCTAATCAGACATAAAAGAAGAAACAAGTAAAATTGCAAAAATATCTTTTGGTATTTTGGTTAGAGGTTTGTAAACAGAAACAAACATAAAGCTAGTAAGAAACACACAAATGCTTGGTGATCTCCATCAAAAGCAAACCCTAAGAAGAGGGCAGGAGAACCAGTGTTTGTGATCTTGTTTGTGTAAAAAATGAAAATGATATGTGAGATCTTAGGGGTAAAAATTAGGGTATTACAAAAAAATATACGTTCTTTTCTGTTGTTTTAACTCTTTTAGTGAAACTAAGATGTATAACTCTTTTATGAAAAGATGGGTTGAGTTGAAATTAATGAAAGTTTGTTGTTAATGTTGAAGAAGAAGAGTTGTGGAACTAGTGTAACAGTTTCAAATGGTAAGCCGAGTCCCACATTGTTTGAGTTGTAGTTTGCTTAAGTATTTATATATGTTACACTGCCATCTACTTGTTATTGAAGTGTTGGGTTGACATGTGATGAATTGGACTAACACCCAATATTTATTTTTACAATTTAATTTTTTAATATTTAATTTTTTTTAATAAAAATAAAAGAATGATTAACTATTAGTTAATTCCTTAAAAAGCTAATCTTAAATATTAAAAAACCCTAATAAAAATGATAGAATCATTAATTATTAATTAATTTCTTAAAAAAATAATGATTAATAATGTATACTATACTACTCATCTATGCCACATCATTAAAAAATTATTTCTAATCCTTATCATTAACGAAAATTTTTAAGTTATAATATCAAACTAACTATGCAAACACTTCATGGTCAAATTAAATTTTTTAAACTATATTTGATATCTTAAATAAGTAATATATGTAATTTCTAAAAAGTTTTAAATATAAAATCTAAAATTAACATTGTAATATTGACAGTTAAGAATGAAATAAAATATTAAAGAATCCTTGTTAAAAATTAAAAAATCAAATCAAGCTAATTTAAATTTAAATTTGAATCTATACTAAGACCTATATATGGAAGTGTATGATATGTCCTGGATTAATGTTCAACCTAATCCTTAAATAAATAGAAACAAATAAATAAAATTTAATTCTAATTCCAACTCAACTAAAAGTACAATAATCAAAATAGAAATAATTAAAATAAATAAAGAGAAAAAAGAATATGCACTGACAGTGTAAAATATTTTTACACTGTCAATCAATCACGAACGTGTATTCCGCCAAGTCACACGTTTAATTTTAAAATACTGGTATGACATGGAAAAATGTTATAATTCTATTAGATGATGGTGTAAAACAAATTTACACTGACAGTGCACTATTTTAATCTCATAAATAAATTATAGAATTTCATTCAAAATTTCAAAATAAACTTATATATTATAATAATGATCGACAATAATATTTATTTGAGAAAAAATTAGATAGAGAAACTTGTCATTTGCACATTCATACTGTAAGTATATATGGATGTTAATAAAAAATTGAACTTATAACCTTGTATAATTTCAATACTTATGTCCAGAAAGTAAAAACTCAAAATTCAACCGTTGGTAGGATTATTACAATCGACAATGCTTGAGTGTAAACATGCTCAACAGCTTAAACAATCTGTTATACTGATATATAATAACATCTTCAATAATTTCACACCATGAATAAAAGCCTTAAAAACAACAAAATAAAAATACAATAAAACCTTATAATAAGTAAAGAAGCCTTCCAACTTCAAAAGAGATATAAGCATCAAGACATGCATATTCAACTTGCTTTAGAGTAAGAGGAAAATTACTCCAATCACTCAAAGTAATTTTCTTTGGTTTCTCAATCTCTATTCCAATAATTCGAAAAGCCAATGTTTTAAGCCCAGCGAAATTCAAAGCTTTTTCACTCTTCTTTATCGCAGCAAGATTGCGAAGATCAACAAAGTTCACAACACGCAAGGAGAAGTCTCGAAGAAGTTTGTCCACGTCGTCTTTGATCCCAACACCAACAAATTTGTAGTTTTTGTTACCCAAGAAAGCAATTAGTGATTCTGGGATATACGAGGCGTGTAAGATTTGGAAAACCAGACATTCTCCGCCGATGCATAGTTGAAGGACAGCAGCAGTGTTTGACATGCCACGGCGTTTGGCAGGTAAACATTCGACATCCAAGCCGCCGATGACGTTGTTGTTGTTGTTAAGGTAAGGGTTGATGCTTAAGAACCATTCGTCGACCATGGAAGGGGTGTTTGTCACCATTGTGTGAATAATGAAAGAGTTGAAAAAAACATCGTACTTGTTGTGGGTTTTGCAAGGGAGAGCACAATCGAAAATGCTGATGGACATTTTGAATTTGCAAGGTAATATGTTGCCCTAGAAAGCTAATCAACAGTAGTATATATAAGGTGTTTTAGTCAGAGTATTATTTAGATATTTCGAAATTGTCTTTGTTTTTTATATTGACATAAATATTTTAACAATTTATTTTGAAACTATCCATTAATTGTTAAATCCAAAAAATATCCATTAATTGTATTTCTAATTTTTTAGTCAACGTATCATTTGGTTATTTTTGAAATTGTTTACTTTTTAAAAATTGAGATAAATATTTTAACAAACTATTTGTATTACTTCAATATTATCCATTAATTGTTTTTCTAATTTTTTTAATATTCGATTTAAATTTTCAATTTTTTTTCTTTGTTAATTTAAAGGCTTAAATGCACTTTTGATCCCTCTACTTTAATTTTTCTAATCTTTTAGTCCTCCTTTAAAAAAAATCAGCTTTTTAGTCCTTCTATTTAATATTTCTTGAGTATTTTTTGGTTCTCCTTCAGATTTGTAGAGGTGGCAATGCCATTTGGCGCCATGTCACACATTTTTGCCACGGCAAATTAAAAAATTAATTAATTTTAAAATATTATTTAATATATTTAATAAATTAAATATTATTTATCAAATATAATTAATATGTGCCACATGTCAATGGGAAATAAATATTGAAGAAATAAAAGATTTTGTCACTATTGATCCAAATTACACCTCCAAGGCCCTAAATCATCATAACATGTCTCATTGATGGTTTAAGATATGAGAAATTAGGTTTTAAGGAGTTTCTTGCAAAGGAAGCAAGGTTTGGTTCATGAAAACATTTCAAATGTGGAAATTTCACTACTTGGGCCAAAATTGAAACAATCATAACTTCCAAACCACACATCCAAATGGAGTGACTCAAAGCTCAAATGGAAGATATTTCCATGATCTTCAAAACATATTAGAGTACCCATTTCCAAAAAATGCAAGGTTTTTGAGTTATAAGACTTGGAAGGCAAATCACCTTTTAGGACTTAGTGAAATTTCACTTAACTTAATTATGACACCAACTTTGAATCATCATAACTCTCACCCCAAGACTCCTTTTGACCTAATTCTTTTTGCAACTTGTCCATAATGAATCAAAGATCATTTGGCACAAAAAGGCCTAAAAATGCACGAGCCAATTTCAAATGGCCCAAGATTTGGAAAGTTGCCCAGCCATGCTGCAGGCAAGTTCAGGCCCATAGGCCATAATTTCATCAAACACATTGTGGGAAAAATGTCAAACTACTTTTCTCAATGATGGAGGCTCCAAATGAAAACATGTTGAACATAAAAGTTGTTCATCTCAATGTCCTCCTCAACTTTGATGTTGGACAGTTTTCCATTTGAGCAAGTTATGAAGGAGATATTAGGTTTCAAAGAAGGGTGGTTCACACTGAAAAATCCTCAGGTCCATGACTAGGTCTGCCAACCACTTGCCTCGCTCATGATGTAGTTTTGGTACCTTATGTTCTAAGTCATTTTCCACCATCTTAAAGGCTTCAATTCATCTTCATTTCAACATCAAACTTATTCTCCAATGTCTACTCTTTCCATAGTCATCATGAACTCACCATTTGAGCAAATATTCACCAAGTTATGGTCACCCAAAGTTAGTGCCATGCTTTTATAACATGCTTGCATCCAATTCAACCTAAGTCACAAAACCTGAATTATAGGTCATGTAATTCGTTTTCCCTTGTTAAGACTTAAACCATAGCATGTGCATAACACCCACCAACCATGATGAAAGATCACATGGACACCACAAGTCATGAAAAATGAAAGATGCTTAAACATGATGGATTCTGATGGATACAGTCCACTATGCATTGTAATAGCACTCCACCATGATGCTGTGCACGAGAGTAAGGCATGGGAGAGCATTAACAACTCATAAAGCAGTAGCATTCCACCCATTATTCCACTTGAGTGCAAAATTCGAATCTCACAGAAACCACATGGTACCACCAGTTATTGTTCCTCATTTTTCTCTATAAATAGAGAGGATCACTCCCATAACAAGGACATCCAATCCCAGACGTAAAAAGAGCCCTAAAATCATCAAAAAAATTCAAGAATAGTTGGCTATCGGGTTTCAAATTCCAGAGCATATTTCTCCAAGTTCTTTCCTTATTCTTTCTCCTAGGAGATTGCTGAGGTGATTGGTACAAGTTTCAGAAGCTTACATACGTGTTTGAAGGGGCATCAGACTTCCTCCGATTGGTAACTTTCTCAAACTTATATCTCTTTGTCATGTGCATTTAAATGATTCCTATTATCATTTTTGAATCCTCTACCATGTATAGAGAATGATAGGATGTTGGTTGTTCAAGTTTGATGAAGTTCCATTTTATGTGTGCAAACTTTAATTCATGATTGCTTGAGTTTTAGTGGTTGTTTTTCTAATGTTTTTGCATATTTGAAACCTCCATGAAGTGTACTACAAGTTTGTGTATCGGTTGTCTTGATTTGGTGATGTGGTGTCATGTGCTTCGTTACTTTAAACTGATTTTTCATGGTCTTAGAGGCATTTTTGTGAAAAACTAAGGGCAAATTTGGAACCTTCACGAAATTTTGAGGGGGGAGGGGTGTTTAAGCGCGTTTTCGGCCGCGCCCGCTGCCGCCGGCGGTGGCCTGCCGGACTGGTTCGCCGGTTCCGGCACTATTCCGTCGTAGCAGTACTATTCACGTAAGATATTTGCATGGTTGTAGGAGATGATGGTGACGTGGCGAAGAGATAATGTGGTCATGTTACTATTTTTGTCTTTTAGTGACTTATTAGTAACATGACCAATTGCTATTAGTTGACATAGCTTTTGTTCATTTAATTTTCCTTTCCTTTTTATCTCAAAAAAATTCTGAACATGGCATCTTATTTTATGGGCCCAGCGAATTCCAATTCGCACCTCCTTTCTCATGGCCCAAACCGTGTGGCCTTGATTATTCAGTACTAATGCACCTCCATTTTAACACTTTATTTTCTTTTTTTTATTTTCGTCACTTTTTTTTTTAATTATTAAAAATACTTTCTTTTATCGAAAAATTCCAAAAAACATCATGTACGTTCTTTAATGTCTTATTTAATTTTTCATGAATTTTATTTTCCATTTTTTATTTTATTTTCGTATTTAATTTAAATTAATCATTTGGAGATATTTTTATAAATTGATTTTATTTTCACTTTAAATACTCATTTGATTTCAATTTATTAAAAATACCTCCAAACACTAAAAAAATCCACAAAAAATATGTTTTGTCATCTAAGATCCTTTAATTATTTTTTCATAATTATTTAATTTTATTTTCCTTTATATTCATAATTTAAAATTGAATTAACTTTGAAGGGGTTGTTTTAGTGATTTTTTTAGAATTAGGGTTTTAATCCAAAAAACACTTGTGAACCATTCCTTGAGCCAAGATCCTTACTTTGATTAGATATGGGTGTAATTAAGGTTTGAGTAAGGACTTGGTGATTTGACGAGGCGTAATTGGTCATTTCCCAATCAACTTTGAGAGCCTCGATTCGTGATGTACCTCAAGACGCACTTGTAATGATGGGCTCGTTTGAAGATGAAGTTGTGCCATTACCCATGGGATCTCTACCTAAACTTGCCCTTAAAAGACATACCTCAAGAAGAGCCTTCGTTGTACACTTTGTCCTAAACACACGAACATTTTCCAGGTGTTGTTTCAATGGGGTGATATCACAAGACGCTTTTTCCGATCTTTAGACCTAGATTTAGGACTTAGGTTGTGGATAAATTTCCTCCTAGTCCTCTCCCTTTACTCATTCAAGTTCTCTCCCCTCATCTCTTAAAAGATAAAACATATCCCTCCCCTTCCTTCCAAAGGAAAAGCCTCTCTATTGACCCCAAAGTCATAGAGAGCTCATTATACTTCAACCTTAGGGCCATCTTTGCATGATAACATTAGGATAGAATTCCCCTTAGTATTTTCTTTTCAACTTGAGTCTTCTCTCCGCATCTCATAAACAATCTAAAAACACTTAATCAAGGTAACGTGTATTGCGCATGAGCCTTGTATATGGGAAATGAGGAATGAGGGGTTTCCTCTCATCCTTCTAGAGTGTATGGTGGACGTCCCATCTTGGGACGATGTGCTATACATTCGTTCCTACATCATAGACTTCGGTGCAATGCAAGTTGCGAACTAACTTCAATCCACTTCTGTCTAAAAAACACAAAAACAAATTCAAACCTTTTTTATCCTTCGGGATCCTTCAAGTCCAAATCATTTTCAGAAAAAAAAAGGGCACGTTACTTCCGTCTCTTCGCAAACAGGCGTCGACCCTAACTGCCGGACGCGAATCTAACGTCGCTCATAAAAAACACTAACCGACCATGTTAGGTCGAACTACGACTGCTCTGATTTCCTCTCTCTCGTCCGATTGAGGATACGAAGGCACAAGACGACGATGTCTTTGCGAGCAACCTCCCCCATTAGTCTGTGTCTGAACTACGTTGACTCTGACTTTTCCATTGCACGAGGGAATACGTAGGCCTAGGACAACGATGATGTCCTAATCGAGTCACTTCTCTTCTTTTCTCCCTCGTTTCTCCTTTCTCTTCCTTTCCCGTTCCTTTTTCTCCTTCCAGTAGCTGTGAAACTCCAAGGACGACACCCTTTTATCAGACAACAAGCGTGGATCCCATCGAATACGATGGACGCGTGGGGTGCTAATACCTTCCCCACGTCTAACCGACTCCCGAACCCATACTATGGTTGCGATGAATATGTCTATCCACCAATTCACCCCCATCTCAGGTTTACGCGGTGTTTCCTTTCCCTTCTCTTGGGATAAATACACGTCGCTGACAACTCTGTTTTCGCGCCACTCTCGCGTTTGTACCAGGATGGAAAATCCCGGGAGCGACACCACTGATACAGATACTTGCAATTGAAGCAATCCCTAGATAGTTTGACCAAGACTGGGTCAAACTTCCGTTTGATCTTGACCATAATTGAATAGCCACACTTGACTCCAAGCCATACTCTTGCCATCTATCTCCCTTTAAATCCCTAATCAGACATAAAAGAAGAAACAAGTAAAATTGCAAAAATATCTTTTGGTATTTTGGTTAGAGGTTTGTAAACAGAAACAAACATAAAGCTAGTAAGAAACACACAAATGCTTGGTGATCTCCATCAAAAGCAAACCCTAAGAAGAGGGCAGGAGAACCAGTGTTTGTGATCTTGTTTGTGTAAAAAATGAAAATGATATGTGAGATCTTAGGGGTAAAAATTAGGGTATTACAAAAAAATATACGTTCTTTTCTGTTGTTTTAACTCTTTTAGTGAAACTAAGATGTATAACTCTTTTATGAAAAGATGGGTTGAGTTGAAATTAATGAAAGTTTGTTGTTAATGTTGAAGAAGAAGAGTTGTGGAACTAGTGTAACAGTTTCAAATGGTAAGCCGAGTCCCACATTGTTTGAGTTGTAGTTTGCTTAAGTATTTATATATGTTACACTGCCATCTACTTGTTATTGAAGTGTTGGGTTGACATGTGATGAATTGGACTAACACCCAATATTTATTTTTACAATTTAATTTTTTAATATTTAATTTTTTTTAATAAAAATAAAAGAATGATTAACTATTAGTTAATTCCTTAAAAAGCTAATCTTAAATATTAAAAAACTCTAATAAAAATGATAGAATCATTAATTATTAATTAATTTCTTAAAAAAATAATGATTAATAATGTATACTATACTACTCATCTATGCCACATCATTAAAAAATAATTTCTAATCCTTATCATTAACGAAAAATTTTAAGTTATAATATCAAACTAACTATGCAAACACTTCATGGTCAAATTAAATTTTTTAAACTATATTTGATATCTTAAATAAGTAATATATGTAATTTCTAAAAAGTTTTAAATATAAAATCTAAAATTAACATTGTAATATTGACAGTTAAGAATGAAATAAAATCTTAAAGAATCCTTGTTAAAAATTAAAAAATCAAATCAAGCTAATTTAAATTTAAATTTGAATCTATACTAAGACCTATATATGGAAGTGTATGATATGTCCTGGATTAATGTTCAACCTAATCCTTAAATAAATAGTAACAAATAAATAAAATTTAATTCTAATTCCAACTCAACTAAAAGTACAATAATCAAAATAGAAATAATTAAAATAAATAAAGAGAAAAAAGAATATGCACTGACAGTGTAAAATATTTTTACACTGTCAATCAATCACGAACGTGTATTCCGCCAAGTCACACGTTTAATTTTAAAATACTGGTATGACATGGCGAAATGTTATAATTCTATTAGATGATGGTGTAAAACAAATTTACACTGACAGTGCACTATTTTAATCTCATAAATAAATTATAGAATTTCATTCAAAATTTCAAAATAAACTTATATATTATAATAATGATCGACAATAATATTTATTTGAGAAAAAATTAGATAGAGAAACTTGTCATTTGCACATTCATACTGTAAGTATATATGGATGTTAATAAAAAATTGAACTTATAACCTTGTATAATTTCAATACTTATGTCCAGAAAGTAAAAACTCAAAATTCAACCGTTGGTAGGATTATTACAATCGACAATGCTTGAGTGTAAACATGCTCAACAGCTTAAACAATCTGTTATACTGATATATAATAACATCTTCAATAATTTCACACCATGAATAAAAGCCTTAAAAACAACAAAATAAAAATACAATAAAACCTTATAATAAGTAAAGAAGCCTTCCAACTTCAAAAGAGATATAAGCATCAAGACATGCATATTCAACTTGCTTTAGAGTAAGAGGAAAATTACTCCAATCACTCAAAGTAATTTTCTTTGGTTTCTCAATCTCTATTCCAATAATTCGAAAAGCCAATGTTTTAAGCCCAGCGAAATTCAAAGCTTTTTCACTCTTCTTTATCGCAGCAAGGTTGCGAAGATCAACAAAATTCACAACACGCAAGGAGAAGTCTCGAAGAAGTTTGTCCACGTCGTCTTTGATCCCAACACCAACAAATTTGTAGTTTTTGTTACCCAAGAAAGCAATTAGTGATTCTGGGATATACGAGGCGTGTAAGATTTGGAAAACCAGACATTCTCCGCCGATGCATAGTTGAAGGACAGCAGCAGTGTTTGACATGCCACGACGTTTGGCAGGTAAACATTCGACATCCAAGCCGCCGATGACGTTGTTGTTGTTGTTAAGGTAAGGGTTGATGCTTAAGAACCATTCGTCGACCATGGAAGGGGTGTTTGTCACCATTGTGTGAATAATGAAAGAGTTGAAAAAAACATCGTACTTGTTGTGGGTTTTGCAAGGGAGAGCACAATCGAAAATGCTGATGGACATTTTGAATTTGCAAGGTAATATGTTGCCCTAGAAAGCTAATCAACAGTAGTATATATAAGGTGTTTTAGTCAGAGTATTATTTAGATATTTCGAAATTGTCTTTGTTTTTTATATTGACATAAATATTTTAACAATTTATTTTGAAACTATCCATTAATTGTTAAATCCAAAAAATATCCATTAATTGTATTTCTAATTTTTTAGTCAACGTATCATTTGGTTATTTTTGAAATTGTTTACTTTTTAAAAATTGAGATAAATATTTTAACAAACTATTTGTATTACTTCAATATTATCCATTAATTGTTTTTCTAATTTTTTTAATATTCGATTTAAATTTTCAATTTTTTTTTCTTTGTTAATTTAAAGGCTTAAATGCACTTTTGATCCATCTACTTTAATTTTTCTAATCTTTTAGTCCTCCTTTAAAAAAAATCAGCTTTTTAGTCCTTCTATTTAATATTTCTTGAGTATTTTTTGGTTCTCCTTCAGATTTGTAGAGGTGGCAATGCCATTTGGCGCCATGTCACACATTTTTGCCACGGCAAATTAAAAAATTAATTAATTTTAAAATATTATTTAATATATTTAATAAATTAAATATTATTTATCAAATATAATTAATATGTGCCACATGTCAATGGGAAATAAATATTGAAGAAATAAAAGATTTTGTCACTATTGATCCAAATTACACCTCCAAGGCCCTAAATCATCATAACATGTCTCATTGATGGTTTAAGATATGAGAAATTAGGTTTTAAGGAGTTTCTTGCAAAGGAAGCAAGGTTTGGTTCATGAAAACATTTCAAATGTGGAAATTTCACTACTTGGGCCAAAATTGAAACAATCATAACTTCCAAACCACACATCCAAATGGAGTGACTCAAAGCTCAAATGGAAGATATTTCCATGATCTTCAAAACATATTAGAGTACCCATTTCCAAAAAATGCAAGGTTTTTGAGTTATAAGACTTGGAAGGCAAATCACCTTTTAGGACTTGGTGAAATTTCACTTAACTTAATTATGACACCAACTTTGAATCATCATAACTCTCACCCCAAGACTCCTTTTGACCTAATTCTTTTTGCAACTTGTCCATAATGAATCAAAGATCATTTGGCACAAAAAGGCCTAAAAATGCACGAGCCAATTTCAAATGGCCCAAGATTTGGAAAGTTGCCCAGCCATGCTGCAGGCAAGTTCAGGCCCATAGGCCATAATTTCATCAAACACATTGTGGGAAAAATGTCAAACTACTTTTCTCAATGATGGAGGCTCCAAATGAAAACATGTTGAACATAAAAGTTGTTCATCTCAATGTCCTCCTCAACTTTGATGTTGGACAGTTTTCCATTTGAGCAAGTTATGAAGGAGATATTAGGTTTCAAAGAAGGGTGGTTCACACTGAAAAATCCTCAGGTCCATGACTAGGTCTGCCAACCACTTGCCTCGCTCATGATGTAGTTTTGGTACCTTATGTTCTAAGTCATTTTCCACCATCTTAAAGGCTTCAATTCATCTTCATTTCAACATCAAACTTATTCTCCAATGTCTACTCTTTCCATAGTCATCATGAACTCACCATTTGAGCAAATATTCACCAAGTTATGGTCACCCAAAGTTAGTGCCATGCTTTTATAACATGCTTGCATCCAATTCAACCTAAGTCACAAAACCTGAATTATAGGTCATGTAATTCGTTTTCCCTTGTTAAGACTTAAACCATAGCATGTGCATAACACCCACCAACCATGATGAAAGATCACATGGACACCACAAGTCATGAAAAATGAAAGATGCTTAAACATGATGGATTCTGATGGATACAGTCCACTATGCATTGTAATAGCACTCCACCATGATGCTGTGCACGAGAGTAAGGCATGGGAGAGCATTGACAACTCATAAAGCAGTAGCATTCCACCCATTATTCCACTTGAGTGCAAAATTCGAATCTCACAGAAACCACATGGTACCACCAGTTATTGTTCCTCATTTTTCTCTATAAATAGAGAGGATCACTCCCATAACAAGGACATCCAATCCCAGACGTAAAAAGAGCCCTAAAATCATCAAAAAAATTCAAGAATAGTTGGCTATCGGGTTTCAAATTCCAGAGCATATTTCTCCAAGTTCTTTCCTTATTCTTTCTCCTAGGAGATTGCTGAGGTGATTGGTACAAGTTTCAGAAGCTTACATACGTGTTTGAAGGGGCATCAGACTTCCTCCGATTGGTAACTTTCTCAAACTTATATCTCTTTGTCATGTGCATTTAAATGATTCCTATTATCATTTTTGAATCCTCTACCATGTATAGAGAATGATAGGATGTTGGTTGTTCAAGTTTGATGAAGTTCCATTTTATGTGTGCAAACTTTAATTCATGATTGCTTGAGTTTTAGTGGTTGTTTTTCTAATGTTTTTGCATATTTGAAACCTCCATGAAGTGTACTACAAGTTTGTGTATCGGTTGTCTTGATTTGGTGATGTGGTGTCATGTGCTTCGTTACTTTAAACTGATTTTTCATGGTCTTAGAGGCATTTTTGTGAAAAACTAAGGGCAAATTTGGAACCTTCACGAAATTTTGAGGGGGGAGGGGTGTTTAAGCGCGTTTTCGGCCGCGCCCGCTGCCGCCGGCGGTGGCCTGCCGGACTGGTTCGCCGGTTCCGGCACTATTCCGTCGTAGCAGTACTATTCACGTAAGATATTTGCATGGTTGTAGGAGATGATGGTGACGTGGCGAAGAGATAATGTGGTCATGTTACTATTTTTGTCTTTTAGTGACTTATTAGTAACATGACCAATTGCTATTAGTTGACATAGCTTTTGTTCATTTAATTTTCCTTTCCTTTTTATCTCAAAAAAATTCTGAACATGGCATCTTATTTTATGGGCCCAGCGAATTCCAATTCGCACCTCCTTTCTCATGGCCCAAACCGTGTGGCCTTGATTATTCAGTACTAATGCACCTCCATTTTAACACTTTATTTTCTTTTTTTTATTTTCGTCACTTTTTTTTTTAATTATTAAAAATACTTTCTTTTATCGAAAAATTCCAAAAAACATCATGTACGTTCTTTAATGTCTTATTTAATTTTTCATGAATTTTATTTTCCATTTTTTATTTTATTTTCGTATTTAATTTAAATTAATCATTTGGAGATATTTTTATAAATTGATTTTATTTTCACTTTAAATACTCATTTGATTTCAATTTATTAAAAATACCTCCAAACACTAAAAAAATCCACAAAAAATATGTTTTGTCATCTAAGATCCTTTAATTATTTTTTCATAATTATTTAATTTTATTTTCCTTTATATTCATAATTTAAAATTGAATTAACTTTGAAGGGGTTGTTTTAGTGATTTTTTTAGAATTAGGGTTTTAATCCAAAAAACACTTGTGAACCATTCCTTGAGCCAAGATCCTTACTTTGATTAGATATGGGTGTAATTAAGGTTTGAGTAAGGACTTGGTGATTTGACGAGGCGTAATTGGTCATTTCCCAATCAACTTTGAGAGCCTCGATTCGTGATGTACCTCAAGACGCACTTGTAATGATGGGCTCGTTTGAAGATGAAGTTGTGCCATTACCCATGGGATCTCTACCTAAACTTGCCCTTAAAAGACATACCTCAAGAAGAGCCTTCGTTGTACACTTTGTCCTAAACACACGAACATTTTCCAGGTGTTGTTTCAATGGGGTGATATCACAAGACGCTTTTTCCGATCTTTAGACCTAGATTTAGGACTTAGGTTGTGGATAAATTTCCTCCTAGTCCTCTCCCTTTACTCATTCAAGTTCTCTCCCCTCATCTCTTAAAAGATAAAACATATCCCTCCCCTTCCTTCCAAAGGAAAAGCCTCTCTATTGACCCCAAAGTCATAGAGAGCTCATTATACTTCAACCTTAGGGCCATCTTTGCATGATAACATTAGGATAGAATTCCCCTTAGTATTTTCTTTTCAACTTGAGTCTTCTCTCCGCATCTCATAAACAATCTAAAAACACTTAATCAAGGTAACGTGTATTGCGCATGAGCCTTGTATATGGGAAATGAGGAATGAGGGGTTTCCTCTCATCCTTCTAGAGTGTATGGTGGACGTCCCATCTTGGGACGATGTGCTATACATTCGTTCCTACATCATAGACTTCGGTGCAATGCAAGTTGCGAACTAACTTCAATCCACTTCTGTCTAAAAAACACAAAAACAAATTCAAACCTTTTTTATCCTTCGGGATCCTTCAAGTCCAAATCATTTTCAGAAAAAAAAAGGGCACGTTACTTCCGTCTCTTCGCAAACAGGCGTCGACCCTAACTGCCGGACGCGAATCTAACGTCGCTCATAAAAAACACTAACCGACCATGTTAGGTCGAACTACGACTGCTCTGATTTCCTCTCTCTCGTCCGATTGAGGATACGAAGGCACAAGACGACGATGTCTTTGCGAGCAACCTCCCCCATTAGTCTGTGTCTGAACTACGTTGACTCTGACTTTTCCATTGCACGAGGGAATACGTAGGCCTAGGACAACGATGATGTCCTAATCGAGTCACTTCTCTTCTTTTCTCCCTCGTTTCTCCTTTCTCTTCCTTTCCCGTTCCTTTTTCTCCTTCCAGTAGCTGTGAAACTCCAAGGACGACACCCTTTTATCAGACAACAAGCGTGGATCCCATCGAATACGATGGACGCGTGGGGTGCTAATACCTTCCCCACGTCTAACCGACTCCCGAACCCATACTATGGTTGCGATGAATATGTCTATCCACCAATTCACCCCCATCTCAGGTTTACGCGGTGTTTCCTTTCCCTTCTCTTGGGATAAATACACGTCGCTGACAACTCTGTTTTCGCGCCACTCTCGCGTTTGTACCAGGATGGAAAATCCCGGGAGCGACACCACTGATACAGATACTTGCAATTGAAGCAATCCCTAGATAGTTTGACCAAGACTGGGTCAAACTTCCGTTTGATCTTGACCATAATTGAATAGCCACACTTGACTCCAAGCCATACTCTTGCCATCTATCTCCCTTTAAATCCCTAATCAGACATAAAAGAAGAAACAAGTAAAATTGCAAAAATATCTTTTGGTATTTTGGTTAGAGGTTTGTAAACAGAAACAAACATAAAGCTAGTAAGAAACACACAAATGCTTGGTGATCTCCATCAAAAGCAAACCCTAAGAAGAGGGCAGGAGAACCAGTGTTTGTGATCTTGTTTGTGTAAAAAATGAAAATGATATGTGAGATCTTAGGGGTAAAAATTAGGGTATTACAAAAAAATATACGTTCTTTTCTGTTGTTTTAACTCTTTTAGTGAAACTAAGATGTATAACTCTTTTATGAAAAGATGGGTTGAGTTGAAATTAATGAAAGTTTGTTGTTAATGTTGAAGAAGAAGAGTTGTGGAACTAGTGTAACAGTTTCAAATGGTAAGCCGAGTCCCACATTGTTTGAGTTGTAGTTTGCTTAAGTATTTATATATGTTACACTGCCATCTACTTGTTATTGAAGTGTTGGGTTGACATGTGATGAATTGGACTAACACCCAATATTTATTTTTACAATTTAATTTTTTAATATTTAATTTTTTTTAATAAAAATAAAAGAATGATTAACTATTAGTTAATTCCTTAAAAAGCTAATCTTAAATATTAAAAAACTCTAATAAAAATGATAGAATCATTAATTATTAATTAATTTCTTAAAAAAATAATGATTAATAATGTATACTATACTACTCATCTATGCCACATCATTAAAAAATAATTTCTAATCCTTATCATTAACGAAAAATTTTAAGTTATAATATCAAACTAACTATGCAAACACTTCATGGTCAAATTAAATTTTTTAAACTATATTTGATATCTTAAATAAGTAATATATGTAATTTCTAAAAAGTTTTAAATATAAAATCTAAAATTAACATTGTAATATTGACAGTTAAGAATGAAATAAAATCTTAAAGAATCCTTGTTAAAAATTAAAAAATCAAATCAAGCTAATTTAAATTTAAATTTGAATCTATACTAAGACCTATATATGGAAGTGTATGATATGTCCTGGATTAATGTTCAACCTAATCCTTAAATAAATAGTAACAAATAAATAAAATTTAATTCTAATTCCAACTCAACTAAAAGTACAATAATCAAAATAGAAATAATTAAAATAAATAAAGAGAAAAAAGAATATGCACTGACAGTGTAAAATATTTTTACACTGTCAATCAATCACGAACGTGTATTCCGCCAAGTCACACGTTTAATTTTAAAATACTGGTATGACATGGCGAAATGTTATAATTCTATTAGATGATGGTGTAAAACAAATTTACACTGACAGTGCACTATTTTAATCTCATAAATAAATTATAGAATTTCATTCAAAATTTCAAAATAAACTTATATATTATAATAATGATCGACAATAATATTTATTTGAGAAAAAATTAGATAGAGAAACTTGTCATTTGCACATTCATACTGTAAGTATATATGGATGTTAATAAAAAATTGAACTTATAACCTTGTATAATTTCAATACTTATGTCCAGAAAGTAAAAACTCAAAATTCAACCGTTGGTAGGATTATTACAATCGACAATGCTTGAGTGTAAACATGCTCAACAGCTTAAACAATCTGTTATACTGATATATAATAACATCTTCAATAATTTCACACCATGAATAAAAGCCTTAAAAACAACAAAATAAAAATACAATAAAACCTTATAATAAGTAAAGAAGCCTTCCAACTTCAAAAGAGATATAAGCATCAAGACATGCATATTCAACTTGCTTTAGAGTAAGAGGAAAATTACTCCAATCACTCAAAGTAATTTTCTTTGGTTTCTCAATCTCTATTCCAATAATTCGAAAAGCCAATGTTTTAAGCCCAGCGAAATTCAAAGCTTTTTCACTCTTCTTTATCGCAGCAAGGTTGCGAAGATCAACAAAATTCACAACACGCAAGGAGAAGTCTCGAAGAAGTTTGTCCACGTCGTCTTTGATCCCAACACCAACAAATTTGTAGTTTTTGTTACCCAAGAAAGCAATTAGTGATTCTGGGATATACGAGGCGTGTAAGATTTGGAAAACCAGACATTCTCCGCCGATGCATAGTTGAAGGACAGCAGCAGTGTTTGACATGCCACGACGTTTGGCAGGTAAACATTCGACATCCAAGCCGCCGATGACGTTGTTGTTGTTGTTAAGGTAAGGGTTGATGCTTAAGAACCATTCGTCGACCATAGAAGGGGTGTTTGTCACCATTGTGTGAATAATGAAAGAGTTGAAAAAAACATCGTACTTGTTGTGGGTTTTGCAAGGGAGAGCACAATCGAAAATGCTGATGGACATTTTGAATTTGCAAGGTAATATGTTGCCCTAGAAAGCTAATCAACAGTAGTATATATAAGGTGTTTTAGTCAGAGTATTATTTAGATATTTCGAAATTGTCTTTGTTTTTTATATTGACATAAATATTTTAACAATTTATTTTGAAACTATCCATTAATTGTTAAATCCAAAAAATATCCATTAATTGTATTTCTAATTTTTTAGTCAACGTATCATTTGGTTATTTTTGAAATTGTTTACTTTTTAAAAATTGAGATAAATATTTTAACAAACTATTTGTATTACTTCAATATTATCCATTAATTGTTTTTCTAATTTTTTTAATATTCGATTTAAATTTTCAATTTTTTTTTCTTTGTTAATTTAAAGGCTTAAATGCACTTTTGATCCATCTACTTTAATTTTTCTAATCTTTTAGTCCTCCTTTAAAAAAAATCAGCTTTTTAGTCCTTCTATTTAATATTTCTTGAGTATTTTTTGGTCCTCCTTCAGATTTGTAGAGGTGGCAATGCCATTTGGCGCCATGTCACACATTTTTGCCACGGCACATTAAAAAATTAATTAATTTTAAAATATTATTTAATATATTTAATAAATTAAATATTATTTATCAAATATAATTAATATGTGCCACATGTCAATGGGAAATAAATATTGAAGAAATAAAAGATTTTGTCACTATTGATCCAAATTACACCTCCAAGGCCCTAAATCATCATAACATGTCTCATTGATGGTTTAAGATATGAGAAATTAGGTTTTAAGGAGTTTCTTGCAAAGGAAGCAAGGTTTGGTTCATGAAAACATTTCAAATGTGGAAATTTCACTACTTGGGCCAAAATTGAAACAATCATAACTTCCAAACCACACATCCAAATGGAGTGACTCAAAGCTCAAATGGAAGATATTTCCATGATCTTCAAAACATATTAGAGTACCCATTTCCAAAAAATGCAAGGTTTTTGAGTTATAAGACTTGGAAGGCAAATCACCTTTTAGGACTTGGTGAAATTTCACTTAACTTAATTATGACACCAACTTTGAATCATCATAACTCTCACCTCAAGACTCCTTTTGACCTAATTCTTTTTGCAACTTGTCCATAATGAATCAAAGATCATTTGGCACAAAAAGGCCTAAAAATGCACGAGCCAATTTCAAATGGCCCAAGATTTGGAAAGTTGCCCAGCCATGCTGCAGGCAAGTTCAGGCCCATAGGCCATAATTTCATCAAACACATTGTGGGAAAAATGTCAAACTACTTTTCTCAATGATGGAGGCTCCAAATGAAAACATGTTGAACATAAAAGTTGTTCATCTCAATGTCCTCCTTAACTTTGATGTTGGACAGTTTTCCATTTGAGCAAGTTATGAAGGAGATATTAGGTTTCAAAGAAGGGTGGTTCACACTGAAAAATCCTCAGGTCCATGACTAGGTCTACCAACCACTTGCCTCGCTCATGATGTAGTTTTGGTACCTTATGTTCTAAGTCATTTCCACCATCTTAAAGGCTTCAATTCATCTTCATTTCAACATCAAACTTATTTTCCAATGTCTACTCTTTCCATAGTCATCATGAACTCACCATTTGAGCAAATATTCACCAAGTTATGGTCACCCAAAGTTAGTGCCATGCTTTTATAACATGCTTGCATCCAATTCAACCTAAGTCACAAAACCTGAATTATAGGTCATGTAATTCGTTTTCCCTTGTTAAGACTTAAACCATAGCATGTGCATAACACCCACCAACCATGATGAAAGATCACATGGACACCACAAGTCATGAAAAATAAAAGATGCTTAAACATGATGGATTCTGATGGATACAGTCCACTATGCATTGTAATAGCACTCCACCATGATGCTGTGCACGAGAGTAAGGCATGGGAGAGCATTGACTGTTTCTATTGCAAGGTCTTCTATATTTCTCTTGAGAAACAACATTGGTCTCTCCTTCTTTCTTTTTGGTCAACGTATCATTTGGTTATTTTTGAAATTGTTTACTTTTTAAAAAATGAGATAAATATTTTAACAAATTATTTGTATTACTTCAATATTATCAATTAATTTTTTTTCTAATTTTTTTTAATTTTCGATTTAAATTTTCAAATTCCTTTTTTCTTTGTTAATTTAAATTAAATTTTGTTAACACGCTATATATATAGTATTTTGATTATATCCATTAAATATTGTATTTAATGTTTTACATTTTTATGTATTATTATTTTTTTAATATAATATTCCAAATCAAGTCTTAAAAAATATAAATCAATTTTTAAAATGTCAAATTTTAAACTAATTACAATTTACATTTTATTTTATAATATGATAGTTTTTTTTTTAATCTTTTAACACGTAGTCTTAAAAATAGTAAGAATTGAATATTTTAATACTCTGTTCAAGAATATAGTATTAAAAGATTTTAAGAATATAGTAAGAACATTAAAAATAGTAAGAATAATTTTAGGATATTTTAAGAATAAAGTATTATAGTTGAATATTGTAATTTAAAATATTTTTAAAAATATAATATTAAATTTTTTTTTGAACGAGCTTGGTAATGGACACACTTTATGTCATTAATAATTGGATTGAAAATGTTTTAATCTCTAAAACTGAATGGGTGTGTGGAAAATTGGGACTCGACTCTTTCAACACTGGAGAAATTGAATATGTTAGTTGAGATTCATCTTGAAAACGTTCGAGTAACTGATATTGGTCTTGGTGGTGTATCAAAGTGTTTGAAGTTGGAAACTTTGCATCTCACAATGTAACGCTCTGTATAATATATATATCTATAATATCATATAAGTGTTATTATCTGGTACTGGCACCAATCATAAGTGCCTAGTGACATAATTTACATATACTTGACCATCTCTAAAACATAAAAGACAACATATGGAAAACTCCACATATATAAAAGACAACCTAAAACATAAAATACACAATGCATAGCGGAATAAGCATAATCTAAGCTTCTTTTGAAACATCTGAGCAAAGCTCCACATGCAAACTAAACCTGCAAACGTTACCTGAAAAACAACAACAATAATGGGGTGAGATAATAATCTCAGTGAGTTTCCCTATCTTATGGGTTCGCTCGGCTCTACAAGGTTCTAGCTAATTCATATCTCAAGTCAAAAGGGAAAGGGAATAAGACTTGAGTTCACATAGTTTGCAATGTATGGAAACATGCCTCTTGGGTCCATAAACTCAAATAATCAGTAGTCGGAGGTTATACCAAGGTATCCTTTTTTCCCGTCCTCACCTACGTTTAGGGCTTTCGGCCGAGTCATGGATTCTTGTAATGTACTTGGCATACGAAATGGATTCAGATTCAATGTACACAGCACATGAATCGTTACTTCTCATGGGTCATCCCCCCATCACAAGCCTTTACCCGTAGGTTTCATTCGTACTCACACACAGGAATCAAACCTGTCAAGTACTAGTGCGTACATTCTGGAGGAGCGCTCTACATAAGCCTCAACTTAAGGAACGACACTTCACAAGGGATTGTTTCCGACTACATGATAAAGCATAACATAATGTCGAATGAATTTGTATTCTAAGGGATAACATGAACCTTTTGAATCCCCACATCCATTCGCTTATGTAAAGGCTAAGGATAACGTGATTGTGTCATACCCCAAATTTTGACCACCAAGATTTCCCATCATTGTGAGGATCATCACCACAATATGGATGTACCTTCATGCCTCATCAATCTCCTCAAAGATGGTTGAGCATTCATCACAATCAAGAATTAGGGTTTCCATCCCTCTCAGAGCACTTAGGCAAAGGATCAATCAAGAATTGACAAGATCTTCAACTTGTCTAACCTCTCCAACACCCATAAAAGATCAAGAGGTCTCCCACACCAAGAATCAAGCACAAAGTTGCCACATTTCAAGTGGTTTGAGCCTCTAAACACCCAATGTCACCAAATTAGGGTTTTTGTCGACTGAGGCCTCCAGAGTGAAATTTTCATAGGGGATTGAGCCAAGGCTTCAAAATATGACTCAATATGTTCAAAATAACCCTAGGAGTCCCTTTTCAAAGTTAAAATACCCTCAGAGATTGCATTCTCCAAAAGTCGGGAATTAGGGTTTCTCCACGACGAACCGCTTCGGAGCCAAAAGTCAAAACATGACTTTTTTTGCAAAAATGATCCTTATGACTCATATTCTCATAAAATATGATTTATAATGTCATTTGAACAAAAATTGATCAAGAAATCATGATAACTTGTAAAAGGGGTAATCTTGAAAAAATTTAAATTTTTTCTAAGTTACTAAATTTGAATGGTTTTGGTGCCAACTTCCAATGACCATAACTTTTGATCCAATCAGCCATTTTGAGTGATCCAAAGCCTGATTTTTAGATCTTCCTACATTCTACAAAAGCTTCAACTACCTCAAACTCCAATTCTTCATAGATATTTAGTTATGGATGGATCAAAATGACAAAAAAATTCAAAGATTAAACACTTAGTGAAAACTGCGTGAGTTTTCAACCTTGAACATCAAGGTTCATGAGGATTTTTCAGTTGGATTCAAATAGTTTCAAGACAAACTATGATCACATATGGATTGTATCGTGTTAGGGATTTCTAAACAGCACAAGAGCTTTCCATAACTCCATTTGAGCAAGGAGATATGATCCTCCCAAAATGGCACTTTCCAACTGTCATGTACAAGGCAGTTTTGTGCACTTTTGCTCGAGCTAGCCAAATTGTGAAACCTTAAGCCTTGTCACACTTCTGAAAACATATAAGGATCTTATCCAAACAAGTACCTCTGTTCCACAAGCTTTGCAAGTCAAGACACCACCCCTTTTGGCATATGGAATTCAATGTTCCAAATCCAAAAACTCCAATTTTGTTTCAAGGCATTCAAGAGGTGCATTGAGGTGGCATGGAATGAGTATTTAATCACTGAATGAGTCAAGCCTTATCCCTGCAACAGAAGACCATAGACCTGTGCTCTAATCTCAAGTCAATGATCATGGAATACTAGAATTCCTTTATGCAACCATTGGCCACAGACCTGTACCAGTTGCCATTCATTATTGCTTGCAAAACAAACTTGCTCTACTATAAATACAGCTCATTTGTGATCAGTTTAAGTACACCAAAGCACCCAAACTGATGCTTTACTCAAAATCTCTCTTTCACTCCAAAAAACACCTTATCTTGAAAGTCACTATCGGGTTTTGCATTTGAGAACAATTCTGTCCAAACCAATGATGCAAACACCTCACATACATCTTATGTAAGTGATTCAAACACATAAACAACATCTGGAACATCAGAATCACAAAGTGGTATCCCATTCGCTCAAGTTCAAGAATCTGCTGCAGAAGGATTCGAGCTGGTCAGACCATGAAGTTTCCAACCACTCCAAGCCTCAAACACATTCCTTGACACCTAAGAAAGCTGTCCAGATCATTGGAACACATCTGTAACATCTCCATCATCATGCTCGATCACCAACTACAAGAGGTAAGCCTGAAACCTTAAAACTCCATATTTCATGCATCATAAATGAATTTTTGAGTTACCATCTTGTTTCTGCATGTATATAGAGAGATAACCCACAATCAATTTCCATTAATCAATCGTGTATGGAATTTCATTGTGGTCATGCTGAAACTAGGGTTCTTAAGGTTATCCTTTGATTTCTCACTCCATACTTAATATAAATGCATTTTATCTATATGGTTGTAATCCTTGTTCAAAAACGAACAAGATTGGTGTTTGAATCATGCAAAACCATTGAGTAATCAGAGAGAAAAGTGAGAAAACGCAAATATGGGGAAAATAGGGCACGCGGGCAAGAACCCTTGTTCTTGGCGCCTTTTTTCAAATTTTCAAATATTTGAATTTTTGATATTTTATTTAATTGATTTCAAAAATTAATTTCTCTCTCATTTTTTATCATTTTTGATTGGTTCCTTTTTTAAAAAGTCACAAAAATGTTAAATTATTTTATTTTACAAAAAAACTCCAATTTATATTATTTATTTATTATAGTTAGAATTTTTTGTAATTTATTTCATTTTATTTGTTTTTAAACATTTTA
Source organism: Lathyrus tuberosus (assembly GCA_022829125.1). NCBI lineage: Eukaryota > Viridiplantae > Streptophyta > Magnoliopsida > Fabales > Fabaceae > Lathyrus > Lathyrus tuberosus. The sequence continues at coordinate 2,882,019 of JALAZF010000627.1, read as the reverse complement.
AAATGAAATTCTCAATTTGATCTTTTCATTCCAAATGAATTTCAAGCTTTCATGTGATTAAACATTATTTTTCAAAATATTTTTCAAAGTATACAACTTGTTTTTGAATATATTTGGTATTTTATATCATTTTTTATTCAATTTCCTTTGAAAATTATATCTTTTAATTTTAAAATTAGGGTTTTCTCTAATTTTTTTTTTAAACTTCGCAAAAACGCTTTGGGCCTCTAATAGAGTGTAAGACCCATCCCTTGTCACATAAATAAATTTTGGGCCTTAGTCATTGTATAAGTCTCACTGTGTTTCAAAAAAACCGTGCCTTTTTAAACAAAATCATTTGGGCATTCCCTTGTGTTGTAAGTCCCATTTTTCTTCTTTTTCCAAACACTTTGGGTCTCTAATAGAGTGTAAGACCCATCTTTTTGTACATAAAATAATTTGGGCCTCAGTCATTGTATAAGTCCCAGTACAGTTTTCAAAACAACGGTGCGATCACTGTTATTTTTGGGCCTTTCCTTGAGTTGTAAGCCCCATCTCTTATATAAAAATAAACTTTGGGCCTCTAATAGAGTGTAAGACCCAACCTCCTTTGTACATAAATAATTTTGGGTGTCAGCCATTGTATAAGTCCTGATACAATTTTCAAAACAACGATGCGATCACTGTTATTTTTGGGCCTCTCCTTGAGTATAAGCCCCAATCTTCTTTTCAAAACAACTTTTCTTTTTTACTTAGATTCAAATTCATATTTGTTATCAAAACTTTATTGAATTTCTTGAATAACTAACCATACAGCTATAACAATGGAAGCTTGCTCACCTGTAAGTTCTAACAGCTTTCTTTTACATACTTGTTTATATATACTTGTTTATAATGCTGGAAGCTTGCTCACCTGTAAGTCCTACTACACTCTTCAACATATTTGTTTATATATTTCATCTGTATATATATATATATATATATATATATTATTTGCTTAGAGTTTTCCACGACAATTAGGTCTAGGATTAGATCAAACCAGTGGTCACTCTTTCAACACAACCAAAACTAGTTCCCCATAGGAAATTCTAGATACAGTCTTGCCTCCTCTTGGGCTTATACAATATGGAACAGAGAAAGGCATTATTCCCGGTGAAACTTTTCTCAAGACTGTCACCATTAGAAATTTGTCAAAGAAATTCATTTCCCCAGAGAGGATTAATTCCTGGTGAAACCTCTCTTGAATTTCTTCAAACCCTAGAACTGTTCATTAAAGAAAGGATTATTCCCGATGAAACTTTTCTTGAACTTTTCTTAGGTTTGGACCCACAGGCTTCCTAAAAGCACCCCCAAACTCCTCTTGGTCTTTGTACAAGGATCCACATGCTTCTTAGAAGTTCTCATGCCTCCTCTTGGGCTTAGTACAAGGATCCAAAGACCTCCTACAGGTATAGTACAGAACCTGGTCATCCTTTGCTAGAGAAGTCTTCCAAAGAGTCAAAACATCAGACCAATTTAGTGTTGATTCTCATCCCTTAAAACACCAGCCTCCTCTTGGGAATCATACAAAGATAAACCTTTTCATACCAGTAGACTTGGACAGTCTCACCTCATCTTGGATCTCCAGAAATCCTCAAATTTCCTAAAATCACAGGAAATACCCTGATCAATCACCAAAAGAGTTAAAACCTATATAGCTTTTAAAAACTCAATCTTTAGACTATCATTCTAAATTTCCCCATCTAAGGTCAAATCACTATCAATAAACCCTCTATCAGAACCTCATGGTCTCTGATATCTCAACGCTTCTGTAATCCCCAACAAGAGTTGATTCTCCACTTTGGACCTGTCGTTGGATCTCAATAATCATCAACAGAAGATAGCCTCATATTAGACTTTATATAAGAAATTCCCCAACCAGCCTCCTCTTAGGCTTTGTATAATGATCATCTCTCAGCACCCTTTAGCCTCAATTTTGAGTTTTGTACAAGACACCTATAAACATTCTCCTCCTGAGTCAGTTAACCCTTTTTAGCCTCAATTTTGGGCTTTGTACAAGACACATATGGAATCTCCCCAGTGGAATCAATCCTCTTTAAGCCTCAATCTTGGGCTTTGTACAAGACAGACAAAATATTCCCCGGAAGAGTCAATTCCTTCCAGCCTCCTCTTAGGCTTTGTATAATGATCTCCCCAAAAGAGTCAGTCTCTTTTCAGCCTTAATCTTGGGCTTTGTATAAGACAGATATAAAACTCCTTAATAGAGTCAACCTTTTAGCTTCAACCTTGAGCTTTGATCAAGGCACATAAAAATCAACATCCCCTCAGAGGAAATCAAAATTCTCTCTGTAGGAAGACAGTTCTCTGTACAATCACACATCAAAATAGACAATCAAACAAACCCTAATTCCAGATAACTGCTATAAGTGGCACACTTGTTGATTCAAAAATCCAAGTTGTAGTCCATCACTTATCCTAGTAAATCCCCTTCTTTCATCTAATTGCTGTAAGTGGCAAGCCTCTGGATTATTTACATCCAAGCCAATATCCCTCTCTTAGTATGAAAGATTCCTAAGGAAAAATGGCATTGCTTAACACTAAGTTAAAGTTTTCTCCTTCAGAACAAATCCCTTATAAAGTAAATTATGGCATTGCTGGATTCACATATCCTAGTTAAAGTAATTCTCCTTTATAATCAATCACCCAACAACTGTGATAAACAGATGAGATATCTCCCATTAGAGATGACAAATTCTCTCTCAGTCAAACCTTTAGCTTCAATCTTGGGCTTTGAACAAGACACAAATACCCTTTAGCTTCAATCTTGGGCTTTGAACAAGACACCAAACATCATCTTTTTCCTCCCATAGAAATAGGAGGAACTACGATTGCTCTGATTTCCCTGTTTTATTTAACTGGAATACGTTGGTATAAGATTGCAAAATCTTAGCGAGCACACCAATCAAAAACCTTAGGTCCAGTACCTTACCAAAAACATCGGAAAAAACCGACATCAACAAAAATACTTTCTCTCAAACATTCCCAAAGGAGAAACTTTCCCAATAAACAGATAAACACCAGTAATTAGAAAACAGTAGGAAATTGCTAATAATCTATGGATAACCATATATAGGATGGGTAATTGATGAATCCTCATTGTATAATCTGACCCCGGACCCCCAATCTCTTATGAATTTCTTAAAGAAAACATCTGCGTGCAAGGTTAGTTTTAGATAGCTTCCCTTTCCTTTCCAGCTTCATAGGACAAATAAGAAATTAGAAAGTAGCACCCAATTCCAACCAATGGCGATAAGGTGGTCGCGTCACCGACAAAAATCGTATGCTACAGATTGTATTCGACAATCACAAGGCATCACACTCGCCTTAACCATAACAACACAACCATACATGCTCCATACAAAACTCTCCTCACAAGCCAAAGATACACACCTAGGCATCCTTGCACAAGCATTGCCATCTATGTTATTCATCACGACCTAATAATCTTACTAATTCATTTCATTAGTTAACATCGAGGGTTTCCTCACCATTCTTATTGTCTTTTAAGCATGTTATCACACAATCACATTCATATAAATATATCATGCATAAACACATATGGTAAAATATTATAGCACATCGAGCATAAACATCTCACATAAGACATAAAATCATCATTATTGCTCTTCCGACATTCTCGGTTAATTTGTGACTACATAATAAATAGGTCTTTCGGAGCCAAGCCCCTCACCAAGTATCAAATTAATCACAAAGTGCTCAACACAACACTAGGTGTTCACCTTCACCTATTCACATAATATACCACATTCTTTAAATTCAAGGCCATCCTATCAAAGCATCTGACCAGGCCTCGATCCGAGTTACAGTTCAAAAGTTATGAAGAAAACAAAACAGGAAATACACTACAGGGTTTGCAGTGCGAAGGTCGGGCGATGTCTTTCGCCTTGAGTTCACAGTACGAACTCTGGGTGAACCAGAAAATTTGGAGGCAATGGCGAAATGGGGTAAAGTTTGCTGTGAGAACCATGGGAGAACATTCGCCATCACTTCACTACTAGCTCGCAGTGCGAGCGTAGCAGACTCGTATATTTGCTAGACGCTCGCTGAAGTTCGTAGTGCGAGGCCTGCGAAATGGGGATTTCCAGCAGCGTGAGAAAACTGTCTTCCATGGGGAAAACTCCAAAACCCCAACACCCAATGCTCACAATACACATCGAGACACTCATATGAACACATATTAGCATGATTAAGCAAGAACCTTATCAAATCATCATATAAACAACATATAAATTCCATTTAGCATGTTTTCACAAAAAACCCTAACACAACATTTTCTCATATTTTCCCCCAATTCTAAGCTATATAATGTAACTCACCTCTAGAACAAGATGTAGATGAATAAGAAGATGAATTGATGATGAAGATGATGAATCCAAGAATTCCTCCCTCTTCTTCCTCTAGGTTTTCTTCTTCTCTCCTTCTCCTCTTCTCTTCTTTCTCTCTTACCAATTTTCTTTCTCTTTTACTTTATTCTTTTTCTTTCTACCACATATATAATAAACATATTATAAAATATTATCCAATGGTATAAAACATCCCCAATTGATATTTTGTCATCTAACACCAATTGACCAAATATTAGAGTTACCAAAATATACTTTCTTCTACTTATTAATATTGGTCTATCTCTTTTATAAATAATTGATCTCTTCAGAGTCTACTAGTTATTCATTGGCCCCAAATGATGACACTTAGAGTACTTAAGAGCTTCAATAAATCCAACTGATACTCAAATGGGCATTTAAGGGAACATGGGGTATTGTACACAAAAACACATGATTGTTCAGATGTTGGTATTGTCTTTGTGGCTAAATGTTGCAAGATGTTGAAAAAGCTTTACATTGATGGGTGAAGGAGTAACAACACTGTTGATGGTGGTTTGATTTATATTGTAAAAAACTATTTGAATTCGCAAGAGCTTGTGTTGATTGCTATGTATCCTAGATCATTGAGTTCGGTTGAGATTACTTAGAGTTGCCAAGGTTTGGAAATGTTTTCTCTTTGTGGAATTGGTACAGTTGTTGATACTGATATTAAGTGTGTTACTGCTAAGTTTGTAGCCCTTAATAAATTGTACATTAAGGGTAGTCATATTTCTAATGTCGGCATTGCAACATTTGCTTTTAGATGCCCCAATTTGGTTAAACTCAAGGTGAGAAAGTGTTTAAGAGTTACAGGTGAAGTTGAGGGGTGGTTTAGTGTAAGGAAGAGCTTCTTAGAGTTTAATTTTTATCACAATCAAATTCAAGGTTTGAATTGAAGTGATCGTGATGTCGGAGTTCAAGAAACTACCTTGGATTTTCCACCAATTGACAATAAAGTAAATATTAATGATGATTCTCCTTCAACTAGCAATAATAACGACAACCGATGGTCATTGTTCAAGACCAAGTTTTGAGTTTTGCAAAGTAAAACTTTTGTGCCCGCGGGCTTTTAAAAGGAGGACAAACATTGATTCTATCTCTAGTAACAAACTTTCTTAATCATTTGTAAGAATTGCTATACATTTTACCGCATTATTTTTTATGAGCTCTTCTTGCTTGTTTAGTGTCATGGCTATTCAATTATTTATTGCTCATTGAATATTTATTTTATATGAAACTTGAATAACAACTTCTATTGTGTTAATTTCATGTATCAAATAACATTTATTCCTATCCCTATTCATTTGTTATAATGGTTATACATTTTTCCACATTATCTTTGATAAACACTTCTTGCTTGTTTGGTGTCATATTCCTTTTTTTTATAAGCAAGAGATTAAATTAAAGGAGTACTAGGGGCACTCAATCCCAACATAAAAAAAAAAACCCAACAAAGGGGAGAAAAAATAAAGAAAATCCTGACCAACTAAACACTAAGCCTAACCATCCAAGGGGTACTGACAGAAAGCAAAAAAGTTACAGTTGGAATTTTCTCCAGCAACACGCCACTTCCAAGCCATACTTTTAATATCCCATAACAGATTCCTTGAACTATTGCTAATTGAATTTTTTTGCTTTGATGGTTGATATTACATTTATATTTCTTATTTTGAGGATTGATTATTCTATTTTCATTGTCACTAACATGTTTTTCATAATTTATACCAAATGATACTTTTCTAATGAATTTCTTATTCTATATTTCCTACCCTAGTCACCGCACCTTGATGAATTTGTTATTGACCATAATCAAACCAAAAAACATTATATAATCTAGATTTATTTTTTAATGCTTGGCTTGTATAAACATAAACATGAAGATGCAAAAAAATTAGTGTTTTTCTTTGTCATATTTACTTTACAGTTGTAATTTGTTAACTTGACATTTTTGTTTCTTAGTTGTCATTCAGTAGAATAAGTTTTTGATGTATCTGTTTTTGTTCCTTTCTAATTTGTTATACAGATGATGGAAAAATATAATGTTGAAAAAATAAGATTTTGAAATTTGGTATATTGAAGTTAGAGAGAGAGGCTCCAACCTCTCTCTAACTTTCAGGTGAACCTTTTCATTTTGCTCCTTCATTATGGCTTGGACTAAGGTCACTCGGAGGAACAAAAGTTCTTCTCTTGGCAGGTGGGACATATTCCCTTTCGGTAGGGGGTTGATGGGTAGAGATCTGGTCGGAGTCAGCTCGTTCTACATTTCTGATTTTCCAGAAAGGATAAGGGCAAACGATTTGTATAAATTGTTTGGATGTATTGGCAAGGTGGCGGAATTCCTCATTTCTCCGAGACGAAATAAACAAGGAAACCGTTTTGGTTTTGCTAGGTTTAGGGAGGTGGAAGATGAAAGAATCCTTGGGATTAAGCTGGACAACGTTCACATTGGAGGCAAGAAGCTCCATGCAAACCCGCCAAGATTCGAGAGGGGTATAATCAAGAACAACATGGTTCGTTCTGGTAGCTCACATGGAGGAGGACGAGGAGGAGTTCCTAGCTTTCAGGTTAAAGATGCGAGGGTCAAAAAGGGCAGTGTAGGTACTCAAACTTTCGCTGAAGTAATAGGTAAGAATACGGCGCCGCATATTTTGCCGCTTTGTGTATATAGCTCCAGCAAGGAGATCAATATTAGATTGCGACAAGCATTTGTGGGTTCAACTTTAAGCCCGGGAATGCCTTTTAACATGCAATGCCATTTTGAATCTGAGGGTGTCTTCACCATTAAGGTGACCCCGTTGGGTTCAAAATTGTGCTTGTTGGAGGATTTGGAACCTGGTTCTAGCAAGGATTTGGTTGATGAAGGATCCTCTTGGTGGAAGCAATGGTTCAGTTTCATTCGCCCTTGGAATGAAGAGGATGTAGATGAGGACAGAGTGGTGTGGATAAGGGCTTATGGCATTCCATGCCATGCTTGGTGTATAGATTTTTTCGAGCTTATTGGGAACAGTATGGGGGAGTACATATGCTCTGATGTTAGTTCTTCTGAATGATCTCACATGGACATCGCCAAATTTATGGTTCGTGTCCCCTCAGATTTTCGCCTTCATGAAAGTATTGTGGCTGAGATCAACATGAAATCCTTTATTATTAGCCTCTGTGAAGATACGTATGGGCCACTTCGTCTTTCTCCCAAGTCAGATTTTCAGAAGATTTTTGTTTCTTCTTCTTCTGAGTAGGAGGAGGGGTGGTTGAACGATGATGTGGTTCCATCGGAGGATGACGGTCTTCTCAACGGAGGCTCTTTAGAGGGTAAGGAAGAAGAGGAAATGGAGTTGGATAATACTCAGAGGGAAGAGAATGTAGTAGTGGACGGACTCTTAGTCAATTCATTGGGGTCTGATATTGCAGATAGAGTTGATGTAGGTGTTCGGGTTGTTGCAGGTACTTTTGATAATGCTTTATTTTGGCAAAAAGTATTTCCGTCAGTCCCAAGGTGAATAAAGAGAAAGGCAATTCACACCTTGCTCATGGTTGCGTGTCGTCTGAGCCTTCATTCGTAGGTTGTACTTTCGAGGAAAATGATGGTTACTAATCGCATGGGATCCACGTTGTATATAAGAGGAGGAAAAATAAAAGACTAAAATTTATGAGTTTGCATGGCCCACACGGTTTGTTGGGCACCAACAATATTAAAAAAAGGCTACAGAGGAGGGAATAAGAAGAGGGGTATTAAAAAATTAAAGTCAATAGATGTTTTGTCTAGGGACGAGGACAGTAAGGAGCATCATTGGAGTTCTTTTTAGATGGTATATCATGGGGATAATTCAAAAGAAACAGATATTATTAGATGCAATGAAAGAATGATACTTTGATTCCAGTATTGGAGACAAACTTTGGGATGCTATTTTGAAATTGGGAGTGGTGGATTTGGACAAGGAGAAATATTTTAAGAAGATAATTGATGATTTGGAGAAGGAGAATAGAGGTAAGAAATTAAGATCGAAGGCGATAACTTTAGAACAGAAATGATTATTGGATCATTAAACATTAGAGGGGGTGTGAGTTTGGTCAAGGGGAAGAGGATTAGCAACATCATTAAAAAGGGTAGCGCAGATATGTTTCTTATCCAAGAAACTAAATGAACTACGGTGTCTATTGAGATCGCAAAGAGTTTTTGGTCCAAGGAGGAGATTGGTTGGACTTACTCCGGTTCCTCGGGGCTTTCGGGAGGGTTAATTATTCTTTGGAAGGAGGGAAGGGTGGTGGTGCTTTGTATTTTTAAAGGCGAAGGTTTCGTGGGCGTAAAGGCTTCATGGAGAGGCCGTGTTTACTATGTGGTTAATGTCTATTCTCCGTGTGATTTGGCTTCGAAAAGAATTTTATGGAGTAAGTTGTTAGAGTTAAAATCGATTCTTGCAGATGGCGAGTGGTGTATAGCCGGAGATTTCAATGCGGTTACCTCCCCTAGTGAAAGGAAGGGTAAGGCATCGGAAGCTCGTAATTTTGAAATGAAAGAGTTTATGGGGTTTGTTAGAGATAGTGAGTTGATAGATGTGGATTGTAAAGGGAAGAGATTCTCTTGGTATAGCGGGGATGGTTCTTCCATGAGTCGGATTGATCACTTCTTGTTGTCGGATGAGGTAATTCGAAGGTGGGGAGTGGTTGGTAAACTCATCGGGGATAGAGATATTTCGGACCATTCCCTGGATTGGTTGGTAACGGATTCTTCGGATTGGGTCCGAAACCATTTAAAGTCAATAATGAATGGTTTTCTAACAAGGACTTTCTTGGTTATGTGGAGAAGGAGTGGAAAACTTTGAAAGTAGAGGGTAGAAGCGGTTTTGTTCTTAAGGAGAAGCTTAGACTTCTTAAAGGTAGTCTACGAAGATGGAATTTTGAAGTTTTCGGTAAGTTCGATCTTGGTATTGACGATTGTGTGAAAGTAATCAATGAGGGGGAAGAGAAGGCGGATAGAGATATGGGACTTTTGTCGGAGGATTTCTTCGTTTATCGCAAGGAGGCCCATAGTTGTTTTTGGTTGAAATTGAGGATTAAGGAGAATATGCTCATCCAAAAGTCTAGACTAAAATGGCTAAATGACGGTGACAACAATAGTAAGTATTTTCATTGCGTGATGAAGGAAAGAAGAAGGCGTAATCATATCGGACCATTGAATTCGGAGAGAGGAATGTTAGTAACGGTTAAGGAGGTTAAAGAGGGAGTGAGGGAGCACTTTGTCTCTAAATTCATTGAACCCGTCGTTAATAGACCGATTTTTTAGGGTTTGCATCTCAAATCTATTACACGTGAAGAGAGGGATTACCTTGAACACCCTTTTTCGGAGGAGGAAATCAAAGAAGCGGTGTGGAGTTGTGATGGCTCCAAGAGCCCGTTTCCGGATGGATATTCTTTTTCTTTCATTAAAAATTGTTGGCATTTTCTTAAAGAAGATTTCTTTAGATTCTTTAAGGATTTTCATAGGGGTGCTTTGTTATCTAAATCAATTGTTTCCTACTTTTTTACTTTAATTCCAAAGCGAGCGAATCCCTTGGATTTAGATGATTATAGACCCATTTTCCTTGTGGGTTGCTTGTACAAAGCTTTATCTAAGCTTTTGGCGGCAAGGTTGAAGGGCGTTTTGGATTCCATCATTTCGCCCTCTCAAAGCACATTTGTTCCTGGGAAACAATTGCTAGATGGGGTGTTGGTAGCAAACAAATTGGTAGATTATGCGAGTAAAGAAAAAATCGGTTGCACTCTTTTCAAGGTGGATTTTGAGAAAGCTTATGATAAAGTGAGTTGGGATTTTCTTAGATTCATGTTGAGAAAAATGGGGTTTGGGGAGCTTTGGTTGAGATAGATGGAAGTTAATATTTTTTCTAGTAAGATGTCCGTCTTGGTTAACGGTAGCCCTACTAAGGAGTTTATGGTAGAAAGAGGCCTTAGAAAAGGAGACCCGCTCTCTCCCTTTTTTTTTGTCTTAGTTGCGGAGGGTTTAACGACTTTAGTGAAGAATTCAGTGTCTTTAGGAGAGTTCGCGGGGTTGAATGTGAAAGGTAAATTTTTTATTGATGTTCTTCAATTTGCGGACGACACTCTTTTGATTGGTGACGGTAGTTGGAGACATTTGTGGCCTATAAATGCGGTTCTTAGAGGTTTCGAAATGGTGTCGGGTCTCGAAATTAATTTTCACAAGAGTAAACTCATTGGAATTAATGGTCCACCTAATTTTCTTAAAGCCGGTGCTTTGTTTCTTTCTTCCCGTACGGAGAGAAAAGAATTCTTCTTCCTCGGTATCCTCATTGGTTTCAATCCTAGGAGAATTGCCACTTGGTCCTTTTTGGTGAAGAAGTTGGAAAAACGGTTACTTTGTTGGCAAGGTAGGTTCTTAAGTTTTGGGGGAAGAATCACTCTTCTTAAGTTGGTGCTTAATAGCCTTTCCATTTTTTATCTTTCGTTTTACAAGATTCCGGTGAAGATTCGTAATGATTTAGTCAAAATCCAAAGCGGCTTTTTGTGGGGTAGTTCGGAGGAGAGTAGAAGGACGCATTGGATTAGTTGGGAGTCTCTTTGTTTGCCTTTTGATAAGGGAGGTCTCAATTTCAAGAGAATTGAGGATTTTAATTTAGCTCTTCTTCAAAAGTGGAGATGGAGAATTTTAAATGATTCGGAGGATCTCTGGTTTAAAGTTTTGCAAGCTCACTATGGGGATATCAATTCACACCTTTGTCGTGATGGTTGTTCCTTTTCCATTTAGAGCTCTTATTTGAATTGGTGGAAGGACATTTTATCTATCTCGAAGCATTATCCAGAGAACATTTTTCTTAATAAATGTTCCTTTGTTATTGGTAATGGTTTTGCGACTCCTTTTTGGCACGTTAATTGGATGGGGTTTGGAAGCTTGAAATCTCTTTTCCAGCAATTATATTCCATTTCTCGTTTGAAGGACGTTGCGGTTGCGGGAATGGGTGGATGGTCTAACGGAGAGTGGATATGGGGAGATCTTGGGATCAATGTTTCTGGTTTTTCTAATGTTTTTCATGCAGGTAATCTTTTGCACATAAGCAGCTCCCAGGTGGACAACTTGGGTCATTCTGTTTTCAATCCAGTTTTGGGCATTGCAGAGGGAATTGATCCTCAGGATGGTGATTCTGTTTCAGGTTCTTCCGCTGGCGTGATTGGCGTAGTTTCTGTCCCTGAGCCTGTTACCAACGGGAGCCTGCGTCTGTTATCTGTGGCTTCTGATCCTGTCCTTGGTTCTGCTTTAACAGCTCTTGGTGTTGCAGCCGAAGTAACTGATTTATTCTTGCGTATCGCCGTATGCAGACCTAATCCTTTAGAGAAGGAAGGTTTGGTTTGGTAGTCCAATGGGGAGAATTCTTTCTCGGTTAGATCTTTCTATCGAATCACTGATGATTATCGGATTCCTTTCGGTCCGCCTTTGAGGAATGATAAAGCCTTTGGGCTGGTTTGGAAAGTGTCGGTTCCTTAAAAAATTAAAGCTTTCGGTTGGAGGAGTTTTCTAAATAGATTACCGACAAGGGATCTTCTTATTGCTAGAGGTATCATTCCTACATCTGGAACTTCTAATTGTGTGTTTTGTTCCGCTGTCTCGAAATCCTTACAACATGTGTTGGAGAATTGTCCGGTGAGTGTTTTGGTGTGGAAAGAGGTGTCCGACTGGATCGGTTTTTCGGCTCCGAAAAGTGTAGATTTAAAGGGGAGTTTTTTAGATTGGTTTGAGTTTTGCAAATCTAAGAATTTGCATCTGGGCAGAGAAGGTAGCATTTGGTTACACTACGCCAAAAATATGATTAGACAGCACCAAAAAGACAGCGCTTTTATGCAAAAGCGCTGCTAAAAAGAATAAAAAAATTTCGCTAAAAAAAAGCGCCTTAAAAGAAAGGCTTTAGAAAGCGCTTTTAAAAAGCGCTGTAAAAGAGTGTAAAAGAGTGCCACCTTAGACAGCGCTTTCCAAAAAGCGCTGCTATAGGTATTACTTTAGAGAGCGCTTTTTAAAAGCGCTCTCTAAAGGCCACCTTAGAAAGCGCTTTCAGAAAGCGCTCTAATAGGGCTCAATTTCTTTTCACTTTAGAAAGCGCTTTCTAAGGAAAAGCGCCCTCTAAAGTCATTTACTAATTAAAATATAAAACAATTCTAAACATTTTCAGAGACAGCGCTGTATTTGTTGTTTGGCACAATTATACTGAAAAACATCAAGAATCACAAAAAATGGCAAAAGGGGGGGTCGAACCCACGCCCTTTAGGTAGGGAAAGGAATTTTAAATTATATTAATATATCAAATTATATTTAATATATTTAAATTATATATTTTAACTTATTTAAATTATATTTAATATATATAAATTATATTAATATATAATTTAAAATATATTAATTTAAAATATACTTTAAATTATATTAAATTATATTTTAATTTATTTTAAATTATATTTTAAATTATTCAAATAATATATTTAAATATATATGTTTTAAATACAAACATTTTAACTTATTTAAATTATATTTAATATATATAAATTATATTAATATATAATTTAAAATATACTTTAAATTATATTAATATATCAAATTATATTTAATATATTTAAATTATATTTAAATTTCTTTTAACTTATATTTTAAATTATTCAAATAATATATTTCTAAAAAAAAAGGCTAGAATTATAACTTAATTTCTAAAAAATCATATCTAACTAAAATTAATTGTCAAAACTAACTGTAGAACTAAATGATTAACAAAAACAAATAAATTACAATAAGTAAGAGAGAGAGGGTGCAATAGTGGATTTAAGGCGTGTGGGAAGAGATTTCCATGGGGGTGCATGGATGAAAATATAGGGTGCAAACAGCCAGTCCATTGCGTCTGAGGTCCAAACCAGTCCAAGAAGGAAACTACTAGGGCATATGAACATCAGGATTCAACATTACACTATCACTCTCTCTCGTTTCATGTAGCCGCCGCGAAAACATTGTCGGGGGTATCTTCTTCTCCGTCTCACTCTTCTTTTCCAATCACGATCCGATTCGTTTAAATCATCCTTTCACAAACGAGATTCGAAACCTATTGCCACGAGAACGACGAAGAGCGGTTGTGAATGAAGATGTTTACCTGGACGCGAATCTTATTCAGGTATGAATTCAATCCTTTGTTGTTGCCATTACTTCGACTCCGTTCTTGTTTTTTATTCTGAATGTTCCTTCTTTTATTTTCTTTTGCGATGCTTCAATTGTCGTTCTTTGAATCTTATTGATTTTCCGCAGGTTTATGAATTGGGGAAGATGAAAATGATGCGTGAAGAATGCAGAGTTTTGCACTTGTAGTGGCGCTGTGACTTGTGATGCCGGTCGAGAATTTGCGGTAAAAGATTGAAGAAAACTATGGTGTTAGTTGGTTTTTGTATTATCAGTTATTAGATTTTCTGGTGTAAAATGGTTAGGATAGGTTACTTCTGTTAGAGTTAGTTAGTTAGATTGAAACTGTTAGAGTTTGTGTTAGTGATTGGAGAGAATTTGGTTAGAGAAGTTGAGAATTCGGTTATGAGCCTTTGTAAGTTTTCTTTTGTTTCTGTTATGTGAATTCTCTGTTATCTGCTAGTTTCTGGTGTGTAACAAATCCAACAATAGAGCTATACTTAATTATTTCTGTGACATTGTATATTTAATTATTTTTGTGACATTGTTCTAAGTTTACGTTTTTCTTTTATAGAGCTATACTAGTGTACCGTGCACAAAGAGAGATTCGAGTAGCACGGGCTACTTCGTTTTGAGGTTCATGAGAGAAATCATTCAAATGGAACAATTGGAGATTCCTATCACGGTATGTATGGTTTTATAACTTAGGATTTATTTTAATATTTATCTGATATGTCATATAATTTATTATTTTTAACTAAATAATGCATATTTTGTTTTGTTATGTAGTATTTCGATGATATGACGTGTTCATATCACACAAGGAAACAATTGAATTATATTACGGAAGAATTGTGCGAATTCTTTATTCAAAGAAGAATTCTTTGAATGCATAGTTTTGTGAATGTAAATTCTAGTTCTGTGAATATAAGGAAATTCTGTTGCAAGAAGAATTCTGTTATAAATTGTAGTTTTGTGAATAGAAGGAAATTCTGTTGCAAGAATTCTGGTGTAAGAATTTTGTTGTAAATTTTAGTTTTGTGAATTCTATGTTTATTGAAATGTAAGAATTCTGTTGATTGAAATGTATATTGTAAGAATTCTTACAACAGGTTTCTATTTATATGAATTCTGTATGAATTCTAGAATGCTTGTAAGAATTCTGTGTTTATTGAAATGTATATGAATTCTATGAATTCTGTTGAGAAAATATGCAGGTTTAAAAATATGCAGGTTTGAAAATATGCAGGGTTCTGCATAAAAAAATGGTTAAAATTGGATTTTTTAAAAAAATATTTAAAATTATACATAGACAAAAGACAACGCTTTTGAGAAAAAAGCGCTTTCTTAAGGTATAGGAAAAAATTCAAAAAAATTATAGGTATACTTTAGAGAGCGCTTTTAAGAAAAAAGCGCTCTCTAAAGGTATATAAAAAAAATTTAATACGTATACATTAGACAGCGTTGTCTAAAGTCCCCTTTAGAGAGCGCTTTAAAGGAAAAAGCGCTCTCTAAAGGTATATAAAAAAATCATTTTACGTATACTTTAGAAAGCGCTTTTGAAAAGCGTTGTCTAAAACCCACTTTAGAGAGCGCTTTTGAAGGAAAAAGCGCACTCTAAAGTATATATATATTTTTTTTAATTTTAAACGTATACATTAGACAGCGCTTTTAAAAGCGCTGTCTAAAGTCCCCCTTTTAGAGAGCACTTTTTCATAAATAAAAAAACGCTGTCTTTACCTACGACAGCGCAGACTTAGATAGCGCTTTTAAGCGCTTTCATAGGGCAAAAAAAGTGCCCTTTTTTCCCTCTTTTCCCGTAGTGTTAGCGGTTATTTAGACCATTTGGAATACTAGGAATGGAGTCATCTTCTGGAACTCTACTTGGAATATTGTTGATATCGTATGGTCGATTAAATACACGATTTGGAGATGGTCTTACATATGGCATATTACTCATTCCAACTGTAACTTTTATGAATTTAACAAGGATCCGTTGTTATTTTTAACTTAAGTCGCATTTGGTAGGTAATCTCTTTGGGTAGTCGAGGCCTGTTTCGACTTTTGTAATCAGGTTGGAGTACCCTTTGTACTCGTTTTAATTAATTCCTTGCTTACAAAAAAAAAAGTTGTAAGTTAATCAATAGTGAGGTGTTAAAAGAGTATGTAGTAGAATATTGAATTCCCACTTGGTGGAATTGAAGTTAGGGGTATTTGTATGAATCTAGTGGGATGGAGTGGCTATCCTTAAATATAATTTAGTACAATTTTCTGACTGTTATGTCCTTTTGCTGGGATTACTATTTATGTGAACTGTGGAGACTGAAGAGTGCTAATGTTGATTTTGGCTAATGCATGATTGTTTTCATCTCAACTTTTCGAAATGGTTTTAGTGTTTCTACCTGCTAAGTACATATTTTGTTCATGTAAAGGTGAACTAGGATATATAATTGTTGGCTGACATCATTTCATTCCCTTTGTTTGAGTGTCTGATATATTCTTTTTTTTTTGGCACTTATGGAAATCATCTCAAAAATAGCAATAAGGCATGTTTTGTTAATATTAATGTACAGGTCAACACGATGTTTTCGCATTAGGACTTATTGAAGACTTGATAGCTCTTTGTTAATATTAATGTATATATTACTTTATTAAATATATAAATGAAAAATTATATTACATTTACCATTGTATATAAACGAAAAACTAAATTTTTATGTAGTTTCTTTGTTCTAGTTTTACCAATCATTTCATTTCGTTTATTTATAATTTTAACTCTCTTACTATAATCAAACATTATCTATTTTTTATTATAATTTAAATTTTAAATCAAATCATATCTAGACCTTAAATATAGTAACAAAAAAATTTAAACTAATCATAGTTCAAGTTAAAATAAAAAATAAAGTAAATAAAATATAAATAACTTAATAAATAAATAATAGAATTTTGTTCCAAAATCAAACTTTATTTCTATCATATTAATGACTGAGTTAATGGTAAATATTTGAGAAAATAAATATCATATTCTTCTTATATATTTTCAACATTTATATTCATTGTATATATTTTTTTATTGACAAATATATACATTAAAAAGACAGAAAATTTACCTAAATCCATCATAAAAGATACGCATTAATGGCCAAACAAAAAAATACTTTAAAAGAGAAAATAAAATTCCAACAATAAAAATACTCATATTCAACTATAAATACAGTGACAAACAAGAATTTCAATTGTTTCCGAGAGTAAATAGAAGACTACCCTATAAAGTCACATTGTTTGAAATGTGACATGAACTCTCCTTTAATGATACAACATTTTTTAATGTAGACATTACCTCAAAAATATCTTAAATTAAAATTATCAACGATTCCATCTCATCATAAATTACTCAATATCTGTCTTCTGAACATCAATAGAAATTATATTTTCAATTTGACATGCAAAATTATAGGAACATCATTTTTCTTAATAACCAAGATATATTAATATTTGAATACAAAGGGTAAAAAATCCTCTTACAAAAACCAAACACCAATCTACTTTAATGGATCAAAAGGGTGATTAACCCAATCATAGAAGCTACATACCCTACCCTTCTTCTCTTCAATTATCAACCACAACTATGAAATTAATTGGATATTAAAAAACAATTGACTAACATAACTCACCCTATTTTCAAAAAGACCTTCATTTAAAAAAAAAAAGTAGCTAGCCAAATACTGCATTTCCTATTTTTCCTA
Source organism: Lathyrus tuberosus (assembly GCA_022829125.1). Lineage (NCBI taxonomy): Eukaryota > Viridiplantae > Streptophyta > Magnoliopsida > Fabales > Fabaceae > Lathyrus > Lathyrus tuberosus. Next base: position 2,864,689 of record JALAZF010000627.1, on the reverse strand, counting down.
AATCTCCCTTTTAATGAATGATAATCCTGTAGAAATAAATGGCATGGGTCTTCCACTCATTGTGCTAAACGAAGGTTAATCATAACATCATCAAATGATGAAACACACATAAAAAAAATTCAAAAAATAATAGTAGTTACAATGAACTTCAGATATTATTCTTTAACGACGAGTCACTTCTCATACACAAATTAAAGAATCGAAAGCCCATTAAAACAAAACAAAGGAACAACAAACATGGGAGATTCATTGAAGGCTGATGTGTTCTCTTTGCCGCTAGCAAGCTAACATGGAGATGGTTCCTTGAATTAATTTTGGAATGCTAGATGGTTAGATACGTTAGCTTTGCGTTGCTGATTTCCTGATTTGTATGTTATTTCAGAGTTGAAATTCAAGTCTGTGAGAGATATGGGAGCTTTGGAACAATATTTGGATTTGGAATTTAGGTTTGGTGCAGTTGGAGGTTTCACTATGTGAAGGTATTGAAGACAATTTCAAAATGCCTAGCCCTGTTGTTAACCAATTTTCGATTAAGTCTTGGTATGTTTTTATTCTTAGTGCTATGAGGCTATATCCATTAGAAATTAACCTCAAGACCGCCTTTGATTTAGTGTGGCAATCCTTGGTCCCAATGAAGACATCGTTGTTTGCTTGGAGACTTTTTTTGGACCAATTACCGACACGCTCTAATCTTGCAGGCTGGGGGTATAATCCTCATGATGTTGTTATGATGTTGTTTGTGCTTTTTATTTTAATGCTGTTGAAAGTTTGGATCATGTACTTATTTCATGCCCAAAAATTAGAATAGTTTAGAAGGAAATATTAAATTGGGTAGGGCATCTTTGAGGATCAACAGAACTGCTTCAATCATTTCTTAGACTGGTTTATCAGGTTGGTTCATATCACGTCCAAGAAGACGACGTCGATAGTCTGGCTATGCACGTGTTGGTGTATCTAGTGGCAAAGGAACCAAATTATGTTCAACGACAGTTTTTGTAATGTTGAAGACCTAAACGATAATGGGTTTTACCCATATATCTGCTGCTTAAACTCTAACAGCTTTTCGGTAGAGCGAGCACCGCAAAAGTTGTCCATCCCATATCAACAATGTCATGACAAGTAAAAGGTTCCCATGAAAACACCTACAATATAAGAGCTTTGCAAAATGACATTTTTATCTTTATTCTGATACATGTGATGCATTATTTATTTTAAGTATAAATATAATCAAAATTTCCCAATAAAATTTTACCCTTAAACCATCAGGATGAAAGCTATTGAACGTACTCATGTGTCCTAAAAAAAATAATAATGTGTATTTCAGATAAGTTTTAGAAATTTCTAAAATCTTGAAATCTATGAATAAAAAGATAAATTCAAAATTGGGGACACAAAAATATTAAAAAACTTAATATTGAAAGCTTTAAAAAGATAGATTGAAAATGGAAAATACCTTTAATTGAAGATTGATGAATCTTCCCTTAGATAGACATACCACAATAGTGTGTCAATTCTTATGGGTCTTTGATAGAAAGAGAAATCAACCTTCTTTTGCAATAGATGGGAGACGAAGGCGTGATGATCGACTCTTCGATAGCTTTTAGTGTTTCTTGTTGAGGAAGAAAAAAATTGGAATTTAGGGTTTACATGTTGAGGTTACAGAAACGAAGACACTAGATGAGAAATTAGGTTTGAAGAAGAAGGAATAAACTCTAAATTTTACACGGTTATGAAAACTTTATTAAATTTTTTTTAATTATACATAAAATATTATTAATTTTTACACCTATCCAATCAAATAATATTGTTTAGCTTATACAAAAAAGGGTTAATAGACATTTACCCCCCCTGCAATATAGGCGAGTTTTGATTTACCCCCCTTTAAAAAAATAATTTTGGATTACCCCCCTGAAATTTTAAAATTCTAAGTCTTTTGTCCCCAAGGTAGAAAAATTACCCCCTGTAAATTTTTTATTTATTTACCCCTCTGGTTTTTACACGCTTAGGGAGGTACCCCAAAATTTCAGGGGGGGTAATGCAAAATTATTTTTTTAAAGGGGGGTAAATCAAAACTCGCCTATATTGCAGGGGGGTAAATATCTATTAACCCTACAAAAAATCACATTGTTTGGATATTTTTGGGATTTGGTTCAATTAAAATTTTTGTTCTGTTATTTTCATCTCTTTGAATGAATACTTTTTCTAAAATATTACTTTAAAAGAGAGTCTTTTTATACATTGTAAAGAAATCAAAATATTAGTCAAATCAAAATATTTTATTCATATAAAAAACTTTATATACTTTTTACACTATTTGTCAAGAAAATCTTTGTATTTGTAAAAAAAAATCTTCATATTTGTAAAAACAATCTTCACATTCTAAATAAACTAATTATACTGGTCATAACTGTTATTTTAGTATTTTATGTTTTATAAATAAACATATCTTTTAAGATATATCATTTTTTTTAATAGGAAAATTGTATTAAAAGGATACAAAGAGGAATCCTAACTCATGTACAACATAACCCTCCAACAAAACTTCTTTACAAAAATTCACAAGGGAAATTTATCCAATGATAATAGCTACAAAACAACACTTCCTTAGATTTATTTCCAATCCACTCCCAAGACAGATGTATAATCCAATCAGTGACTTGATCCACATCCCAAAACTCATCTTTAAAAATGATTTTGTTCCTAGTAGACCATATACACCAGCCTATAACAAGCCACAAACCCACAATATTTTTAAAATGCACCTTCTTCATAAGTAATACATGAATCCACTGCCTCAAATGGTCTTGAACGGTAACCGCAGAGATGTTCGAAATTCCCAACCAATGACATAATCGTTGCCAAACGAAAGCACTTTTGCTGCACATGAACAACAAATGCATAGCATCCTTATCAAACATGAAACAGAGCGGGCAAGCCAAGTCGTGCGCGTTGGAGGTGATTCTAAGAAATTGGATATTAGCACGAGTTGGAAACCTATTATGAAATAACCTCCAGCCAAACAAGATGGTTTTCAGTGGTGAAGAAGCTCGCCACAAAACTTTGAAGGACGCTATAGACTCGGGGAGGTGGAAGACATCAGCAGAATAATGAAACAGAATTTTATAACCAGAACTTACAGTGTAGCCTTCATGAAACACTTAGTTCCAAATCACGACGTCCACTGAATCATTATGGATCGTGCCATCCTCCAGCCTCTCAAGCAAAGCCAAATACGTCTGTTGCAGGTGCAGATCAGGAATACCAGAAACATCGAATTTTATGTTCCATCTCCAATGATCACCAATCCAATCTCCATTATCAACTACCCTGTTGTATTTGTCTTGTGCCACTGCCCAAAGTTCAGGAAAAACAGAGGAAAATCTCTCCTCGCCACACCATATGGAGGACCAAAAATAGGTGTCAACACCGTTTCCAACTTTAGAGGAAATTAAATCCACAAATGATTCCGCACCAAAAGACCTTGCAATATGAACTAAGTCACACCACCAGAGCGAAGGCTGAACCGTATTTGTTGTAAATTCTCTTTGTAACAGCCCGCATTTGTAGTTGCTGTAACGACCTACCAACATATCATTCCACAGGCTCTTCACGGGATTGAGACATTTCCACAACCATTTAGCAATCAAAGCATGGTTGAAACTTCTAATGTCCAAAATACCAAGGCCACCATGCTCCTTGGCTTTGCACACCCGACTCCAACTAATCCAAGCTATTCCTTTTTTGTTAATTGAACCGTTCCAAAAAAACCTTCTTTACAACGTAGTAATGATCCTCACCACTTTACTAGGCATTTTGTAGAAGGACATGAAGTGGATAGGGAGGTTGGACAAAACAGACTTGATAAGAGTGGTTCTACCACCGATTGACATAAACCTGCATTTCTAAGAAGCAAGCCTGACTTGCACCTTGTCAATAACCGATTTCCAGAACGAAGGCTGCCTATGATTTCCCCCAATATTCACTCCAAGGAACTTGAACGGGCAGTGCCTGACTTTGCAGGCCATAAAATTCTCCGCCGCATTTAAGAACAAATCGTCCACTCCAATTCCAAATAAGGAGCTCTTGTTGAAATTGATCTCCAGCCCAGAAATAAGTTGGAAGCTTTTTAGGATAACTTTTATCGGCCACAGATTATTCCAAGACGCATCCCCTATGATAACCGTGTCGTCGACATATTGAAGTAAGTGGAACGATACGTCTTGCTTTATACTAAAGCCTTTAAACATCTCCTTCGCGATTGCCCTTTTCATAATGACTGCCAATCCCTCCGCCGTAATTGCAAAAAGGTAAGGTGATAAACGATCACCTTGGCTTAATCCTCTTGATACTTAAAAGTCTCTAGTAGGACTTCTATTGACCAGTATTGACATATAGTTGTTGAAAACCGTACCTTCCATCCACCTCATCCATTTCCTACCGAATCCCATGGTTTTCATGACATCACGAATGTATGACCACTCTACACAATCATATGCCTTGGCAAAGTCACTTTCAGAATCACCGCTTTATCCTTACTTCATTTAACATAATCCACTAATTCATTCAAAACTAGAACCCCTTCTTGTAAATTCCTACCAGGAATAAATGCCGTCTGGGTTGGCGAAACTAAGTTGTCCATCGCCTTTTTAAGCCTACCCGCCATCAGTTTAGCTATAACTTTATAAACACTACCGATCAAACTAATAGGTCTATAGTCATCAAGAGAATCCGAATCTTCCTTTTTAAGTATTAACACAAGAAAAGATGAAGACATCACCTTAGGCAACTTACCAACCTCGAAGAATTCCTGAATACATCTTGTAAAATCAGCCCCCACAATATCCCAACAATGATGAAAGAATGCCATGTTGAATCTGTCAGGTCCTGGTCATTTGTCTTCTTTACATAGGAAAACAGCCTTCCTAATTTCCTCAATACCAAAGTCTTCTTCAATTGCTAGCCTATTCGAATCCGAGATATACAAGAAGTGATCGCTCCCAATGAAAAGCAACAACCTTTTAACTGATTTAAATCTTTCCTCAAAATGTGAAGCTACTGCCTCTTTCACTCCACTCACATCCTCAATGAGCTGCTCATTAACCAACACTGAGGAAATGTTATTAATAATGTTACGATGATTAATGATAGGGTGGAAGAATTTGGAATTTTGATCTCCATCTTCAATCCATTTGGCACGAGACTTCTGATGCAGAATACTTTCCTTGATTCTGAGATATTTCCACAAGTCATCCTCAGCCAAGCTTCTCATTTAAGATCAATAGAACCATACTGCCCCATATTGTCTGCCAATATGTCTTCTAAATGATTAATAGTTCCAATATTATTAGAGATTTTAGTATCTACCCAGCCAAAAACAGATTTATTCCAAGTCCTCAACCTTGATCGCAACATGTGCAATTTTCTGGACAAAATGAAAGAAGGGGTACCTTGTATCAACTCAGAGTTCCAAACCTCCCTAACCAACGCATAAAACTCGGGATGCTGTAACCAACAATTGAGAAACCTAAAAGGTTTCAGACCCCAGTTAATGTTCCTAACCGATATCCATACATGCCTATGATCGGAAATATCCCAAAGGCCAACTTACTGACATACCCTGTTCCAACCTTTTAACAGACCATTTGAAATAAGGAACCGATTGAGTCTGCTACAAGCACTCCCTGACGAGTTGAACCAAGTAAATTTATTGCCCGAAATAGGAATATCCACACATCCAGATAAATGGATAAAATCGCTAAACTCTGCCATCAGTTTCTTATTATGACTTCCTTTTCCTCTACTTTCTCTCGCATTCTTCACCGCATTAAAATCTCCCCCGAACACCCACTCTCCTTCCTCCAGTTTTGCTTTTAAAGATATCAAGTCACTCCACAGCTCTCTCTTCTCATTATTATTACACGACGAGTAGATGTTAAAGAAATAACAGATCTGCTCTTTCCAAATTGCCTTTAATCCTAGAAAGCCCTTACCTCTAAAGCTGCAAATAGGTTCAAATAGGTCCTTCCTCCAAATAGTGAGCATACCACCTGAAAGACCTTCAGAATTGATAGCCGACCAGGAACAATTACTATTACCCCATAACTTATAAACCAACTCATCCTGCATATCAACACATTTAGTTTCTTGAAGAAAGACTAGATCAGCCCCACCATCTTGTAACATGTTGCAAATTTTCCTGAATTTAATCTTACTTCTAGCCCCTCTAACATTATATGTGATGAAATTCATAACGCCATAATAGCTACCTCCTTCTTGTCTAACTTGTGCTTTCTATCATCTGCTTCCATCTTCCGAATAAAAGATTCGAAGACTTCGCCATCTTCTTCAACTTCAACCCCTAACTTTTTAATGGAGTCCCATACCCTGATAGATAAATCGGACAACCTCTTCTTAATTCTGGAATTTGATCTTATTACCTCCAAATCTCTAATAGATCTACTACTGTTACGACTTGATTCTCCAGAAAAACTATAAATATCTTCATACACCTCTCCCTCTTCCACCGTTTGCCTCGATTGATAATCTGTCAACTTATTACCAAGGTCCCTACTGCTATTATCGACTCGCAGCAACGAAGAATAGAAAGAAGGCGCAAAAGGAATTTTAAGATTTTGGTAAATCTCCTCAAGCAACTTTTTCTTCCTACTTGGCCTAACCTTACACTGCATCCCATGACTAGACGGCCCCACAGGAATTACGTTCCCCAAGCCCAGCTTGTTATCTTTGTTCACGCAACCGTCTATATTACTCATTCTTTCCTTAAATTCTTGGAATGCGTATCAAAGTCATGGCCTACCAGACTGTCCACTCCGTTGTCTTTGGAACACGTCTCAATGTCCTGGCCCACCAGATTCCTTTGGACTTCAGAAGACATAAAACCATTATTAAATTCCCGCCCGTACACCTGTTTATTAAAACCTGTACCCTCCAAAGCATTGTCTGCATCAAGTAGTTTAGGTGAGATATCAATATCCTCTGTATTTTGTTTATAATCCACCTGACTGTTTGCCTCGTTGACTGAACTGCCACAAGGATGAGTTTCAAGCTGGGTATTATCCTCTGGTTCACTCTTACTTGAAGATGAACCCACCACCTAAGTATCAGAGGTCACCATGTCTGAACTCTCCTCCATAGACTTATCCTCAAAGTGAAAAGATTTTTTAGTATGGACTACCAATGCTTTTTCCACAATCTTAATGCAGCAAACCTTTTTATTCACTTCAATATTAAAAACTTCGTTGAAGTTCATTGCAAATTTGGTCCTGATAAGGATACGTGCAACATCCAGCTTAAAATGTTTCTGCGTATCCTCATCTGCTCTTACAAAAAAACATATCCTGTCAGCCAAAAACCGGAAGAATTTGTCGCCCCATACATGGCAAGGCAGTCCAAAGATATTAACCCAAGTTAAGCGTTTTACGTCAACGTCATCTGGAGACCATGGATGTATTTTCGAGCACCAGATGGATGTCCACTCCTTATCTTCTTTCACCATTCTATTTATCTCCCCTGTATTTTCTTCTTCCAGCAACACCAGGTTTGCACCCAATAGGGTGGCTTTGATAGTAAAGTAACCCTCCATATGTAAAGCTTCCTGAAAATCAAAGGATGTCCCAGGTTTCTCCATGACCCCTACGAAAGCCTGTTCGAATCTTTCCAATTCTTCTTCTTTAACGTTAAACATAGGTGCGCGAAACTAGGTTTGTCTCCTATCAACTTTTGATAAGAATTACTGTTACACTCTCCCCCTCTTGTTACCTACGCAAAAGATTTCTTCCCAATACCAAAACTCGTGTTGAACTTATTGACATTCTTCTGAGCAAACCTAACCGTATCTTTAACTATATTTGTCTTCGCCTCTACCCGAATGCCTTCCCCGACTCCTCTGTTGAATCTAGGGGTGTCTGTAAATATCTTTTTGCCATTAATGACTATATTGTCCAGTCTAATGGAAAAGAGATATTCGTCCACCACCTTCTTAAATCTCACAAACCCAAACCTTTTACCTCTTTTGTCAAGTTTTACAGGAATAAACACTTCTAACACTAAACCATATTCTTTAAAGACATCGAACATATGTTTTTCCTCATAGGGATTAGGGATATCTATAACAATACCTTTACCGCCTTGTGCTTTCCAGACTGATCTTTTAGGTTGTAGAAGTTGTTTGGTTTGAGGCTTTCTCCCTGGCTCCCACCCTCCTTCTTTCTGCATACCTTCCTCCATAAGGAAAAAACTTGGACGCTTCGAGCTCACAAACTCAAATGGATTTGCGAACTCTTCAAACTTTCCCACAGAAACAGTAAAACTAGATTAACTTAACAATGTTGGAAAATCAGATGCCAAGGTCCCTATACCAAAGTATAGGAGTTTAAATCGAAAACATCCAATCACCTACATTATCAAAAATCACTAACGAAACAAAACAAAGGAGATGAAAAGGTTATGTAAAATTTCTTGAGAAACTGAAAAAAGAAGAGAGAAGGAGGAGCTTCTCTCTCTAAAATACACTTGATGTAGCCCGCTTTTTTAAGATATATCATTGAATTGCACAAAATCCCTAATTGTTTATTTTATTTTAAATTTTGTAATGTATATTACAATAGTTTTTATAACGAATTATTTAAATTTAACTTTTCATTTAAATTTGTTTAAAAACTTCTCTAAAAATATTTAACTAAAATACATAAACTTCAAAAGTTATTTAAACTGCAACTTATATGTAGTGCATAATATAATAAGGGCCTTCCATTTTTTTAGTTAATTAGTATTTTTATATTTCTTTAATAAATTTTAATATAAAAAAGTTGATTTTAATACTATTAATTAATCGCAAAATTTAAGTTTACAAATATTTTTGATTTTTTGGTAAAAAAAAACATTTGATTTATTATAAACACATTTAAAGTGATTCAAATGAATAGTTATGATATGTGATACTATAAAACATTTTGTCCCGATAATAAATAACCTTTAAATTATTAAAAAAATGTTATAACCAATATATGTACATGTTTAACAGAATGAGAAAATTTAAAAACAATATAACCTACATTTTTGTTAGCTATAGTTTGTTAAGATCATAAATTCTTTGTATACGGTTCAACTCCTGTTTTTGTTGGGTTTGAAAAGGCCTACGTAGGTGAAGTGGCAAAGTCAGGAAAAACATATGGGATTCAGGAAGCTCTTAATTCGGAAGATTTTTTTGGCATCAAGACTACACCACTGGACGCTAACATGTGCTTTCTAGAAGAAGTTGAGTTGGGTCTAATAGCTACCTTGGTTTAAGAAGAAGTTGACTGGGTATCTAAATTGTTTAGGGAAATCAAACCTTGGACCCCTGATACAATTGATAATGAATGATTAACATGGCTCAAATGCTTTAGCCTGCCTTTTTAAGCGTGAGGAGATCGATTCTTTAAGTTTGTTTCGGGTTATGTCGAAGAAATCGTTTGCTGTGATTCTGAAACTGAAAAGGAAAAGCATTTTGATGTTGCAAGATTCCTGGTAAAAACTAAATTTGCACTAAATCTGAACGAAATCTTTAATGTAGAAATCAACAGATCGATCTTTCGCATTAAACTGGTAGATGACTTTTAGGGTCCTAAAAGAGATCAACTCTACAAAGATGGGAAGAAGATGAAAAACCAAGATTCATCGGATGGCGACGATGATGATAGCGCATGGGATTCACCAGAAAGTTCAGAGGAAGATGAATACGAGGTGAAATGTTCCCAACTAAATCATAATGATAATGGGGGTAGACACCTATATCCTGGGGAAGGTGAGTCGGCACAACAAGATAAAAGCATGAAAAATAGAACTCAATTCGTGGGGCCTAGAGACAACATTGCAGCATCAGGTGAAAAGGTAACTCTTGGAGACATGCTATTGGGCAAAAGCTTTGAAAGTGTTGTTGCTTGAATGTTTTCTGGTAGTAGGTCAAGGACAATTGGTCTTCACAAAAGTTAAAAGGATGGCGATTTGACTCATGGATCAGCTTATGACCTAAACAAAATGCCTGATCCGTTACGTTCAAATGCTTCTGTGGGCCATAATAGAGATGGGTCGAGGCGGATCACATCCCTATTAATAATCTTGGTTTAATTAGGCCTGGATCTACTGGGAGAAAAAAGAAGCTGAAGCTAGTCAATCACATCTATCATAATATCAAAATACCATACTCTCCATCCTACTTCTTTGTGTTGATCCACTCTGTCAACAAATCTGGTGTGGCTGTCGATAGTGTTAGCAAGCTCATCAACAACGAATCGTTGGGAAATTTGGCGGATAAGGAAATTTCATCTTGTTTTTCAGGTTGTGCGGCCCTTTCCTGCGAAGGTAGGAAGGAGACCGAATGTAGGGTTCCATGAATTGTATAACCCTAAATATTTGTGGGTGTGGTTCGTCGATCAAGAGAAGAATGCTGCATTATATTCTTACAGAATGCAAAGTGGAAGTGTGTTTTGTTCAAGAAATGAAGGATAAAGATATGAATTAGTCTATGGTAGGTAGTATGTGGGTATAAAGCTCAGTACATTGGCCTGCTTTGGGTTATGTTGGTCAAGCTGGTGGCATCTGAAAAATGTGGAATAAGGATTCATTTAATTCAATTTTCAGGATCAAAGGTAGATGATTCTTGGGTGTTGCAGGGCATTGGAAATGTGATTTATGTTACCTTGTTAATGTTTACTTCCCTTGCAACATAGTGGACAATAGGTCTTTGTGGTCTGATATCATGGGAGAAAAACTTCCATACCCAAAAGGCGATTGGCTTTTGACTGGAGATTTCAATGCCGTGAAATCTAAGTCGGAGAGAAAAGGTAAGGGCAGATTGAATTTAATTGAGATGGAAGAATTTGCTGCATTTATTGATGGAGTGGATTGGTATATGTTCCAATGTTGGGAAATAGGTTCACCTGGATAAATACTAGCGGTATTTGCAGTAGCCAGTTAGGCAGATTTCTTCTCTCAGAAGATTTGATAATGAAGTGGAATGTTGTCGCTCAATATGTCAGGGTCAGAGATATTTAAGACCACAAACCAGTGTGGCTAAAGTCTAACGTTGCCAACTGGGGCCCGAAGCTGTTCAATCTTTCTCAATTGTTGGCTGAATCATCATGAGTTTTTGAAGTTTGTGGATGAAGAATGGAATGTTATAATTGTTACTGGGAGTCAAACACATATCCTGATGGGTAAACTCAAATAAATTAGAAACATGTTGAAGTGGTGGAATAAAAACACGTTCGGCTGGATTGACATTAAAATAGAAGAAGGTGTCAAGAATTTAAACGATGTTGAATCCTCTATGAAATTTTCAGATGATTCTACTTCAAACGACCAGCTTATGTTAAGGAGTGAAATCATTACAGAGGTCTGGAACAGGTTCAAACTTAAAGAAAACATCCTAAAGAAAAAGTCTAGGATCAACTAGATAAAAGAGGGAGATTGTAACACAAGGTTTTTCCATTCTCCAATCAAGCTGCGAATTCGCAGGAACGCTATCGTGTCTATTAGGCAAGGAAATGAATTGGTGGAGGATGTGGAGGGTGTGAAAAGAATGGTAGCGGATTTTTTTGAAACAAAGGTCAAGCGTCCTCTTGGAGTTAAACCTCATTTGAACATGACTGATCTTCCCAACCTTTCTGAAGCAGAAAATATGAGTCTTACTGAGATTTTTACTAAAGGAGAGATTGTGGAAGCCATTAACAGCTGTGACGGGAAAGGCTCCAACTTGGATAAAATTGACAAGTATGCCACTAGCTCTCTTAAATGACAAAGACACAATCTATTTCACAACACACTGTGGAGAGTAGGAGGTTGACAATCTCGCTTACAAAAATGACTTAGTTTCTGACTCAGGACAAAATGTAGCGCTATGTTAAGCAATCGTAACACAACCTATAAAGAAGGTAATACTATGGGAGGCCGGTCAATAACAATATGTGTGCTAATTCAAGCTAGATAAGTGACATATATGTTACTCTCCTAAAGCTTGTCACACTAAAAGAGAAGAAGCAACGGTCTCATCTTAATCAAGATTTTTCATCAATTAATCCAAAGTATGGAGAATGATCCAATTGATCGTTCATCCATAGATTTGAAATAATGAAGATTAAATATCCTTGAAAACCAACGATCCATGATCCATATATTTCATTGACCAAAAGTAAAAAGAAGAAGAAGAGAACAATAAGACACTACACCAAAACCAAATTGAATCAAAGGATGAATAAAGTTATCATTAACATCATTTAACCATCTTGGTGGATTAGACTTTTCACTCCATCAACACACAAGTTCCAATGATGTTGATGAAACTTATGATCACATTACCTAAGATTCAAGAACCAACAATCAATAAAATAAAATCAAGAACTAAATAATTCATAGGAATTTTTAAAAGTAATTTTAAACTAAATTCAAAAACAACAAAAAATCAAAGAAATCAATATAGAAAAAAATTTTAATAAAAAAAACTATAAGAAAAATAAAAAATAGAAATTAAAGAATACTAATAGTTGAATTAAAAAGTTTAAAGAATTAAAAATAAATAAATAGAAGGTGGTTTATGAGAAATGAAGTGGCAATGATTTAGAAACAAAGCCCACACGGCCCAATTACAAGGTTATGAACTTTTTAAAATAAAACCAAAATAAATAAAATAAAATAAATGAACCAGAAACATAATTTTCATCATCTTCTTCTTCCACACCGCGACCAACACTAATCATTGAGCCATAGCTAGCATTCGAAGCTCTATCAAATCGGAGCGGCATGACTCAAAACAAGCGCGGAACATATCAAAATCCAAAGCTGAACACAACAAGAATCGGCAACAAACAAATTCAAATCGAAAATGCAAAATCAATCCAATATACATTCAAATCAAGGTTCGTAATGCTTCAACTCTTCTTCTCTTCTTCTTCTGCGCAAATTATGGATTGATTTTCTGTTAATTTATTATTGAAATTGAAGAGGATGAAGAAATATGGTATTTAAAGGTTTATGGTGATGAAAAAATTGGAAATTTGACTATGAATTTCTGTAGTTTTTCAATGGCTTAAAAAGCTTGATGAATGAGTGAGTATCGTTCTCTATTTATAGATGAATGAGTGAGATAAAGCTTAGTCGTTTCTGTATTCACCTTGCATTTTGGATTTTATGCAAGTCGTTTGCTATTTGCTGCGTTTTGTTGTGTTTTCACTCATGCTTGCTACTTGAGGATTGTGTCATTTTTCGAAATTTTGCAGTTGAATTCATTTGGCTCACATGCTTGCATTTTGATTTGTTTTGCAGTAGTAGCTCGTTTCAATTTCGTGTAGGTTATGTGGAAATATTACTTGGAATTTGGGAGCTTGGAAGGTGGGATCATGTTTTGTGATGTACGCCGCGGCTTGGGATATTGGAAGCTGGAAATGGCTTGGAGGCTCATTGAAACTTGTTTGGAAATTTAATTTTGCATTAGTATAGGCTCGTGTTTGTGACGCTGTGTAGTCGTTTTGCTTGCGCATAGTGGAAATGTTTGGCTACAACTTTGAGAGGTCCTCTTGCTGAAGTCACTTTGTAGCAGCTTTGAATTGGCTTAGGCTTGTGAAGCATTTCGTGTGCAGGTGTAGTCTCTTGTAGTAGCTTAGCATTTTGCAAAGGCTAAAATTGCTGCTTTGGTTATGTATCATGAGATGCTTTGGTCATGGGCCTTATTGTAACTTATATTATTTCATGTGCTTTGGAGTGTGAAGTAGTATATTCATGTATCTTCTCTTTGTAATCTTTTTTTTGTGTGCAATTTCTTGAGTAGGATTTTTGTAGAATAATGGTGATGAATGGGCTTAGCATGGAGTGAATGGCCTTTGTAATATGTATTTAAAGTGGATAATTGAAAATTGGTTTGGATAAATAAATAATGGATATGGATATTTAAATGGATAATGGATTTTAAAAAATGGTTATTGGATTTTGAAATTGGCTTTTAGGAATTGGATATGAAAAATGGATATGACAAAGAAAATGGATATTGAAAAGGATTTTGAAGAAAATGGATTTGAAACTGGATAATGGGCTTAACACACTATTTGCAATTCCCAAAATTAAATCACACCCTTGACATTGCTTTTACTTGAAATCAAACGAATCTTGAACTGTAATGCCCTGTATAATATATACCTAGAATAATACTATACAAACATTTTATTTGGTACAGACACCATCATAAGTACCTAATGGCGTAATTCACATACTTGATCGTTTTAATAACATAATAAAACTTATGGTACAAGATATGGAAATTAGCCAAAACAATAAAAACTAAGATCAATATACAATAAATCACACAGCGAAAAAATCTCAAGCTAAGCTTCTCTTGAAACATCCAAGCATAGCTCCACTTGTAAATCAAACCTCCAATTAACCTGAAAAATAACAACAATAAAGGGGTGAGATATTAATCTCAGTGAGTTCCCCTATCTTATGGATTCTCTCGGCTTTACAGGGTTCTAGACAATCCTAACTCAAGTCAAAAGGGAAGGGAAATGACCTTGATTTCACAATCTCACACTATATGGAAACATGTTCATGAGTTCACCAACTCAAAATATCACTAATCGATAGCCTTACCAAGGCATTCCTCTTTTCCCGTCCGCTTCTACGTCTAGGAGGCGACCCGAGTCATGGATCCTTGTAATTTACTTGACATACGAAATGGATTCGAGTTCTACGGGCCATTAACCGTTATGAACCATCACTTCACACGGGCCATAAACCGTCACAAGTCTCTTTACCTGTAGGCTCCATTCGTACTATAATATGAGGAATCAAACCTGCCAAGTAATCATGCCTACATTCCAGAGGAGCTCCAAGCTCATGAAACGGAAATTCAAGGGGAACGGTTACGATTACGTGATCATATACACAAACACGACCGTATTCGACAATCACAAGGCTACATTCGCCTTAAGGCCCTTTCGCCTTTCACAACCTACAAGGTTCACACATGTTCCATACTAGTGTTTCACTCTCTCCTAGACCATTACTCGTCACAGATGCACCTTTCTACATCGAATGCACGAGCATCGTCATCTAAGTTATCTACTTTAGGACATTACTCGTCAAGGATGCACCTTTCTACATCGAATGCACGAGTATCGCCATCTAGAGTTTCTATCAATTCCTAGCCATTACTAGGTTCTACTATCTTAAACTATGCCATTTTGTTTTGGGGTAAAGTTTCTTCAGTCTTCCTAATTCATATTTTAAACATGCATATTTTCTTATCCATACTTAACAACGATTAGTTAGACATGGTATAACACAATTTGTAATGAATTACATGTAGTAATTCGACTCATAAAGTTAACACAAATTCTCGGGTTCCCTCCGATTCATTTATTCAAGTATCAAAATCAATATTTCTCACTTTCATCTCGTAGGATATTTTCACACCTTTCCATCCACGATTACCATGCCTCGATCAGATTTACGATCCAAAAGATATAGATTTTCAACATATCACATAAACACACATGATAGCATAATATGTCAAACATAATACACATAGTAGTTCAAAAACATTTTAAGGCATACAAGCCACTACTATCCTCAACCAAGCATCCTTGGTTAAATCATGGTCTAACATTACCATTTAATAGCACATTGGATTCCTTTTCCAAGGCTTCAAGTCCCATATCAATCGGGTTCTCGATTCATGAATTTCGGTGGAAACACAAACCACACTTTTCACATTCACTTCAATATTCATCTCTATCCTAAGAGGCGTAGTATTTTTCTCTGCGCAGGGGACTTCGCTGTGCGAACCTGACTTCGCGATGCGAACTAAGTCAGTAGCAGAATCCCCTATTTTTCGCTACGGCTCGCATAGCGAGCGGCAGCAAGCTATATCAATGTTTGGACGCATTTTTGTGAAGAAAACACCAAAATTTATCATTTTAAGGTCTCCAATGACCCAAAACATCAATAAAACAAAGGTAGTACTAATAATGACAATAGAAACAACATCAAGAAATATTTCATGGTTCAATACCCAAAACCCTAACTTTCCAAACTTTTCAACCAATTTCTACCCCAAAGTTCGTAACTAATGGAACTCACCTCTTTGAAGAAGAAGAAGATGAAATGATGGTGAAAATGATGAAGCCATGAACTCTTCTTTCTCTTCCAAGAGTTTCTTTTCTTCTTTCCCCTTCTCTTCTCTTCTTTCTCTCTTTCACTTCTCTTTCCCTCTTACTACCTTTTTCTTCAATTCTTCTTACAAATATATATATATATATATATATAAACTTATTATATAATATAATCCTATAGAATAAAATATCTCCAATTGATATTTTATCATCTAACACCAAATGATTAATTATTAGCGTTACCATAAAATGCTCTCTTGGACTAATAATTATTGATCCGTCTCTTTCATTAAATAATTGATCTCTTCAGAGTTCATTAGTTGCTCTATTGATCCCAAATGTCAATACTTAAAGTACTTAGAGGATTCCATAAATCTAATGAACCAAAGATGGAGCACCCAAAAGCTCATCTGATCTTATCTGATTTCCAATTGAGCATTTTAATTATATGGGGTATTAAACTCCCCCCCCCCTTAAATTGGAATTCACCCCCGAATGTCCTCCACTCAACAATAATCGCAACTTATATCCTTGGTTTAGATCCATACTTAACCTCTAATTCCGTTAAAATTTCTGACAAAATCCGATTCCAACTTGACTTTATAGACCAAAATCCTTGTCTTCACAAATTATCAAACTTCGTGTCCTTAGTTATACTCTTATTCCAATATTGGGTTAACTTTCAACTTGCTTTTCCATTCCTCATCAGTTGTTCCACACTAACACTTGGTCGCATCTTACTTTTGGAAGGAATGTACCATTCCATATTCCTCTACTGAGTTACAAACAAAACCGTAACATTTTATCTTTCAACGTCCAAAACCACTTCATAATTAGTCAAAAGACTTCTTTACCAGTTTCTTCTGGTTTGATGTTGTACATGGTAACCATTACATATGATATTTCATCTCTTTCGTATCACACCAAAAGGTAACACACTTAGAACAAGATCTTCTCATTTCCATACTTATGAGTAAAACTCTTTCAAATTCCCATTATTCTGACTGAACTCTTTCATCTAACACCTTCCAATGTGCAATACAAAATCCATTAGTGGAATGCCATGAACTCTCAAGCACTACCAGGTATATAATAGTCGGTGGAGAAACACAATTTTCCATTGGGGTCCTTACTAATCAATGGTACGAGAAACTTATTGACGTCCTATGGTAGAATAATTTCCTCTCCAACACACAATATCTTATCATCGTCCAATACTCTTTAGACGATAAAGGCACAGGAGTTACACTATTACAACTATAACATACACAACTCCAAATAGATTCTTCTTACAGGGTCTCTGACTTACACAAGGTTTCTTTATGGCACAAGCTCTCAACCAATAATAACGTAACACCATCACGAAACTTCAATCATATGCGAGTCACCACTTAACAGAACTTAAACCATCCAAATCAAAATTTTGAGTTTCCATACCACTGACCAATTCACATACAACACTCCATATACACCCACACTTTCAAAGACCATGCCATGTTTCTCAATTGAATCCACCTCTCTCACTCGTTCTGTTTCTCATACAATCCAATTTACATACTTAACTTTGAAACACCCAATTCTCACTCGTACTTGGAAAGATAACTTTCAAATTTCATTTTCTTGGGAAAACACAACTGCTCACAACTGGTACCACTCTCACAGTCTAAATCTAAAACCATGAACTCACGGAAGATAACAAATACTAAACTATGACCAACCGCTCATATCTTACTAACACCATAATTAAAATATCGTAGTATTCCTTGCGAGGTTAATACTTCATGAGCACCCTCTAACTTCGCCCTTGAGGCCCTCAATATTAATAACAATAATACACTTAAGACTTTCTCACATTCAACACAATTCACAAGATAATTTCTCCAAAAATTAAACTCCCTCGTCGTCTAAACAAATGACCAATTACGCAACACCTTTCAGAAGTTCCTATTTCAAAACACAAATATGTCTTTTATTTACTTGAAATCCTATCTTCCATTCACACAATACTCTCCAATCGGAGCAACATAAGGTAACAAAACGCAGATGATGGTTCCTAAGGGATTTCACAATTTTCCCACATGTTAATCGATTAACAGTCTGAGTTAATCAGTTAACTCCTCAAAATTCAGCATAAAACACCATCCTTGCACGTGTCAATCAGTTAACCATATTGCGTTAATAGGTTAACACTGCTGCAGAATCTTAAAACCAGTTTTTTTCTTAATTCAAAAGTCATCTCAACTCAGAACCATCAATCTGGTTCGTACTGACTCGCGATATCATCCTCAACTCGTGGCTTTTTCACTTATATAACATTCACTAACCATGATCCACTCAAGGTAATACCTAACAAAGTTAAAACATGCAGATGACACACTCCAACCAAGTGACAAGACAAAATTCCAAATTCTGACGCGGTCATATGACAAATCGTTGGCGGGATAGTTCATTCTCTGCTCATATAACTACTCTAGCTGAAAGCCAATAATGACGACATTATAGGGTTTCAACCACAACTCATATTTGATTCGTCCACAAGCAAAACCCAACACACGATCATCATACAGTACCACACAAATGTTGGAGATCTCATATCAAGCATACCACCTTATTCTCGCACTTGAATTCTTGGTGAGAATTAAAACAACAACGTTCTTAGTCCAACAAAAGGTAGATTCTGAATATTCTGATTATTCTTAACTACAAAAGTTTCCCCACACTTGAAAAATCGAGGCAATGCATCCTCTTGAAGAACCTTTTTATCTCTACGTACGCATTAACCGAAATTTCCTACCCTCCACTATCCAATGCATACTACACTTTCACCGAACTCACTTAATCAAAGAATCGTAACTGACAATTCTCATTGGCTACTTACAAAACCCTTCCAGTATAAATCGTTCCATGATTTACACTTAGTCCTTATTTGCTTCTCGTTGTTTTACCACAATCTTACTTCTTAAAATACAATATTCACTGTTCCACAAAGTGTGTCCCTTCACACTTGTCTCAAGAATAAGAATCCATCACGTACACTTGTGAAAAGCAAGAGAAGCTTTCTACAAATGTCACTCTTCGCCATCGAAGATGATATCCTTGCTTTCCCGGATTAAAGAAAATCCCGAGAGAAAGCCTCATAATCAGAAAGATTCGACAATACAGCAGTTTTTTTTCTCTCCAAAAAAGACCGCTGATGAAAAGGTCATCGGCACCTCAAAATTGGATCCCATCATATGGCATTTCTCTGGGAAGATCCCGAGAAAAGTATGATGTAAGACCCCAAGCCGAAGCAGTCTCTCAAGAGACTCATTTTCCCCAGATAAAGTCGACAAATGGCGTCTCCAACAGAGAAGTTTGTGCACCTCTACAACTCAGACGAAGGGGTTCCCCAGCAAGTCTGACATCAAAACTTTTTCCACTCAAATGGCATCTCCCCAGGAAAATCCGGCGAGAAGTTTGAGGTAAACCGCTACAAATAGTGTCCCTTGTCAATAAAGTTTATTGACAGAAGAAACTAAGACCAGCTCCTTGGTAGGAAACCAGGATCGAGGGGAAGTTTAAATCAGAAACTGAGACCAGTTCCTTGGTAGGAAACCAGGATCGAGGGGAAGTTTAAATCAGAAACTGAGACCAGTTCCTTGGTAGAAAACCAGGATCGAGGGGAAGTTGACAAGAGAAACTAAGACCAGTTCCTTGGTAGGAAACCAGGATTGAGGGGACTTTTTTACCTTTTCTAAGCATCATTGCTTAGCAAAAAGAAGATGAATGCGCAAGCTTCCATTCATAGCCATCAAAATTTCGGGTATTCCGATATTTAATCCTCTTGCACCCCGAATGCCCGAATACCTTCGGCATTCACACCTTCGGGTCCAAGAAGATTAAATAGGGGCATCTGTCATACCCCAAATTTTGACCCCTAAGATTTCCCATCATTGTGCAAATCATCATCACAATATGGGTGAACCATCATGCCTCATCAAATACCTCAAGGGTTGTTGAGCATTTACTACAATCAGAATTAGGGTTTCAAGCCCTCTCAGAGTTCTTAGACAAAAGATCAATCAAGAAATGACATGATCTTCAACTTGTCTAACCTCTCAAACATCCACAAAGGATCAAGAAGGACTCCCACTTCAAGGATTAAGCATAAGGATGCTCCCTTCTAGGTGGATCAAGCCTCAAGATCGCCAGTGTCACCAAATTAGGGTTTTGGTCGACCAGGGCCTCCAGATGAAAAATTTCATCTGGGCACAAGCCAAAGATCCAAAACATAACCTAATATACTCCATGGAGCCTCATGGACCCAATCCTCAAGTCAATTTTGCCTCTGGGGATGCATTCACTAAAAATCAGGAATTAGGGTTTCTTGACCTAATTCACCCCTAAGTTGACTTTTGGGACAAATCATGAACCAAGACCTCAAGACATAATTTGAGGGTCTTTAATATACTATATTGATCCATTTGGAACAATGGATTAACACAAGAAGATTGAGCAACAAGTCTCAATTTCATCTGCACCACAATTAGGGTTTCGCGAGGAAAGTCAACTGTAACTTTGACTTTTGACCCGGACATGCTCTCAAACCCTAAGACATGATTCAATATACCCTATGACACCTATGGAACATGTCCATCAAGTTTGGTTTAGGTCAAGGACATGATTTCCTGAAGAATTGCACAGTTTGGAATTCATCTGATAAAAAGTCAACCGTGCACAAAAGTCAACTTTGACTTTATGAGGTTTTTCAACAAAATGGATTTTTAACCCTAAAATGATGTTAATGTATGATTTGAATCATCATTCATCAAGAAAAATCAAAGAAAGTGGGATAACTTGTAAAAGGGGTAACCATAAAAACTTAGAAAAATTTCTAAGTTATGGAAAAAGTGACACTAATGTGCCAACTTTGGAGGACCATAACTCCTAAACCACATGGCCATTGTTCCCCATTCAAAGCTTGATTTGTAGATCACATTTCCCTCTACAAAAGCTTCATACTAACCTATGTCCAAATTCCTCATGGATTTTGAGTTATGGAGTGATCAAAATCAAGAAAAGTCACTTTGTTCCAACACTTAGTGAAAATTTCACTAAGTCAGAATCTGCCTTTACTTTTTTCCAAATGTAGGGGGATTTTTCACTTGGATTAAAAAGAGATCAAAACCAAACATGTTCAAACAGTTGTTGTATCATGTAAGGGCTTTCCAAAATGACCAAGAACATTACCAAATTCAATTTGAGCCATGAGATATGACATTGGCAAGTTGCCTTGCTGAAATCTGCCAAGGCAAGGCAGATTTTTGTACTTTTGGTCGATTTGCCAAAATCATCCAAATCCAAATGCTCCTATCCACTTGGACACCTCTGAGGATTGAATCTAAAGGGGACAATCACTGAGCCAAGCCTCCAAATTCTTGGGAACAAGAAATAGCATGTTGAACCTAGAATTGCCAAAATAGGGACAAGACTCCAATTTTGGATTAGAGCATTCAATTGAAGCATCAAGGTGGCATGAACTGAGCTCTTAGCAACTGAATTCAGTCAAGACTTATCCAAGACCAAGGGGACCAGCAGCCTGTGCCCTAACCTCTAGTCAATGGCTAGAGGAGACTTGGATTTTCATTTGCCAACATTGGCCAAACCTACTCAGCAGTTGCCATTCACTATTCCTTGCAAAACAAACTTGCTCTACTATAAATAGAGCTCAATTGTGATCAGTTTAGGTACACCAAAGCCATCAAACTGATGCTTTCCTCAAAATCTCCTCTTTCACTCCAATTTTGCCTTCTAAGGCAAGTCACTATCGGGTTTTGAGTTTGAGAGCTTTTCCAATCAAATCAATCACACACACACCTCACATACATCATATAGAAGTGATCCAACACTCACATAACATCTGGAACACGAATTTCACAAAATCACCAGCCAATTGCTCAAGTTCTTGATAGATTTGCAGTTGGGGTACCATCTCAAGTTCCAGATCATTTCAATCCATTCCAAGCATTCATACACACTCCATGGCACCTAGGGAAGCTATCCAGATCATTGGAACCTAGTTGTAACACCTCCAACACAAATCACGATCACCAGCTGCAAGTGGTAAGCATGAGCTCTTCTAACTCTATGATCCATGCAATTTTTGCTGCACAATAATTTGGCCATATGTTCATAATCATGCATGGAATGTTTCCCCTCAATTAATTGCATTGTTTGAATCGTGTATAAAAAATCCTAGCCTTTATGCAGAAATTAGGGTTCTTGAGGATTTTTCGTGATTTCTTGTTTTATGCTTAATTTAAATGAAATTAATTATCATAGACATGATCGTGAGGTTGAAACGAGTTTATTGGTATGTGGATTGCATGATATAATCAAGTATTCAGTGAGATTGGAGAGAAAATGCAAATCTGGGAAAACCCAGAACACGCGCGTGTTCTTGGTGTGTTCTTGGCGCCATTTTTTGAAAATTCAAATATTTGAGTTTTGTGATTTTGTTTAATTGATTCAAAAATTAATTTCTCTCTGAGTTTTAATGATTTGGAGTTGATTCTTTTTTCTAATAATTCACAAAAATGTTAAAATATTTTATTTTCCCAAAAAATCCTAAAAATATTATTTATTTTATAGAATTGATATTTTTGCAAAGAATTAATGTTTTAATTGTTTTAACATTTAAAATATTTTTTTCCACCTTGATTTTGCAACTTTTAATGCCTTCTAATTATTTTGTAGGTCAATACTTAATTTTTGAAGCATTAATCCCAGATCACAATTTGTTTTCCATATGTTAAACAATTTTGATCATTTTAATTGAATTTTTATTCAATTAAAACACATTTTGAAAACAAATTAGGGTTTTTGGATTAATTCAACCCTCATAAATCATTTTCAAAACACTTTGGGCCTCTAATAGAGTGTAAGACCCAATCCTTTTTTGACCAAATCATTTTTGGGCCTCAGTGTGTTGTATAAGTTCCGATACCGTAAAAACCAAATGGCGCGATCGTCGCCTTTTGAAAAACAAACCTTTTGGGCCTCTCCTCGAGCTATAAGACCCATTCAAAACTTTTGGGCCTCTAATAGAGTGTAAGACCCAACCCCCTTTTAACCAAAATAATTTTGGGCCTCACTTATTGTATAAGTCCCTCTGTACATTTTTAAATTCGGCACGATCGTCGCTAGTTTAAAAATAAACCATCTGGGCCACTCCTTGAGCTATAAGACCCATTCAAAAACTTTTGGGCCTCTATTAGAGTGTAAGACCCAACCCCCTTTTAACCAAAAAAATTTTGGGCCTCACTTATTGTATAAGTCCCTCTGCGTTAAAAGAAAACCTCGGCGTGATCGCCATTTTAAATGGAAAAATCATCTGGGCCTACCCTCGTGTTATAAGCCCCACACTTTTTCTTTAAACTTTTTGGGCCTCTTGAGAGAGTGTAAGACCCATCCCTTTGTACAGAAAACAATTTTTGGGCCACAATCACTTGTATAAGTCCCTTTGTACAAATTCAACAGTGCAATCACTGGTAAAACCCTGGGCCTCTCCTTGAGCTGTAAGCCCAAAATTTTTCTTTTTCAAAGCACTTTCTCCTTTGATTTTGAATATACTGTTGTTTTCAATCTTTCTTTGTTAAACAAATAACCAAACAGCATGGAATCTCTACAACCGAGTAAGTGATTATACGCTTTCATTTACCGCTTTCATATACATATAACTGTATTGTGGGGCTGTTTCGTTGTAAGTCTTCTTTCATTAACTCATATCAACTGTGTAATAATAGTATAGATTTTTAGAGTTTCCCCGGCAACTACGTCTACCACTAGGTAAAGCCGTTTCGATCACTCTTAAATAGTCTAAACTAGATCCCCATAGGATTACCAGACACAGTCTTCCCTCCTCTTGGGGTTAAACAATATGGAGATATGAAAGGCAGCATTCTCGGTGAACCCTTTCATAAACTGTCACTCGTAGAAGTTATCAAAGAAACTCTATTCCCCCGAGATGATCTTTTCTCCGTGAATGGCATCTCTTGAGTTTCTTCCAAATTCTCAAACTTTCCTGGCTTGATCTATTCTCGGTGAATGGCATGTCTTGAATTTCTCGTGGTTTGGGGACCCACAGGCTTCTTAAAAGCACTTGTCAAGAAACTTTACTACCCAAAGATGATCTTTTCTCCGTGAATGGCATCTCTTGACTTTCTTCCAAATTCTCGAACTTTCCTGGCTTGATCTATTCTGGGTGAATGGCATGTCTTGAAGTTCTCGGGGTTTGGGGACCCATCGGCTTCTTAAAATCATCGATCTCCTCTTGGGCATCGTACAAGGACCCACAGGCTTCCTAAAAGCAACCCCGCCTCCTCTTGGGCATAGTACAAGGACCCGTCGGCTTCTTAGAAGTATTCACATCCTCCTCTTAGGCTTCGTATAATGATCTCTTCCTCCGGGAATGGTAGCCTCCTCTTGGGCTTCGTACAAGGACCCGTCGACTTCTTAAAAGCTTTCAGCCTCCTCTTGGGCTTCGTACAAATTGTCCCGACGACCTCCTAGAGGTATAGGAACAGAACTTAGTCATCTTAATAGAACAGTCCTTTCAAAGAGTCTACTACTGTTTCTCAAAACATAGTACAAAAGATGAAACTCTAGACTTGGACAGTCTAATATCCTTGAGTCTCAAAGACATTCTCAAGTGACCCCTTCAAAAATAGGAAGGAAACCCGTAAACTCGGACAGTCTCAATACCCCTTGTATTTCCTGTTTCCTTAAAGAATAGGGAATAACCCTGGTCCTCGAATCAAATCCTTGAGTACAATGTTACTCATATAAGAACTGATTTTCTCTTTAAATCAGCATACTGGACCTGTCACTCAACTGAAACAGCGCCATAGCCTCCTCTTAGGCTTTGTATAATGATCCTTCTTCAGTGAAGTTAGCCTCCTCTTGGGCTTTATACAATGATTCTCCCCAGCGGGGTCAAACAACGTTTAGCCTCTCTCTCGGGCTTTGTACGAGACACATAAGAGACTCCCTCGTTGAGTCAATCACCCCTTTCGCCTCCATCTCGGGCTTTATACGAGATAAAAAAAGGTTCTTATTGAGCCAAACAAATTTTAGCCTCCATCTCGGGCTTTGTACGAGATACAAAAACACTCTCTTGTTGAGTATAAAAGATCCTCTTGTAGGATTAACCCCTTTTAGCCTCTCTCTCGGGCTTTGTACGAGACACAAAAATACCCTCTTGTTGGGCCAACAACCTCCTCTTAGGCTTTGTATAAGAAAACCAATGGTTGATCCAATCAACCTTTTAGCATCAAAGTTGTGCCTCATTCACAATACACAAACATCAACAACTCCTTTCCTCTTCATCTAATTGCTGTAAGCGGCAAGCCTCTGGATCATCTACATCCATGCCACTGTCCCTCTTTTAGCATGAGCAATTCCTAAGGAAAGATAACATTGCTCTACACTGAGTTAAAGTCTTCTCCTTCAGGTTGGAAATCCCCTATGAAGGAAATTATGGCGTTGCCGGATTCACATATCCCGGTTAAAGTAATTCTCCTTTATAAACAGTTGTGACATACAACCCCCTCTTTAGAGATGACAAATTCTCTCTAAAGTCAACACCCTTTAGCTTCACATCTTGGGCTTTGAACAAGATACAAACTACCTTTAGCTTCACGTCTTGGGCTTTGAACAAGACACCAAAACAACCATTTCCTCCCATAGAATAGGAGGAACTACGAACGCTCTGATTTCCCTATTTCGGTAAACGGGAATACGTAGGCATAAGATTGAAAGAAAAATCTTAGCGAGCACACTAAACAAAAAACCCAAATCCCATATCTCCATCAATCAACCCGAAAGCAGTAATTCAAAAACATCAGTCCTAAACACGAACAACCCTATCATTTCATTCTTAACAAAATAAGCAGAGAGAGGCCCACAATCTAAACCGCATCTGTAAACCAACAGTCATCTGTTCAAACTCAGTATGCAAGAAGGGTTAATTGGAGACATCTATTTCCCTTCCTTCATCAGCTTCAATAGGATAAAAAATGAATCGACCTGTAGTAAACCCCAGAGAAACAGTGCTTAAGAACCACGTCCAAAATCGCTCGCTACAGAAAAATGGCGCCCACCGTGGAGCCCGACAAGGAATCTTGTCTTTCTTATCTCTCTGTTTGAAACCCTAAGTCTGAAAACTTCCGAAAAATGGCGACTCTACTAGGGAGTGTCATTAGGATCTATCTCACCTTTGTAGCGAGATTTTGTTCTCTTCTCCTAAGTAGAAACCCTGGCGTCACTAGGATCTTAGGTCAAAACGCTGTTAATTTGGAATGAAACCACTGGATGGTGACTCCGCCGGGAAACCATTTTTTGTCAGGAACTTAAGATTCTTAGCTTTAAAGGTTTAGGATGATTAGGACAAATATATATATTGCTTTTCCTAATTGATATATGTGTTTATTTTTCTGCTAATGGGAATGCGTGTGATGCCGCATGTGGAAAGATTGAGTATACACTTAAGATAAGTGATGGTGACGAGGTCGACCATCAACCTCAGTGGAGGCTGACCAATGCAACCCATTCCCTCTCATAGGCAATGGGCCGATTGTGATGTCTGAGAAGCTGAGGAGCCAACCCTTTTGTAGTGCGGAAGCTATCGGAAATAGTTGTCACGCGATACTACCCTCATTTGAGGCTGGTGATCTATTCTCGGTGAATGGCACTTACTCTAAGATTGCTCTACAACTCGCTGGCGATCCGCTTGTTGTTTTGCTTTCCTGGGAGGAGCTGATGATAATGAGTACAGGTACAAAAATCACCCTAGTATAAAACTTTGGGGATGGGTAGTGCCTTGACTTCATGACAACGACCCTTTGACCCCATGTTTTTTCTATGTTTTTGTGTGCTGCATTCATGCATTCATCTAAAAAACATTAAAACATTCAAAAAACTTCTCTTCTAGTCTCTCTGTTTTTAAAATTAAACTAAGACTGTTATTGCAAATATCAGAGAAAAGGATTGTGCTAATGGATTTAGGTAGAAGGAGAACTCATAAGTACACCTTCAAGGTTCCAAAACTAGAGGATTTGAGAGGTTTGGCGAGAATGATCACGAACCAAGAAGCCTTCAGAGCCAAGTACGGAGGTCTGCTACCTCTGTTAAGGGTCCATGTGATTGAGGGAATCATGGACACGCTCGTTTAATTCTACGATCCGGTTTATCACTGCTCTACATTCCTGGATTACCAGCTAGCACCAACGCTGGAGGAATATTCTCATCTGACCGATTTACATATCACTGATCGAGCTCCATTTTTTGGACTGGAAGAAATTCCATAGAATCAGACCATTACAAGAGCAATTCATTTGGACGAGTCTGAGGTCAGGACTCACATGACTACCAAGGGTGGCATACAAGGTTTGCCAACCCAGTTTCTAACAAAGAAAGCTCTGTACTTTGCTAGTATAGGGAACGAGACTGCTTTTGAAAGCGTCTTTGTTTTACTCACCTACGGATTATTTTTGTTGCCCAACATTAATAACTTCGTCGATATCAACGCTATTAAGGTTTTTCTCATTGGAAACCCTGTGCCGACTTTGCTCACAGATGCATATCATTCTGTACACTAGGGGAATTTGTACAGCGGAGGGGAGATTACATGTTGTGTACCTCTGCTTTATAAATGGTTTATCTCCCATTTACCTAAGTCTGCTGCTTTCTGGGATCATAAGAGTGCCTTGCACTGGTCGCAGAAGATCATATCTCTCACCAACTCTGACATAGATTGGTGCAATAGGATTTATGATGGAATCAGGATCATTGACCGTTGTGGAAACTTCCCCAATGTACCCCTTATAGGAACTAAGGGAGGAATCAACTATCACCCGATATTGGTTAGCCGTCAGATTGGATACCCGATGAGGCATGTTCCGCTGAATGCTCATCTGGAAGGTCTTTTCTTTAAGGAAGGAGAAAGTGACAGGGCACTAAAGACGGAAATAGTGCACGCTTGGAAACACGTTCATAAGAAAGGACGGGAGTCTCTAGGAAAACCGGACTGTGTCTCGGTGGAGCCTTATCTCCACTGGGTACAAACTAGAGCTCTCAAGCTAAAGATGCCTTATCCTCG
Organism: Lathyrus tuberosus; assembly: GCA_022829125.1. Taxonomy (NCBI): domain Eukaryota; kingdom Viridiplantae; phylum Streptophyta; class Magnoliopsida; order Fabales; family Fabaceae; genus Lathyrus; species Lathyrus tuberosus. Next base: position 2,836,393 of record JALAZF010000627.1, on the reverse strand, counting down.
TTACGGAATTCTTCCGCCGAGGGAATCTGTCATGTACTTCATGACGGAAACTGAAAAGCTTTAGGTTACTCTCAACAAAGTTCAACGAGAGAAGAGGTATTGGAAGAACAAGTACCGCACCCTCGACATAGAGTGTACCAAAATACAACAACTACTGAAAGATAAGGATGCTCTGATTGAGATTTTAGAGCAACATGCTGTGGATAAACAGGATGACCAAAGGAATTTGCTCACTCCTTTCACCTGGCAAAGGAATGACAACCTGACAACGGCTCAAGAGCCCCGGTCAAAGAAAAGGAAGATACCAGAATCAGCACCCGAGTCTTCTCGGGACCCATTAGCTTAGGTTTCTGTTTCTGCACCTTGTAATCTACTGTATTTCCACTTCTGTAATCCTTTGAATTTCAATAAAAAGGGTTTTCCCCACCGTTTGATATTTGCAATCTAATTGTCGAAGTTTATTTTGATTAAACCAAAAAACAATTAATATAATTATTGCATTCATCATTCTCACATCGCGTATTCTTCTTACCTACGAATCTCACGTTTGTGTCTCGGTTCTAGAGTCAAACTGTCTCATTCGTACAATACTCGGGCTAATCGTCAGAAAAAGATGGATGATCTTGAGGAAGAAAATAGAGAGTTGAAAGAAGAGATCGACGCTCTGAGAGAGGATATGGGAAAGCTTCGTAACGACATGCAAACCATGGCAGAAGCTCAGCTACAAAGGACTATGATCTCAAAGATCACCTCAGCGCCCATAGTGGAGAAGCTTGATCCTAGGTATCAGATGCCGAAAGATCGTCCCTGGGGCATGCCTGCAAACTATATCCCGGAAGGATATGTTCCGCCAATCACTGAAGATCAGGGAATCGCGATAGATGCCGCTGGGCCTGAAGGTTACAAACTTCGGGAAAGCGAAGATGCCAGAGGCATATTGAAGACTCCTGAAGGTTACAAACTTCGGGAAACGCCAAGACTTACTGCCGTAGTCAAGGTACCACCCCCTGTGGTGCACACTGTCCCGGAAGGAAAGATTCCACATATACCTTCTGGTAAAAAAGGAAACTATGTTTGACCGAATAGATGAATTCCAGGAACAGTTCTTGGAAATGCAGAAGGAACTGCAAGCCATTCGCAGTCAGGATCTATTTGGAAAGGACGCCGCAGACCTCTGCTTGGTCCGCAATGTGAAAGTCCCGCACAAGTTCCAAGTGCCCGACTTTGAAAAATACAAGAGTAACTCTTGCCCTCAAAGTCACTTGGTGATGTACGCTCGGCGAATGTCAGCTCAGACGGAGTATCAGGACCTGCTGATTCAGTACTTTCAGGATAGTTTAACCGGTGCCGCATTAAAATGGTACATGGGTTTAAACCGTGCTACGATTAACACATTCAAAGATCTTGGTACTGCCTTCGTCCAACAATACAAATACAATTTGGATATGGCACCGGACAGAGATCAACTCAGATCAATGTCATAAAAGGACAAGGAAACCTTTAAGGAGTACGCCCAGAGATGGCGTGAAATTGCCTCTCAGATTTGTCCACCTCTTGAGGAAAAAGAGATGACAAAGATCTTCTTAAAGACCTTAAGCTCATTTTACTATGACAGAATGGTTGCCAGTGTGCCCAGTGACTTCACCGAGATGGTGGGCATGGGAGTTCGTCTTGAGGAAGCCGTCCGAGAAGGACGTTTGGTAAAAGACGCTGGATCATTGAGTAATACAAAACAATACGGTAGTGCTCTCCCTAAGAAAAAAGAGCAAGATATTGGGAATATCTCTCTCGAAAAGAAAAGGCGACATTATCAGCCAGTAGCGGCTGTGACTCCTGCTATCAATCCTACGCCTATTTCTACGTATCAGCCTCAGGTTGCGCAAAGCCAACCTAATCAACAAAGGACACAACAGCCTCTTCAGCAGGCTCGTCCTCCATACAATAACAACCGTACAACGCGGCCACCAGGATTTGATCCTATACCCATATCGTACGCAGAACTATTTCCGTTACTACGTGCTAAGGGGCACATCCAGACTAAGTCTCCTCTTACAGTACCGGAAAATCCACCTTTTTGGTTTAAGGTGGATCAAACATGCCCTTATCATCAAGGAGGATCAGGGCATAACATAGAGAACTGTCTCAATTTCAAATCTGACGGGCAAAAGCTTGTTAGGATCGAGCTCTTATCTTTCAAAGATACGAATCCCAATGTTCTCACGAACCCGCTGCCTCAACACGAGAAAGCTGCAGTCAACCTGATTGAGAGAGAATTTAACAATGTCTATCAAATTCACGATGTACTCTTATTGAGGACCAATTTGGTCAAGATGCATTGTAGACAAAGTGGATATGGCCATGTGCCACCTCATAATTATCATCAATGTGATGTCTGCTTTAAAAGTAATAGAGGATGTTCGGTAGTGAAATCAGTTCTACAGGAACAGATGGATCTCGGATGGATCCAAGAGCACCGAGTTCGTGGAGTTAACATGGTCTATACGGATTCCAACGTCATTCAGAACCACGAAATCTGTGCAATGAATGTCAACTTGGTGGCGATGCACTCAAGGCAAAGCCAGTATCATAATCTGCCACGGCACGATTACAGTTCCTGTCTGACTTGCTCGGTAAACAAACCGGAATGCTCTTTCATACAAGAGGCCCTCCAGCGTCAGATGGATCTTGGATGGATCCAAGACTACCATGATAAGAACCCTTATCAGATCAACATGGTTCAGATCTTCGATATTTGCGTGATGAATACCAACCTGGTAGAGTTACATGCTGAGCAGGTTCGACTCAGATTCTTAATATCACACGACTATCAAAGTTGTAAAGCAGGTTGCGAAAACGATCGAGGTTGTACCCTTGTACAGGAGGCACTTCAGCACTTGTTAAATCATTGGTGGTTGCCAATCTATATGGATGAAGATACTCAGCAGATTAGTATCAGTAACAGGAATCCTACTCGACGTTAAAGTCAAGATGTCCGATCTGTGGAAGCTAACCTAGTGAGATTACATTGTATTCAAAGTGGGCATGGCCAGGTGCCACCACACAACTATGACCGTTGTAGTGTCTGTTCAGAAAGTAACCAAGGGTGTTACCTTGTGAGAGCAGCTCTTCAGGGTCAGGTGGATCGTGGAGAGATTCGCCCATATCCGGGTTCTGGACCCATCAACTGGACGCCGAACTACCATGCCAATCAAGTCAAGGATGTTGTCACAATCTCTGGTCGTCACCAGACTAGGGATGTTTTTGCCTTCATCCCTCTACTTGACGAATCTAGAATTCCCAACCAGGAACGGATCGAGATTACTTATGATGGTCAGAAAAATCAGAAGGTTCCCATAGTCATCTATTTGCCGGGACCACTACCGTATGAATCAACTAAGGCTATCCCTTACAAATACGGTGCAACGATAATTGAAAATGGAAAGGAAGTTCCATTACCCTCCATCGTGAATATTGCAGACATCAGTCGTGTAACACAGAGCGGTCGAATCTTCAACCGAGGAGTTGGAGAACCTAACAAGGAAAAGGAACTTCAGACAGAAGCTCCCGATCCATCAGTCGGTCAATCTAGTAATCCCGACCTTTCGAAAAATAATGATGAGATGCTGAAGCTCATTCAATGGAGTGAATATAACATTGTTGATCAGCTGTTACAGACTCCTTCAATGATCTCAGTGTTATCATTGTTGCTAAGTTCAAAAGCGCACAGGGAGCCTCTACAGAAAGTCTTGGAGCAAGCCTTTGTGGAACAAGATGTAACAATTAGACAGTTAGATAGCATTGTCTCTAACATCACTTCCTGTAATAATTTGGGATTTAGTGATGAGGAATTACCCGAAGAGGGTCGCCGTCATAACATGGCGCTTAACATTACAGTTAACTGCCAGGACGATGCTTTAGCCAACGTACTGGTAGACACAGGGTCAGCCCTGAATGTTATGTCGAAGTCCACTTTGATGCAATTATCATTCAAAGGCCCTCCGATGAGAAACAGCGAGGTCGTCGTCAAAGCGTTCGACGGATCCAGAAAAACAGTTATCGGCGAAGTTGATCTTCCCATAACTATTGGTCCTCACACTTTCCAAGTCACTTTCCAGGTCATGGACATCTGGGCAACATTCATTTGTTTATTAGGAAGACCTTGGATACATCAGGCTGGAGCGGTCACTTCGACCCTCCACCAAAAGCTAAAGTTCGTTCAGAACGATCAACTTGTCACAGTCTGTGGAGAACAGGTCTTGCTCGTGAGTAACTTATCATCATCTACTTGTGTAGAACCCGAGGAGGTTATTGGGACGCAGTTCCAAGCGTTGTCGGTGGGCAAGGACAATCAATCCCAAGGAGGAACCTCGATTTCCTCATACAAAGATGCTATCAAAGCGGTCGAGAGTACCGATACAACCGGATGGGGACAACTTGTCATTCCTATTGACAATAAAACAAAGAAGGGTCTTGGTTTTTCTGCAACCTGTACCCAGACAGTTGCCAGCGATGGATGTCTTCATCCCATTCAGAACTTCTTCCACAGTGGAGGTTTCCTTCACCTAGTGTCTCAAATAGTCCATGCTATCAATGAGGAAGATCCCTCTGATACAGAGGAAGAGTGGAAGTCCTATCTTAACAAGGACGGTTATATGTCTCAGGACGAAACGCAAACTCCTTTTTGCTTTCCTACAGAGAGTCCGAGATTTATACCACGATCAGATGTCGAAATGATATACGGAGGGTGTGATACGGAAGGATGTCATGCTCTGCCAAATTCATTAGAGGAAGACACTCCGATGAAAGACAATTTTGACTACACCTACTATGGCCCAATGGATGGTCTGCCAATGTGGCAACCTTATCCAAGAGACTTGGGGAAAAAGAGTCAGCCGAACAATGAAAATCAGCTGACCGTCATTGAACAGAATATCTGTGTCCTCACCATGTCATGGGATCAAAACTCAGGTCGTTCAGAAACTACTCAACCTAACGATGAATTTGCAATGTTTGCCGAACTAGAATTCATCAACTATGCTTTTCCTGAGGTCAACGTCATCGAGAGGGATGACCCCTCCAGTTCCAAAGAAGTGTGGGACACCTTGGGATAACCAAGTGGAAAATTTGACTATATGGTCAAGTACACCGCTCCCGAAAGCTCTCGTATCAGGCTTGAAGATATCCAGCCAACTGGATGGGGAGATACAGCTGAGAGCACAAATGCTATGCATAATGCAACAGAGGAATTCTCCTACGACAACTCTGCCTAGGAAACAGATTCCAACGATCCTACTCCACCAGAAATTAGCGTCATTGCTGAAGACAAATCAAGGGAGGTGCCAGACTTTGTGATTCACCGAGGAGTTCGCCGCCAATGGGTTGCCGTCAAGGTTCTGAAGATCATTCATCAGTCAAAGTAATTGCCATCTCTAACCTTTCACCCTGCCCAGGTGAAACGGATGTTTTGATAGGGCTCGCTTCCTGTAAATTTTCCCTCTTCGTTTCGTCCAAAGCGATAGAGTTTTGTTTTATAGGGCTGTAGTTTCAAGGATCGACTTGTTCATTAATAAAATAACGTCGTTCTGTAATTTCCGCATTAATTGTTGTTTTCTTTTTGCTTTTTTCAGAAAATGGTAATCCTAAAAAACAATAATAATAAAAACAAGCAGTAAAATAAATACACTGCACACACTTGCATTTTCTCTATCTCTTCTAAACACGAATTATAACGTCATGCAGATTGTTTGTTTTACACCCCGTTGAAACACACGATCCGATGCCTTCTCCCGACTTTGAATTCCCGATATTTGTGGCTGAAGAAGAAGTTGACAATGAAATTCTAGAAGAGATCTCTCGACTACTCAGACAGGAGGAAAGGTCCATTGAACCTCACAAAGAGCCGTTGGAAATGATCAACATGGGTTCATAAAAAGAGAGAAAAGAAATCAGGATTGGGGCACTGCTCAGTCCAACTGCCAGAGAGGGTTTGATAAAGCTTCTCAGAGAATTTCCCAATGTATTCGCTTGGTCCTATCAGCATATGCCAGGGTTAGATACCAGCATCGTGGAACATCACTTACCGTTAAGATCGGAATGTCCGCCAGTAAAGCAAAGGTTGAGTCGAACTCACCCAGACATGGCCATCAAAATCAAAGAGGAGGTACAGAAACAGATCGACGCAGGTTTCCTCACTACATCTGAATATCCTCAATGGTTAGCCAACATCGTACCCGTTCCCAAAAAGGACGGAAAGGTCAGAATGTGTGTTGATTACAGGGACCTGAACAAGGCAAGTCCAAAGGACGACTTTCCTTTACCACACATTGACATGCTGGTTGACAGTACAACAAAGTTCAAAGTTTTCTCCTTCATGGATGGATTCTCGGGCTATAACCAGATTAAAATGGCGCCGAAAGACATGGAGAAAACTTCGTTCATTACCCCATGGGGTACCTTTTGTTACAAGGTGATGCCGTTCGGCTTGAAGAACGCCGGGCCAACCTATCAAAGGGCCATGACTACTCTGTTTCATGACATGATACACAAAGAGATAGAGGTATATGTCGATGACATGATTGCAAAATCTAAGAAAGAAGAGGAGCATGTGACCCACCTGTCGAAACTATTCGAGCGTTTGAGGAAGTACAAACTCCGCTTGAATCCCAACAAGTGCACCTTCGGTGTCCGTTCGGGGAAACTCTTAGGGTTCATCGTCAGCCAGAAAGGAATTGAGGTCGATCCTGACAAGGTCAAGGCCATTCGAGAAATTCCTTCTCCGAAAACTGAAAAACAAGTCAGAGGATTCTTGGGACGTTTGAACTACATCTCCAGATTCATATTCCTTATGACCGCCACGTGTGCGCCGATTTTCAAATTACTCAAAAAGAACCAGGATTGCGTTTGGTCAGAATATTGCCAAACCGCCTTCGACAGTATTAAGGAATACCTGTTGAATCCGCCGATTCTATCACCTCTAGTGGAAGGAAGACCACTGATCATTTACCTCACAGTCTTAGAGGACTCAATGGGATGTGTACTTGGCAAACAAGACGAAACCTAACGGAAAGAGTCTGCCATCTACTATCTGAGCAAGAAATTCACCGACTGCGAGACTCGGTACACGATGCTTGAGAAAACTTGTTGCGCTTTGGCTTGGGCAGCCAAACGCTTCGCCAATACATGATTCGTCATACTACTTGGTTGGTTTCCGAGATGGATCCAATCAAGTATGTCTTTGAAAAGCCTACTCTCACGGGAAGAATTGCCTGTTGGCAGATGTTATTATCAGAATATGACATAGAGTACCACGCTTAGAAAGTCATTAAAGGAAGTATTTTAGCCGATCATTTGGCTCATCAACCGATTGACGATCAAGAATCAAACGGGTTCGACTTCCCAGACGAAGATGTCATGTATCTAAAAATGAAAGATTGCGATGAACCGTTACCCAGTGAAGGGCCAGAACCAGGTTCCCAATGGGGACTTATCTTTGACGGATCAGTTAATCATTATGGAAACGGAATTGGGGCAATCATTGTTACCCCTCAGGGTACCCACATTCCTTTCACTGCCAGACTTACATTCAAATGTACGAACAACGAGGCCGAATACGAAGCTTGTATTATGGGTCTCGAAGAAGCGATTGATTTAAGGATAAAAAACTTGGACGTATACGGCGATTCAGCCTTGGTTATCAATCAGATAAAAGGAGATTGGAACACATACCAATCAGGGCTGATTCCTTACAAAGATTATGCAAGAAGGTTGTTACCCTTCTTCAACAGAGTTGAGTTTCATCGCATCCCTCGTGATGAGAATCACATGGCTGATGCCTTAGCCACTCTCTCTTCCATGATTAGTGTAGGTCGACGGAATGACCTGCCTAAGATCGACATAATGCGCCTTGAACGGCCTGCCTACGTCTTCACGATCGAAGCAGTCATAGACGATAAACCTTGGTATCACGATATCAAATGCTTTCTTCAGAAACAAGAGTACCAATCTGGGGCACTCAGAAAAGATAGGAAAACCCTCAGAAGATTGGATAGAAACTTCTTCCTGAGCAGTGACACTCTTTATAAGAGGAATTTTGACTTGGTCTTGCTCCGATGCATAGACAGACCAGAAGCAGACATGCTTATGAGAGAAATTCATGAAGGATCCTTTGGCACTCATGCCAACGGACACACAATGGCGAGAAAAATTCTGAGAGCAGGGTATTACTGGTTGACCATGGAATCCGACTGCTACAAGTACATGAGGAAGTGTCACAAGTGTCAGATATACTCCGACAAAATTCATGTACCGCCAACGCATCTCAAAGTTCTTTCTTCCCCGTGGCCTTTTTCCATATGGGGAATCGACATGATTGGCTTGATCGAACCTAAGGCTTCAAACGGACATCGGTTTATCCTGGTAGCCATTGACTATTTCACTAAGTGGGTCGAAGCAGTGTCGTACGCTAATGTAACCCGACAAGTGGTGGTCCGATTTATCAAAAACAATATCATCTGCCGTTATGGTGTTCCGAGCCAGATCATTACAGATAATGGATCTAACTTGAACAATAAGATGATGAAAGAGTTGTGCGCTGAGTTCAAGATCGAACACCATAACTCATCTCTCTACCGACCCAAGATGAACGGAGCGGTAGAAGCGGCTAACAAGAACATCAAGAGGATCGTTTAAAAGATGGTTGTAACCTATAAAGATTGGCACTAGATGCTACCCTTTGCTCTTCACAGTTATCGAGCATCTGTCCGCACTTCAACAAGGGCAACCCCTTTCTCTCTAGTATATGGCATGGAGGCAGTTCTCCCCATAGAAGTAGAGATCCCGTCAATCTGGGTATTGATGGAAGCTCAGCTTACAGAAGCTGAATGGTGTCAAAGTCGACACGACAAACTACATCTGATCGAAGAGAAGCGAATCACGACACTATACCACGGTCAATTGTATCAGCAGAGAATGAAGAAGGCGTTCGACAAAAAGGTCCGACCTCGTGTCTTCCGTAAAGGAGACCTCGTGCTCAAGAAGATACAATTGTTTCTCACTGACTCTCGGGGAAAATGGACCCCAAATTATGATGGCCCCTATGTGGTCACGAAAGCTTTCTCAGGCGGTGCCTTGAGACTTGCAACCATGGACGGAGAGGAATTTGCCTACCCCATAAATGTTGATGTAGTCAAGAAATACTTCTCCTAAACTAAAAAAAAAAAAACGTCTCGGTGGATTGAAAACCTGAAAGGGCGGTCCAGGCAAAAGTTAGAGACATGAAAAAAAATCATCCCGATGGATTGGAAATCTCATAGTACAATCCAGGAAAAAGTTAGGGATAATGGCAAGTAACTATGTTCAACAGAGCCAAGTCCCTCAGCAGCAGTTATGTTTCAACATAGCCTTTTTCCCTGTAAATTACCATTTTCTAGCTTTGTAAATACTCTTTGGAATCACGCGTTTGGCTGATCTCCATCTTATCAATAAAATTTGAGCCCTTGTGCTTTTGTTTGTAATCTTTATTTGTTTTATCTTTACAGAATGGCGTTTTAATATGATTAGCGATTCTTGAAATGAAACAAAAACGAATTTACTTGTCAAACTTTTTTGCTTTTAAAATAAAGATGGCAATTTCTTTTAACTGTTGAACATCGAAAGAACGTCGATTGCGTCTCCAAAGGCGTTTGAACTTCAAAGTGCAGAATCAAAGTACTCCTTCTAAACCAGCACGCCTGAAAGAAGGATAAACTGTATGAGATGCGGATTTCCCATCTGATACCCTCGGCCGAGTTCTTATCTCCTAAGCCCGACCAACATCGCTCCCAACAGGGACCGTTTCTCCTAAGCAAGGTGGAATTGCTACTTTTGGACCAACGGTACTTCTTCGCCCCACGATGGCCGAGTATCCCATCATGTTCATCTCTTAGTCTAGATGTCGCGTCAGTTTTGTCAGCATATACATACATACATCATGCATTTGATTTGCGTTCATATTCATATTGCATCACTATCACTCTAGTCGGTCTTGTCCCCTAGTGATAACAGTCTTCTCAATCGAGTTGTCAGTTCTTGCCTCGTCAGGAAATGTTGTGTTTGCACAATCTCGCCTCCAGTGTATCTCTGGATTAGAGTCGACACTCGACCACTTTGATAACTTGAACCTCTGAAAAGCCAGAGAAGCTTTCTACAAATGTCACTCTTTGCCATCGAAGATGATATCCTTGCTTTCCCGGATTAAAGAAAATCCCGAGAGAAATCCTCATAATCAGAAAGATTCGACAATACAGCAGTTTTTTTTTTTCTCTCCGAAAAATACCGCTGATGAAAAGGTCATCAGCACCTCAAAATTGGATCCCATCATATGGTATTTCTTCGGGAAGATCCCGAGAAAAGTATGATGTAAGACCCCGAGCGGAAGCAGTCTCTCAAGAGACTCATTTTCCCCAGATAGAGTCGACAAATGGCGTCTCCAACAGAGAAGTTTATGCACCTCTACAACTCAGACGAATGGGTTCCCCAGCAAGTCTGACATCAAAACTTTTTCCACTCAAATGGCATCTCCCCAGTAAAATCCGGCGAGAAGTTTGAGGAAAACCGCTACAAATAGTGTCCCTTGTCAATAAAGTTTATTGACAGAAGAAACTAAGACCAGCTCCTTGGTAGGAAACCAGGATCGAGGGGAAGTTTAAATCAGAAACTGAGACCAATTCCTTGGTAGGAAACCAGGATCGAGGGGAAGTTTAAATCAGAAACTGAAACCAGTTCCTTGGTAGAAAACCAGGATCGAGGGGAAGTTGACAAGAGAAACTAAGACCAGTTCCTTGGTAGGAAACCAGGATCGAGGGGAAGTTTTTACCTTTTCTAAACATCATTGCTTATCAAAAAGAAGATGAATGCGCAAGCTGCCATTCATAGCCATCAAAATTTCGGGTATTCCGATATTTAATCCTCTTGCACTCCGAATGCCCGAATACCTTCGACATTCACACCTTCGGGTCCAAGAAGATTAAATAGGGGCATCTGTCATACCCCAAATTTTGACCAATAAGATTTCCTATCATTGTGCAAATCATCATCACAATATGGGTGAACCATCATGCCTCATCAAATGCCTCAAGGGTTGTTGAGCATTTACTACAATCAGAATTAGGGTTTCAAGCCCTCTCAGAGTTCTTAGACAAAGGATCAATCAAGAAATGACATGATCTTCAACTTGTCTAACCTCTCAAACATCCACAAAGGATCAAGAAGGACTCCCACTTCAAGGATTAAGCACAAGGATGCTCCCTTCTAGGTGGATCAAGCCTCAAGATCGCCAGTGTCACCAAATTAGGGTTTTGGTCGACCAGGGCCTCCAGATGAAAAATTTCATCTGGGCACAAGCCAAAGATCCAAAACATAACCTAATATACTCCATGGAGCCTCATGGACCCAATCATCAAGTCAATTTTGCCTCTGGCGATGCATTCACTAAAAATCAGGAATTAAGGTTTCTTGACCTAATTCACCCCTAAGTTGACTTTTGGGACAAATCATGAACCAAGACCTCAAGACATGATTTGAGGGTCTTTAATATACTATATTGATCCATTTGAAACAATGGATTAATCCAAGAAGATTGAGCAACAAGTCTCAATTTCATCTGCACCACAATTAGGGTTTCGCGAGGAAAGTCAACTGTAACTTTGACTTTTGACCAGGACATGCTCCCAAACCCTAAGACATGATTCAATATACCCTATGACATCCATGGAACATGTCCATCAAGTTTGATTTAGGTCAAGGACATGATTTTCTGAAGAATTGCACAGTTTGGAATTCATCTGATAAAAAGTCAACTGTGCACAAAAGTCAACTTTGACTTTTTGAGATTTTTCACCAAAATGGATTTTTAACCCTAAAATGATGTTAATGTATGATTTGAATCATCATTCATCAAGAAAAATCAAAGAAAGTGGGATAACTTGTAAAAGGGGTAACCATAAAAACTTAGAAAAATTTCTAAGTTATGGAAAAAGTGACACTAATGTGCCAACTTTGGAGGACTATAACTCCTAAACCACAAGGCCATTGTTCCCCATTGAAAGCTTGATTTGTAGATCACATTGCCCTCTACAAAAGCTTCATACTAACCTATGTCCAAATTCCTCATGGATTTTGAGTTATGGAGTGATCAAAATCAAGAAAAGTCATTTTGTTCCAACACTTAGTGAAAATTTCACTAAGTCAGAATCTGCCTTTACTTTTTTCCAAATGTAGGGGGATTTTTCACTTGGATTCAAAAGAGATCAAAACTAAACATGTTCAAACAGTTGTTGTATCATGTAAGGGCTTTCCAAAATGACCAAGAACATTACCAAATTCAATTTGAGCCATGAGATATGACATTGGCAACTTGCCTTGCTGAAATCTGCCAAGGCAAGGCAGATTGTTGCACTATTGGTCGATTTGCCAAAATCAGCCAAATCCAAATGCTCCTATCCACTTGGACACCTCTGAGGATAGAATCTAAAGGGGACAATCACTGAGCCAAGCCTCCAAAGTCTTTGGAACAAGAAATAGCATGTTGAACCTAGAATTGCCAAAATAGGGACAAGACTCCAATATTGGATTAGAGCATTCAATGGAAGCATCAAGGTGGCATGAACTGAGCTCTTAGCAACTGAATTTAGTCAAGACTTATCCAAGACCAAGGGGACCAGCATCCTGTGCCCTAACCTCTAGCCATTAGAGACTTGGATTTTCATTTTCCAACATTGGCCAAACCTACTCAGCAGTTGCCATTCACTATTCCTTGCAAAACAAACTTGCTCTACTATAAATAGAGCTCAATTGTGACCAGTTTGAGTACACCAAAGCCATCAAACAAATGCTTTCCTCAAAATCTCCTCTTTCACTCCAATTTTGCCTTCTAAGGCGAGTCACTATCGGGTTTTGAGTTTGAGAGCTTTTCAAATCAAACCAATCACACACACACCTCACATACATCATATAGAAGTGATCCAAACACTCACATAACATCTGGAACACAGATTTCACAAAATCACCAGCCAATTGCTCAAGTTCTTGATAGATTTGCAGTTGGGGTACCATCTCAAGTTCCAGATCATTTCAATCCATTCCAAGCATTCATACACACTCCATGGCACCTAGGGAAGCTATCCAGATCATTGGAACCTAGCTATAACACCTCCAACACAAATCACGATCACCAGCTGCAAGTGGTAAGCATAAGCTCGTCTAACTCTATGATCCATGCAATTTTTGCTGCACAATGATTTGGCCATATGTTCATAATCATGCATGGAATGTTTCCCCTCAATTAATTGCATTGTTTGAATCGTGTATCAAAAATCCTAGCCTTCATGCAGAAATTAGGGTTCTTGAGGATTTTTCGTGATTTCTTGTTTTATGCTTAATTTAAATGAAATTAATTGTCATAGACATGATCGTGAGGTTGAAACGAGTTGATTGGTATGTGGATTGCATGATATAATCAAGTATTCAGTGAGATTGGAGAGAAAATGCAAATCTGGGCAAACCCAGAACACGCGCGTGTTCTTGGTGTGTTCTTGGCGCCATTTTTTGAAAATTCAAATATTTGAGTTTTGTGATTTTGTTTAATTGATTCAAAAATTAATTTCTCTCTGAGTTTTAATGATTTGGAGTTGATTCTTTTTTCTAAAAATTCACAAAAATGTTAAAATATTTTATTTTCCCAAAAAATCCTAAAAATATTATTTATTTTATAGAATTGATATTTTTGCAAAGAATTAATGTTTTAATTGTTTTAACATTTAAAATATTTGTTTTCCACCTTGATTTTGCAACTTTTAATGCCTTCTAATTATTTTGTACGTCAATACTTTATTTTTGAAGCATTAATCGCAGATCACAATTTGTTTTCCATATGTTAAACAATTTTGATCATTTTAATTGAATTTTTATTCAATTAAAACACATTTTGAAAACAAATTAGGGTTTTTTGGATTAATTCAACCCTCATAAATCATTTTCAAAACACTTTGGGCCTCTAATAGAGTGTAAGACCCAATCCTTTTTTGACCAAATCATTTTTGGGCCTCAGTGTATTGTATAAGTTCCGATACCGTCAAAAACAAACGGCGCGATCGTCGCCTTTTGAAAAACAAACCTTTTGGGCCTCTCCTCGAGCTATAAGACCCATTCAAAACTTTTGGGCCTCTAATAAAGTGTAAGACCCAACCCCCTTTTAACCAAAATAATTTTGGGCCTCACTTATTGTATAAGTCCCTCTGTACATTTTTAAATTCGGCACGATCGTCGCTAGTTTAAAAATAAACCATCTGGGCCACTCCTTGAGCTATAAGACCCATTCAAAAACTTTTGGGCCTCTATTAGAGTGTAAGACCCAACCCCCTTTTAACCAAAAAAATTTTGGGCCTCACTTATTGTATAAGTCCCTATGCGTTAAAAGAAAACCTCGGCATGATCGCCATTTTAAACGGAAAAATCATCTGGGCCTACCCTCGTGTTATAAGCCCCACACTTTTTCTTTAAACTTTTTGGGCCTCTTGAGAGAGTGTAAGACCCATCCCTTTGTACAGAAAACAATTTTTGGGCCACATTCACTTGTATAAGTCCCTCTGTACAAATTCAACAGTGCAATCACTGGTAAAACCCTGGGCCTCTCCTTGAGCTGTAAGCCCCAAATCTTTCTTTTTCAAAGCACTTTCTCCTTTGATTTTGAATATACTGTTGTTTTCAATCTTTCTTTGTTAAACAAATAACCAAACAGCATGGAATCTCTACAACCGAGTAAGTGATTATACGCTTTCATTTACCGCTTTCATATACATATAACTGTATTGTGGGGTTGTTTCATTGTAAGTCTTCTTTCATAAACTCATATCAACTGTGTAATAATAGTATAGATTTTTAGAGTTTCCCCGGCAACTACGTCTACCACTAGGTAAAGCCGTTTCGATCACTCTTAAATAGTCTAAACTAGATCCCCATAGGATTACCAGACACAGTCTTCCCTCCTCTTGGGGTTAAACAATATGGAGATATGAAAGGTAGCATTCTCGGTGAACCCTTTCATAGACTGTCACTCGTAGAAGTTATCAAAGAAACTCTATTCCCCAGAGATGATCTTTTCTCCGTGAATGGCATCTCTTGAGTTTCTTCCAAATTCTCGAACTTTCCTGGCTTGATCTTTTCTCGGTGAATGGCATGTCTTGAATTTCTCAGGGTTTGGGGACCCACAGGCTTCTTAAAAGCACTTGTCAAGAAACTCTACTCCCCAGAGATGATCTTTTCTCCGTGAATGGCATCTCTTGAGTTTCTTCCAAATTCTCGAACTTTCCTGGCTTGATCTATTCTCGGTGAATGGCATGTCTTGAATTTCTCGGGGTTTGGGGACCCATCGGCTTCTTAAAAGCATCGGCCTCCTCTTGGACATCGTACAAGAAGCCACAGGCTTCCTAAAAGCAACCCAGCCTCCTCTTGGGCATAGTATAAGGACCCGCCGGCTTCTTAGAAGTATTCACAGCCTCCTCTTAGGCTTCGTATAATGATCTCTTCCTCCGGAAATGATAGCCTCCTCTTGGGCTTGTACAAGGACCTGTCAGCTTCTTAAAAGCTTTCAGCCTCCTCTTGGGCTTCGTACAAATTGTCCCGACGACCTCCTAGAGGTATAGGAACAGAACTTAGTCATCTTAATAGAACAGTCCTTTCAAAGAGTCTTCTACTGTTTCTCAAAACATAGTACAAAAGATGAAACTCTAGACTTGGACAGTCTAATATCCTTGAGTCTCAAAGACATTCTCAAGTGACCCCTTCAAAAATAGGAAGGAAACCCGTAGACTCGGACAGTCTCAATACCCCTTGGATTTCCCGTTTCCTTAAAGAATAGGGAATAACCCTGGTCCTCGAATCAAATCCTTGAGTACAGTGTTACTCATATAAGAATTGATTTTCTCTTTAAATCAGCATACTGGACCTGTCACTCAACTGAAACAGCGCCATAGCCTCCTCTTAGGCTTTGTATAATGATCCTTCTTCAGTAAAGTTAGCCTCCTCTTGGGCTTTATACAATGATTCTCCCCGGCGGGGTCAAATAATGTTTAGCCTCTCTCTCGGGCTTTGTACGAGACACATAAGAGACTTTCTCATTGAGCCAAACAAATTTTAGCCTCCATCTCGGGCTTTGTCCGAGATACAAAAACACTCTCTTGTTGAGTATAAAAGATCCTCTTGTAGGATCAACCCCTTTTAGCCTCTCTCTCGGGCTTTGTACGAGACACAAAAATACCCTCTTGTTGGGCCAACAACCTCCTCTTAGGCTTTGTATAAGAAAACCACTGGTTGATCCAATCAACCTTTTAGCATCAAAGTTGTGCCTCGTTCACAGTACACAAACATCAACAACTCCTTTCCTCTTCATCTAATCACTGTAAGCGGCAAGCCTCTGGATCATCTACATCCATGCCACTGTCCCTCTTTTAGCATGAGAAATTCCTAAGGAAAGATAGCATTGCTCTACACTGAGTTAAAGTCTTCTCCTTCAGGTTGGAAATCCCCTATGAAGGAAATTATGGCGTTGCCGGATTCACATATCCCGTTTAAAGTAATTCTCCTTTATAAACAGTTGTGACATACAACCCCCTCTTTAGAGATGACAAATTCTGTCTAAAGTCAACACCATTTAGCTTCACATCTTGGGCTTTGAACAAGATACAAACTACCTTTAGCTTCACGTCTTGGGCTTTGAACAAGACACCAAAATAACCATTTCCTCCCATAGAATAGGAGGAACTACGAATGCTCTGATTTCCTTGTTTCGGTAAACGGGAATACGTAGGCATAAGATTGAAAGAAAAATCTTAGCGAGCACACTAAACAAAAAACCCAAATCCCATATCTCCATCAATCAACCCGAAAGTAGTAATTCAAAAACATCAGTCCTAAACACGAACAACCCTGTCATTTCATTCTTAACAAAATAAGCAGAGAGAGGCCCACAATCTAAACCGCATCTGTAAACCAACAATCATCTGTTCAAACTCAGTATGCAAGCAGGGTTAATTGGAGACATCTATTTCCCTTCCCTCATCAGCTTCAATAGGATAAAAAATGAATCGACCTGTAGTAAACCCCCGAGCGACAGTGCTTAAGAACCACGTCCAAAATCGCTCGCTACACACTCGTCCAAGATACATTCTGTTGTCACTTCCTCTTAACCTACTGTTAATACCATTTTCTACACTGCGTTTACTTCACCCTCCATTGTAATCCTCTTATGTCCACATATAACATCATCATACTATGATTCTCTTAAATCCAAGATACTTTCTCTGTTTTTTAATACAAACTTCTTCTGGTCCGTATCACTACACTTTCCGTTACTAAATAAAACTCATTCTTTCTCCAACACAATACCTTATATTGTTCCTTGGGTAATTTAACAATTGTAAATTGGTCTCTTACTGAATACATAAATCCTAATGTAATATCCTGAACTTGATCTCCCTTCATAACTGAAGATACATAATTTATCTCATACTCTTCGTCCGACGCACACTTGTTTCACTTGAAGCATGTAAACACATCCTCGTGTTCCTTCTTACACTTCTCTACTACTCTAGGTTCCCATAGAAGTCAAACTTCCTTAACTCTCAACTTTTTGCCAGTTGGAAGACATTGTTCCGAACACACTCCTTAAGGTACTCTCATCCATTCAAGATACCATAACGACCTTAGAAACCGAAACACCAGTAACTATCTCACTTCTGGACCTTACATCACACGGTCCACAAAACAACTTTTCTTTTTCACGGAACGAGATTACTTGAAATTCTTATCCACATCAGTGGTCGATCCAGCTCTACTAACGATTTTACATATACCTGAATACCTTAACCAATCGTCCGCTATAGATTCTTAACTTTCAGACTTCATCCTTTCCAAAGGATTACTTGAACAACACACTACTCTTTAATTCCATGCAACCCAAATCACAACTTCTACTAAAACCTCATTGAGCTGACCAAAACTCCTCACTACTAACTCTTGGCTTGAGCCTACCCTCACAGCACAAGTTCCGACAACACTTCGGAGTCCTCGTGGTCTCTCAACCATGGTTCTACCTATCACATACATAGCATTAGGTTGATCATGCCCAACACTACATAGCATGATATTAAGATTCATGCTGGAAAGACACACTTAAGAGGCAGGAATAGATTTACTTATGATGTTTCAAGGCTAGGTCGAGGACACAACCTGCTCTGATACCAATTGTAATGCCATGTATAATATATACCTAGAATAATACTATACAAGGAATTTATTTGGTACTGACACCATCATAAGTACCTAATTGTGTAATTCACATACTTGACCATTTTAAAAACATAATATAACTTATGGTACAAGATATGGAAATTAGCCAAAACAATAATAACTAAGATCAATATACAATATCCTTCATCGTACAATAAATTACACAACGGAAAAATCTCAAGCTAAGCTTCTCTTGAAACATCCAAGCATAGCTCCACTTTTAAATCAAACCTGCAATTAACCTGAAAAATAACAACAATAAAGGGGTGAGATATTAATCTCAGTGAGTTCTCTTATCTTGTGGATTCTCTCGGCTTTACGGGGTTCTAGCCAATCCTAACTCAAGTCAAAAGGGAAGGGAAATGACCTTGATTTCACAATCTCACACTACATGGAAACATGTTCATGAGGTCACCAATTCAAAATATCACTAATCGATAACCTTACCAAGGCATCCTCTCTTCTCGTCCGCTTCTACGTCTAGAAGGCGACCCGAGTCATGGATCCTTGTAATTTACTTGACATACAAAATGGATTCGGTTTCTACGGGCCATTAACCATTATGAACCGTCACTTCACACGGGCCATAAACCGTTACAAGTCTCTTTACCCGTAGGCTCCAATCGTACTATAACATTGGGAATCAAACCTGCCAAGTAATCATGCGAACATTCCAGAGGAGCTCCAAGATCATGAAACGGAAATTCAAAAGGAACGGTTACAATTACGTGATCATACACACAAACATGATTGTATTCGACAATCACAAGGCTACATTCGCCTTAAGGCCCTTTCGCCTTTCACAACCTACAAGGTTCACTCATGTTCCATACTAGTGTTTCACTCTCTCCTAGACCATTACTCATCACGGATGCTACTTTCTACATCAAATGCACTAGCATCGTTATCTAGGTTTCAACTTTAGACCATTACTCGTCAAGGATGCACCATTCTACATCGAATGAACGAGTATCGCCATCTAGAGTTTCTATCAATTCCTAGCCATTACTAGGTTCCACTATCTTAAACTATGCCATTTTGTTTTGGGGTAAAGTTTGCTAACTCTTCCTAATTCATATTTTAAACATGCATATTTTCTCATTCATACTTAACAACGATTAGTTAGACATGGTATAACACAATTTGTAATGAATTACATGTAATAATTCAACTCATAAAGTTAACACAAATTCTCGGGTTCCCTCCGATTCATTTAATCGGGTATCAAAATCAACATTTATCACTTTCATCCCGTAGGATATTTTCACAGCTTTCCATCAACTATTACCATGCCTAGATCGGATTTACGATCCAAAAGATATGGATTTTCAACATATCACAGAAACACATATGATAGCATAACATGTCAAACATAATCCACATAGTAGTTCACACACATTTTAAGGCATACAAGCCACAACTATCCTCTGCCAAGCATCCTTGGTTAAATCGTGGTCTTACATTACCATTTAATAGCACATTGGATTCTTTTTCCGAGGCTTCAAGTCCCATATCAATCGGGTTCTCGATTCATGAATTTCGGTGGAAACACAAACCACACTTTTCATATTCACTTCAATATTCATCTCTATCCTATCATTCTATGACATATACCTATGTTTCTACTTCACCATCACATAGAGAATTGAATTAATTTTCCAACAGTTCCGACTGTGCGTCAAACGGAGTTACGAAACTCAAGTTACGGCGAAAACAAGAGGCACAGTATTTTTCTCTGTGCAGGGGACTTCGCTATGCGAACCTGACTTCGTGATGCAAACTAAGTCAGTAGCAGAATCCCCGGTTTTTTGCTACGGCTCGCATAGCGAGTTGTATCAATATCTGGATACATTTTTGTGAAGAAAACACCAAAAATTATCATTTTAAGGTCCCCAATGACCCAAAACATCAGGAAAACAAAGGTAGTACCAATAATGACAATAGAAACAACATCAAGAAAGATTTCATGGTTCAATACCCAAAACCCTAGCTTTCCAAACTTTTCAACCAATTTCTACCCCAAAGTTCCTAACTAATGAAACTCACCTCTTTTAAGTAGAAGAAGATGAAATGATGGTGAAGATGATGAAGCCATGAACTCCTCTTTCCCTTTTTAAGAGTTTCTTTTCTTCTTTCCCCATCTCTTCTCTTATTTCTCTCTTTCTCTTCTCTTTCCCTCTTACTACCTTTTTCTTCTTCTTACAAATATATATATATATATATATATATATATATATATATATATATATATATATATATATATATATATATATATATGTATGTATATAAACTTATTATATAATATAATCCAATAGAGTAAAATATCTCAAATTGATATTTTATCATTTAACACCAAATGATCAATTATTAGCGTTACCATAAAATGCTCTCTTGGGCTAATAATTATTGATCCGTCTCTTTCATTAAATAATTGATCTCTTCAGAGTTCATTAGTTGCTCTATTGATCCCAAATGTCAATACTTAAAGTACTTAGAGGATTCCATAAATCTAATGAACCAAAGATAGAGCACACAAAATCTCATCTGATTTCATCTGATATCCAATTGAGCGTTTAAATAATATGGGGTATTACATGAACTTTGCTCCTGATTTAATTCTTGAATTTAATTTTCCTCTAGTCAAGCTTGAATCAAACTTGAAATTAATTAAAATAAACGGTCTGCTTGAATGGACTTGAATCTCATGATCAGAACTTGCCCCTCATAATCAGGACTTTACAGATGATTTGAAATATATGCCCAATGACTTGACCTTTGAATACCCTGCAATTTGACCTAATCAGATGAATTTGGACTTCTACAAACCGTAATTTTGATCACTTGATTATTTGAAAATCCATTGCACAGATAACTTGTGAATGAAACCATCTTAATTTGTTTGACCAAGATTAGGTCAAACCTTTCTTGAATCTCAATCATCGAAGAATTATCACACTTGACCAGATAGCCCTAATTAAATCCTCTGGCGCACACACACACACACACACACACACCTGAGCTGAAATAAGAAAAAGTAAGAACCAACTTGTTGCGGTGAAAATAGGATAACAAATTATTAATTAATTTGCATCATATTTCTTTTACAACCGACTTTGATTTATCCAAAGGAAAGGTTCAAGATCGTTAGAAAAACCTAAGGGGAAGAGATCTAAGGTTCGGGGGCTGGTTATACAAAGGGAAGGTATTAGCACCCTAAGTATCCGTAGTACTCTACGGGAACCTCTTGTTAAATGTTAACTTATGTTTGCTAAGGTTCTATGCTAAAGGTTGAAACCCTAGGGGTTAGTATCTATGTATACTCGATAAAGCATCGCACTTTACGCCTACGTATCCTCGGGAATAGAATCAGAGTATGCGTAGTTCCACTTCTACTGAATGATTGACTGTGGTCAATATTCGGAGGGGAAATGAGTACAAGCTCATTGTAGAGTTTAAGAACTCTCTAGATCTAGTTGAAATGGACCTATGTTATGTTTTAGTCAGTAGGAAAAGTGATAATTCATTAGGATGAATATCACTAAGAGTTTAAGAACTCTCTCCTAAAGCTAGTTGTGATTCTATGGCTCTCATGAGGCCAAGAAATAGGGTTTCTTCCTAAGAGGTTACTTAGGTTAAGGTGGGGGCTATGACTTTAAGAGTCAATATATTTCACCTTCCTTTGGAATAGGGGGAAAAATAGTTGATAATAACAATAAATAAGACATGATTAAAGACAAGACATTGATATAATAGATAAAAACAACATAAGCATGAGGATGGCAATATGTTTATGACAAAGATAGGGATAAGGTGAACATGATTAAGAGAGTACATCAATATGCTTCAATCTTTAGGAAGACAAACATATAGAAATGATATACAAGAAAACAATCAATATGCTTCAATCTTTAGGAAGACAAACATATAGAATGATATAAAAGATGACAATTAAAGAAGGATAATATTCATATAAAGGTCAAGCATATGGCCAATCAACATGGATATATTATCTTAAGAATTAAACAAGTCAATTTAATGAAATAACATTTCAAGATCAACAAAAATGCTTATAGATGATATTAATAATTAAACCAACAATTGATAATTAATTGACAAGGCAATTAAAATTAACAATTTAACCATATATTAGAAATACAAAGCTAAGACATAAATTGATAATTAAGAATTAACAACATGATTAAAAAAATAACAAATTAACATCACAATTAGAATTAAAAATATACTCAAGATATAACATTAAACACAATTGGAAATTAATCACACAATTTAAATGTAATTGATAATTAAAATTAAGAGCTAATAAAACAATTAACAATTAATTAAATATATCACATATTAATTAATTAAACACAACAATAATTAACAATTAAACTGAAGTTAATAAAATACGGAATAAAATTGAAAAAAAACATGCAGGGGGTGCATATGAGTAATTCTGGTCAGTTAAAAATAACAAAGGAAAGCTAATGGGCCAGACAGGGGTGTGAATAGCAGAATTGGGCGAAGGCCCTGGTTGGAAAAAAAACATGGCAAGGCGAAAAAGAAAATAAAAATGACCAAAGGTTGATCCGCAAGATCGAACCCAGGTCATAGGGGTGGAAGGGCGAATGGCAAGGCATATGGTGAACCGTTGGGACGGAAGATACATCAGTTCATAAACACGCAACCATAAATATATAAACCAACAAAAGCATGGAAAATGTAATAAAACAACACACGCAGTGCATGGGGAGTGTATCTTGTGGTATAATTGGCATGTGATAGTTAAAACACTAACAGACAAACATGAAGCCAACAACCAACTATGAGCTGCGCATGGCAAGAATGAAATCATACTGCTATCATTAATAATCAAACAAAAGGTGCACGCATGGAAAAAAGATGAACAACATGCAGACGTTTTAACGTGTTTCAAACCAAACAACAACACTCAACTACTCAACTTCTAATCCTTCTAACTCTACCAAAACTTAACCAAATAACACGAAGTAAAGTACCAAACTGGAGCATTTTAAACATAGAATAAGATGTTGTTATTACTTGAACAAGATATTGGTCAATCACATAAGCAGTAAGCAAATAAAATCAGGGTCCAAAATGAAAATCAGTTAGTTAAAAAAAAGTGATGAATCCAATCTGCTTTAGATTTTAATTAACATGTTTGTTTCCAAAATCATCAATCAGCATTGTTATATGATAACCAAAACTCTTGCAAACATTAAAAACTACAAAACTTGCATGAGTTGGAAATAAAAACCGATACAGTCAGTACATTCTCAAACCATCAGTTCAACATTAGACATGGCAGAGGTATAAAGACATGAAACGAAGCATGATAACATGAGAACAAAACTTCATTCAAAATACTCTAGCATGATATGACTGCATATAGTGTTTCAGACAAATTAAACTTCAATGTAGAGGCAACAACATTAAACAAGTGTAAACCAAAATTACATCAACATGTTATTATGAGCGAACAATTCAAATGGTTTAAATGAACTCGTGTGTGAGCAAGGTATTGGTGAGCAGAAGGCAAAAGTATCCAATCTTTAAAAATGATATCCTAGTAAGACAAACTATGTTCCATTCAAAAAGACATAAACCGTGACAACTTGAAAAACATATTCCATGAACAAACCAAACCAGCATGAACATTCAGACAACATCCAAAGCGTAAACAAGTTTAGAGATAGTATCAAACAAGACTTGGCATGCTTCTAAGTCAATCACACATATAATGAGCATCACTTTGGTTCTAGACTTCAGTTATAAAAAAACAAAACCTAACAGCATACTTCTACATAGCATCATCACAACATAAAATGAAACAGCATAAACATGTAACATTAACATTTCTTGACCACAAACTTGTAACTACAACAACCAATACATTATTCAATGCATACTACAAGTAGCAGGAGCACGAGATCGTATCACAAAGGATCATGCATATATATTACAAACAGGGGCAACAATAGTATCCAAAAATGTGTACATGTAAGTTCAGACCTAGTTATAAAAGAGATGACATTAGGCTTCAATATCATAGTCAACACAACATTCTCTTTAACTCAAACCAATACATCCTCCATAAAAAAACAACAGCATGTAAATAAGGGCTACTACACACTATGATTCAAAATGATATATTTGGTGCTCATGATAGATTATGACATGCACACGGGTGATACCTTGAACAAAAGATCAACATGTTTAAATCACAACAGAATACTACATATATCACATGAGTTCAAAGAACAAGATCTTGGTACTCAAAAACCAAAACCAAACAGTCTCTAACATTAGATGAGAGATAGCGTTCATAACAAACATTTAAAGTAAAACATCATGTATCAAAGAACAAATATATTAGCATTTAACCAAACAAACTTCATGACAAAGCTAGTCAACATGTTTCTAACACAAACTCGATACATGATATTTAACACTAGGGCATCCATAGAGTTTCCTCAAACTCATCATGCAGTTCACATATGATATATGGCAAGCATCTTGAACGTAAAAGAATAAGCATAGATGGTGTAACATGGATATAATAGTTATCATGGCATGCTGAACTTGGTAAATGAAAGTTTGAAGGACCTACCTCTTTTCCACGTGAGTTGTAAGAACTTTCTCCTTCTCCCAGCTAGCTCCTCGTTCTCTTTCAGAAGACAAATCTTAGAGTGTTTTTTTTTAGTGTTGTTATTGGTGATTGTCTGTGTGGAAATGAAGAAGAGGAGGGCTGCTTTTATAGTGAATCAGCTGGTCCGAGAGAGAGCAAAAACCAACGTGCCAAGAGTTTATTTTGGAGAGAAATATCAAGGGAAGATTTTGGAAATAGCTTGTGGCTGTCTGAGCAACATGGAGCCACGTGAAATCCTCCTTTGATACCAACTAAGTCAGAAAAAGGCATGCTTTAGCTTGTGTCCTTTGGTCCAATGAAGTACACGAAGGGCATGGTTTAAGGTATCTTGCAAAGGTTGAATAAAAGGTACAAAAGCAAAACAATGGGCAGCGTGTTTTAGGGTGAGAGGTGATGTTGGAAAAGGTGATAACATGTCTGCAGATGGTACTTGAATAGAGGGAAATGAAATTCAAAATCCAAACAATGGTGTTCTTGGTGCAAAACCAAAATCGTATGGCCATGTTGTTAAAATTATATCTCAAGACTTAATGTACCATTTTTCATGCTCTTAGGTTCAAATGAAAGCTCTTGAATGATACTTCAAGTTTGATTTTGGAAGGTTGTTGAAATAAATCCTTGAACTAGTAGAAAAGTGTCTTGCAAATCGTGTCCCCAAAACTGTCCAAAAGAAACTTGGAAAAATTCTAAGTGTTGAGTTTTGACAATTTCAAGTGCCCTTCTTAAATAATTCATAACTTGAGAATGGTTTATCCCCTTGAGGCATTCCACATATGTTTGGAAAGCTCTCAACAAGCTCTACAAATTTCATTTGGGACTCAAAACTTGAATCCAAATGGAAAGGGGTGAAAAGTAGCTCCAAAGTTGAGAAAAAGAGTGATGGAAAATGCTGAAAAAATTTCTAAGTGTTGGTCAAAATGCCTTGGAAGCTCCATTACTCAAAATCCAAGCATTTTTAGACAAAACTTCATGTGGAACAAATTGAAGATCTTGGAAAGAGCTTTCCAATGAGCTTTGAGCCACTCCAATTGGATGTATGGTTTAGGAGTTATGGTCCTTTCAAAATAGGCTATTAGGGGGAAAAATCTCACAAATGACACATTCTTTGGCCAAAACCCTACTTCCCTTGCAAGAAACCTCATGAAACTTGGTGTGGATGCTTTGTATACTTCATGAGACAATATGTGATGATTAGAACCAATAATTATTCATTTGACCCAAAATTCCAAAAGATTAGGGCTTCAGTCAAACCCTACATTTGACTGTGAATGCACTGAGGTTAGATCTTGTAAACTTGCTTCTTCCTTATCATCCAAAGGTCTTAGGAGACTCTTGAGGATGTTGATAAACCAATGGAACCAAGAATTAGGGCTTGGGAAACCATCTTGATGAAGATCAAAGCTGTTGACTGATAAGTGCCACAGAAAACCCTAATTTGGAGGTGTAGTGTGGCTGAGGCTCAAACTTCTCTTGTTGAAGCCCCAAAGATCTTGGATTCTTGTTGAATGATGTCCTTTGAATGTAGAGGACTTCATATGGTGAGTGAACCACACAAATCTTGACTTGATGGAGCCAATTCCTTAGTAACTTCTTCAGAGCAAACCCTAATTCCACAACCCTTGCACTGAAGGTCTTCTGTTAACTTGACTTGCTTCAAACAACTTGTGGAGCTTCATGATGATAGGTAAACCTAATTTGAACACAAAGAAACAAACTACAAGATATGGGTTAGCTCTAACAATGCAGAGATGCTCCTAAGATGCACAAAAGCTGGATGACATCTAAGGGTAAAAATTTAGGGTACAACAGTTGCCCCTATTTAAATAGCTTCACCAGAGGGCACGAGGAACGGAGGTTTCAGAGGGCATCAAAGTGAAAGGTATTTAAATATAGCAAACCAAAATTTTTGCCCTTAGATGGAATGCAAATGCTAAGGACCAGCGATAGACATGCACATGCTGACATGCCATGAACTTCTAAAATGATGATATGATGCCAGGAATGCAAAAGATGCAGACAGACCAGACACCAAAGACAACGGGAAGTAAACACACAAGAAAAGCTTTGCCAGGGAAGGACGAAAGTTAGTATCCACAAGCAAAGGCTCATTGAGGATACAAGACAACCAACAAAGGAGACACACCGGGGAGACTCCAAAGAAACACTGGGGAAAGCCAAAAACAATCTCCATTGGGGAAAGACCCAGGGAGATGGACTACCGGGACAAAAAAAACCCACACTTTTCCTGGGCACGAAACTAGAAAGAAAAACATGATCACTAGGGATCAGTCCAAAGGAGACAAACAAACAAGCAAAGACTTCCTGGGGATCTCGAGCTGAAGAGTTCAAATGGGATCTTCAGAAAGAGCCAGGAAAAACAAAGACTAACTCTGCGCACCAGATAGGAGTCTTAAAGCTGAATAAAATTGTTCCAAGAAACTTAGTTTAAAGCATTTTTAGAAAAGAAACAAGATAAGGGTGTTCAATGTCCGACACGTTTTGAACAAGAACAGTTTTAAAACAAAAGACAGTGCTTGACACGATTCAAGCAAAGTCACAATTCAAGTTCGACACGATTCGAACAGGAACGGTTTTAAAACAAAGGGGGTCAGTGTCCGATGCGATTCGAACAAAGACTCTGTTCAGGTTTGACACGATTCAAACCAGAACAGAAAAGACAGTGCTTGACGCAATTCAAACAAAGTCCAAGTTCAAGTTTGACACGATTCAAACAAGAACACATAAGACAATGCTTGACACGATTCAAACAAAGTCCAAGTTCAAGTTTGACACGATTCAAACAAGAACACATAAGACAATGCTTGACATGATTCAAACAAAGTCCAAGTTCAAGTTTGACACGATTCAAACAAGAACACATAAGACAATGCTTGACACGATTCAAACAAAGTCCAAATTCAAGTTTGACACGATTCAAACAAGAACACATAAGACAATGTTTGACACGATTCAAACAAAGTCCAAGTTCAAGTTTGACACGATTTAAACAAGAACACATAAGACAATGCTTGACACGATGCAAACAAAGTCCAAGTTCAAGTTTAACACGATTCAAACAAGAAAACATAAGACAATGCTTGACACAATTCAAACAAAGTCCAAATTCAAGTTTGACACGATTCAAACAAGAACACATAAGACAATGCTTGACACGATTCAAACAAAGTCCAAGTTCAAGTTTAACACGATTCAAACAAGAACACATAAGACAATGCTTGACACGATTCAAACAAAGTCCAAGTTCAAGTTTGACACGATTCAAACAAGAACAGTTCTAAAACTCCTTTAAAGTTAAACTTCTTGGGGAATAGAAAAAGATTTTAAAGATTCAAATCTGGCGCGCAGAGGTTAAGACCGAACAAGCACGACACAAAGTAAACCGGGAATGTCTTTACTTCACTGGGGAAATAAAGACAGGCACAACAAAAGACCACAAGCAAAACAGAGCACAAAGAAATGCAAAGATGCAAGGGGAATGCATATGCTTAGCTATATGCTAGAAACGACGCGAACGACGCAGAACAGGAAAGAAGAAAAGAAAGCACAAGCCAACACCCTGAAATCCAAACATCAAGGATAACCAGGACAATCTTCTTTCCACTGGAGATGGCAGATCCAATGCCAAAAACAGTACTACTAAACTCTTCTTGCACAAATTTGATTCCGAAACGTCTTAATTCCAGAGTAAGACTTAATTTATCTTTGTGTTTTCTTAGAAATTGCCACATCCAAGAATCAGACGAAAATGACGAAGTTATTGTATTCAAAGACCAATAACTAAAAACTCCAGTTGTAGCAAAACTTGAGCTTCTCTGGGGATTCCTGGATAAAGAGATGGGGTCTGGTACTCAAAGATGACAACCAAAGCATAAGCCTAGCTTAGACAAATGTTGAGCAGATTGGGAAAGTTCTTCTTCTTCATTGGCGAAATAAATCCATTGGGAGCTTGTCAAAATCAGCTGATGTAGCGACTTGATGGGGAGATAACAGAGTAATTATGCCCTCCACTGGCATAACTACCACCTTCAAATCTTATCTGTCCCAGGCTAGACGGCCCATACGATAAAACGAGGATATTATAGAAGGATTGGCATACAGGGTGTTTCAATATCTTCAAACTCTTGGAGAGATCTCGGCATGACTGCCCCAGATTAGGGGATGAATAATCAAAAGAATTTTATGGAAGAAATGAAATACCAGATGATTCAATAACTTACAACTTGAATAATCAAAAGAATTTTACGGAAGAAATGAAATACCAGATGATTCAAAATCTTCCAACTTGAATAATCAAAAGAATTTTACGGAAGAAATGAAATACCTGATGATTCAAAATCTTCCAACTTGAATAATCAAAAGAATTTTACGGAAGAAATGAAATACCAGATGATTCAAAATCTTCCAACTTGAATAATCAAAAGAATTTTACGGAAGAAATGAAATACCAGATGATTCAAAATCTTCCAACTTGAATAATCAAAAGAATTTTACGGAAGAAATGAAATACCAGATGATTCAAAATCTTCCAACTTGAATCTTGACGTAGCTATTTCTATTCAGTTATACTCGAGATAATCAAACTGTAGAAATTACTGGGGAACGGATTTGCCCCTGCTGATGGGTCACTGCAGACAAAACTCGTCATAAGATACTCTCAAGAATATTTGCCCCAATATTCTGAATTTGCAGAATTCTGCCTCTGATTTGTCACTCTCACTTGGTTGCCCCTGTCTGAGCCAAATTTCCTTTATCCAGTTCAATTCCTTGACTGACCGTGTTCGTTGGGATTCCTTGATATTGAATGGTATTGCAAACAAGCGTTGTTCATTAAAATTGGCAAAATTATGCAAGATTTAATGCAAACTTTGAAAATAAAGCTTTTGATGGAAGCACACGCTGATTGATTAAATCAAGAACAAAGGTGGATCCGATCATTTATGAAATGACAGAAGAAGTGATCAACACACGCAAAATAGCAAAAATTATTAAGAGTCAGGTTACTCAACCTTGCTATAGCATGCCTTTCAAAACAACCTTACCTCAATTAGGTCTTTTAGGGGTTGTAATGTGGTATGGTTCATGGTTTATGAAACAAAAGATAAAGGCTCAAATCCTACGCTCGTTCAAATCTCCAAAAATAGGAAGTCACTTGATTTGAAAGCTGACTGGCGCCTTATATGAAGCACTCGTGTTTGAATGCATAACCGAATAAAACTGAGAACTACCCTGCCCCAAGGTTGAGATTTTAAGAGTTTTTTGTAAGGAAAGAAAACTCCTACTTCTAGGCTCGAAGGGTTAACGAGAGGTAAATTGAAACAATGCCTTACATCCTCGGCGAGGTTAATTTGAAAGTATACCACATCAATTATGAATATGAGGTTTTCATCATCCTCCCTAATCTTTGTTTAACTAAAGGTTTGAAAAGGGAGTGAAAAGATATAGTGCTTTTTTGAAAATAAAAGTAAATGAGTGAAACGAATGGACTTAACCAAAAGATGCATAAATATTTCATTAATGTTGCCAATTTAAAGATACAACAAAACTCATAATCAAATACCAATACAATTAAAGGAAATACAACTGAAACACAAAACACAGCCAACTAAAGATTTCAGTTTCCGGGTCCGAACGGGAAAAAGTCTTCACCACCAATCACTTGCTCTTTGTGGTATCGAACTTTGAGAGGTCTTGCAGGTCCTTTACCTTTTGCTTCAAAAGTTGAGGTACCAGCGTCTGAAGTACCTTCCTGAGGTTTCAGATTCTTTAGCAAGCTCATTAGCTTCTCCTCAAATTCCTTGCATTCTTCAATGGGATGTCCGATAGTCCCGGTGCGAAATTTGTATTCAGTCCTTGGATGGTCTTCTTCAAAGATCAAGTCCTTGTCGTGGATCAGTTCTTGCACAAAATATTCTAAAGCTCGGCAATTGTCCAAATCATTCCCTTCAGCTCCCATATGGAATTCACAAGTTAAGTTGGGATTATACCAAGGTCCTTGGAAAGGTGTGAGAAGTCGTGGAGTTACCAGCTTGTTTTGCATCAATAGTGGGAAAACTTTGCTTAACGGCACCGGAATAGGCTGGTGGTTAAATTTTCCTCTTTTGGCAGCACTCTTCTTCTTATCTTGAGGAGAAACACATGTTGGAGACTGAAAACCCCTCTTCGTAAACACTTGACGAAGATTACGTTTGGATGCAGGAATAGGACCAACGCTCAGTTGGCAAGAGGCTTCTCCAAACACAAATTCTGGACACGAGAGATCCTTATGAGATGGTAAAGGATAGTTGATTTGAATGCCTTGTGGTGAAAATGATAACATATTGGAGTCAAGCAGAGTCTGAACCTTGTCTCTGAGTGCTCTACAATCTTCAGTTGAATGCTTTTGTGCCCCGACATGGTAGTCACAACGAATGTCGGTGTCAGGGCCCGACGGGTCTGGAAAAGACGTTGGATCTCTCTCTTCTGGCACTTCAATCCACTTTTGATCAAAACTAACAACAGCTGACAGTATGTCATTGGCAATGAAGTGAAATTCCTCTCTGGCTTCCTTGGCCTCTGTCGTTCATGCTGATGTGGCACACGAGCCCTCTCGAAAGCTGGTTTGTCGGGATGAATGTAATTCTCCTTTTTCAACAGAGTTTCCAGAACCCAATTCATCTGGCACTTGAGGATCCTAACCTCCTCTCCCATTTCTTTCTGGTACTCCACAATCCTCTTAATCACTGTCATCGTGTCCTTCATGACTTCCAGAAACTTCTCCATTCCTCTTTGGAGCTCTCTCAATTCATGGTTGACTCTGTCCATCTCACAGTACTGTTTAGACATCCTTTGTCGATTTTGGTCTTGGGTATTGGCGTTTGGAAAATCAAGGTGACGGGTTCTGAAGAGAACAAGACGACGATGAGACGCCGAAGAATGCACATGCATATGCAAAAATGCAAATGAGATGCTAATGCAAGCTAAATGGTAGGTGTAATTCAAGGGAACTCAACATTGTATTTTGCAAACTTTAAGGAAAAAATCTCATTTCATTTCATTGATAAAGTTTGTATTACAAAAAGAGACAATTACACCTTCAAAAGCCAAAATACAGAGTGAAAAATAAAGAAAGCTAAATTCTAAACCATCAATCAATCTTCTCCCATCAATCTCATGGCGAGCTTCTGGTGTTCCTTCTGCAACCTCTCATTCTCAACAGCGAGCTTGGCCAACTGCGACCTCCAAGGTTCTGGTGGAGATGATGTGCTAGAAAATAAGTCCTCTTGCATCTTCCTTCTTTTGACAGATTCTTCTTCCTTCCTCCTGAGACTCTTCTGCAATTCATTCATCTCAAAGTTAAGGATCTGATATTTGTTCATCCAAGCATTCCTTTCTCGCTCTGCTTGAGCCAATCGAATCTTTAATTCATCTTCATTGCTAGTGAAATAAAGAACATGATCTCTGGGAGCTAATGGGATGGGATCATGACAATCATAGGGTATCTTCAACTCAATAGCCCTCTTTTGCACCCATTGAGTGTAAGATTCTGAAGCCAAACACTAGGGTAAACCCAAAGCAGATATACCTCTGGTGTGAACATGTCGCCAAGCGTGAGCCATCTTTTCCTTAAGTACAAGGTCCTTACCCTCTTCAAAGAACAACCCTTCCAAGTAAATGTTATTAGGTTTAGCTCCCATAGAATAACCATGTTGATGACAAGCCAAAGCAGGATTGTAGCTTATGCCTCCTTTTGTGCTAAGAAGCGGTACATTAGCAAATCCTCTACAGCTAAATATCATATCCTTGCCTTTGAGCGATGGGTGGTACCACTCGAGATCATTGTTGGTGAGAGACATGATCTTCTCTGACCAAAGAAGTCCATCCTGGAGATCCCAAAAGGTCTTAGAATGGGGTAAATGGGAGATATACCACCTATACAACAGCGTGGCACAACATGTTACCATCCCTCCCTCATGAGCAATCCTTAAGTGCACTGAGTGGTAGGCGTCAGCAAGTAGGGTTGGAACTGGATTTCCAATGATAAAGATCTTGATCGCATTCATATCAACAAAGTTCTCGATGTTGGGAAACAAGAACAAACCATAAATAAGTAGGGCCATAACAGCTTCAAAGTCCACCATATTCTTCATGCTAGCATACTGACGGGCCTTCTCCATTAAAAACTTGGCAGGTAACCCAAAAAGTCCTCCCTTGACAACCAAGTTAGCCTTAACTTCTAACAACTTAAGATGAGCCGCTTAAGATGAGCCGCTTCTGCAATTTCCTTTTCTTTAGGTGTCCTTTCCAGACCAGAGTAAGGTATGTTTGGAGTGATGGGAATACCAACTAGAACGGCGTGCTCCTCGAGCGTAGGCATTAACTGATAATCCAGAAAATTGAAACAATGATACACGGGGTCATAAAACTGTATGAGAGTAGGGAGAAATCCGTCTACCATCTTGGTCTTCATCAGAGAGAAAATCTTCCCATATTTGTCTTGGAATGTTGTTGATTCATTGATCGGCTTACCCAGATTCTTTAGATCTTCTAATTTTGGACTAATGAAGGTGTACTTCTTCATTTTCCTTTTTTCAAAATCCATCCTATAAAGTTTGCAAAACAACACTGAGTTTCTTGAATACACAATGCATATGATGCAAGGATGAATGCAACAAACACACATAGACAGGTAAGCACAAAGAACACAGAGCAACCTAGGTTAAAAGTCACGAGCATGAAGTCAAAGGTCTACCCATCCCAAAGGTATGTACTATGGTTTTCACCTGCAAGACAAGGTTCTAAAAAGTTCCCAGAGTCGACAACCCATCTTTCAGATTTTATCGACTTTCCAATTGCTTGGTGATTAATAAAATTCTCAAGAGAGTCTCGTCTGAGTGTAGCATCGCGTAGCAACCATTTGGGATTGCTCCCTCACAGTCCTCGCACTACGTCCTAAACATGCCAAGTGGGGGTAAAGGGATAACTAAAGGTCATCAGTATCTCTGGCTCCTAGGTCAAAAGTAGTAACGCATTCACGATTGATCGTTCAACATATACCACTTTTGAGAGGGCCTCAACTGAGTGTGGAGTTCAAGTTCCCTCCTTTGGGATTTCTCCCTCGAAGTTCCCGTGACTATGTCCACGGTTCCTAAACTTATGTGTTCTCTCAAGTCCAGGTTAGGACTTATCTCACTCATTGATACCATGTCAACCCAAACCAAACAGGATAATATCAAACGTAGAACAGATATACAAGCATGCAAGCAGATATGACATACAAGCAATCATACAAGTAGATAAGCAAACATGAATAACATAAAAGCAAGATAGGCTTAACCCTCTTAGGAAAGGACCAGCAATAGGTCTAACTTTTCCCCAGTGAAGTCGCCATTTCTGTTGCGGTGAAAATTGGATAACAAATTATTAATTAATTTGCATCATATTTCTTTTACAACCGACTTTGATTTATCCAAAGGAAAGGTTCAAGATCGTTAGAAAAACCTAAGGGGAAGAGATCTAAGGTTCGGGGGTTGGTTATACAAAGGGAAGGTATTAGCACCCTAAGTATCCGTAGTACTCTACGGGAACCTCTTGTTAAATGTTAACTTATGTTTGCTAAGGTTCTATGCTAAAGGTTGAAACCCTATCTAAGTATACTCGATAAAGCATCGCACTTTACACCTACGTATCCTCGGGAATAGAATCAGAGTATGCGTAGTTCCACTTCTACTGAATGATTGCATGTGGTCAATATTCGGAGGGGAAATGAGTACAAGCTCATTGTAGAGTTTAAGAACTCTCTAGATCTAGTTGAAATGGACCTATGTTATGTTTTAGTCAGTAGGGAAAGTGATAATTCATTAGGATGAATATCACTAAGAGTTTAAGAACTCTCTCCTAAAGCTAGTTGTGATTCTATGGCTCTCATGAGGCCAAGAGATAGGGTTTCTTCCTAAGAGGTTACTTAGGTTAAGGTGGGGGCTATGACTTTAAGAGTCAATATATTTCACCTTCTTTTGGAATAGGGGGAAAAACAGTTGATAATAACAATAAATAAGACATGATAAAAGATAAGACATTGATATAATAGATAAAAATAACATAAGCATGAGGATGGAAATATGTTTATGACAAAGATAGGGATAAGGTGAACATGATTAAGAGAGTACATCAATATGCTTCAATCTTTAGGAAGACAAACATATAGAAATGATATACAAGAAAACAATCAATATGCTTCAATCTTTAGGAACACAAACATATAGAATGATATAAAAGATGACAATTAAAGAAGGATAATATTCATATTAAAGTCAAGCATATGGCCAATCAACATGGATATATTATCTTAAGAATTATACAAGTCAATTTAATGAAATAACATTTCAAGATCAACAAAAATGCTTATAGATGATATTAATAATTAAACCAACAATTGATAATTAATTGACAAGGCAATTAAAATTAATAATTTAACCATATATTAGAAATACAAAGCTAAGACATAAATTGATAATTAAGAATTAACAACATGATTAAAAAAATAACAAATTAACATCACAATTAGAATTAAAAATATACTCAAGATATAACATTAAACACAATTGGAAATTAACCACACAATTTAAATGTAATTGATAATTAAAATTAAGAGCTAATAAAACAATTAACAATTAATTAACAATTAATAAAATATATCACATATTAATTAATTAAACACAACAATAATTAACAATTAAACTGAAGTTAATAAAAGATGGAATAAAAATGAAAAATAACATGCAGGGGGTGCATATAAGTAATTCTGGTCAGTTAAAAATAACAAAGGAAAGCTAATGGGCCAGACAGGGGTGTGAATAGCAGAATTGGGCGCAACGCCCAGGTTGGAAAAAAAACATGGCAAGGGGAAAAAGAAAATAAAAATGACCAAAGGTTGATCCGCAGGATCGAACCCAGGTCATAGGGGTGGAAGGGCGAATGGCAAGGCATATGGTGAACCGTTGGGACGACAGATACATCCGTTCATAAACACGCAACCATAAATATATAAACCAACAAAAGCATGCAAAATGTAATAAAACAACACACACAGTGCATGGGGAGTGTATCGTGTGGTATAATTGGCATGTGATAGTTAAAACACTAACAGACAAACATGAAGCCAACAACCAACTATGAGTTGCGCATGGCAAGAATGAAATCATACTTCTATCATTAATAATCAAACAAAAGGTGCACGCATGGAAAAAAGATGAACAACATGCAGACGTTTTAACGTGTTTCAAACCAAACAACAACACTAAACTACTCAACTTCTAATCCTTCTAACTCTACCAAAACTTAACCAAATAACACGAAGTAAAGTACCAAACTGGAGCATTTTAAACATAGAATAAGATGCTGTTATTACTTGAACAAGATATTGGTCAATCACATAAGCAGTAAGCAAATAAAATCAGGGTCCAAAATGAAAATCAGTTAGTTGAAAAAAAAGTGATGAATCCAATCTGCTTCAGATTTTAATTAACATGTTTGTTTCCAAAATCATCAATCAGCATGTTATATGATAACCAAAACTCTTGCAAACATTAAAAACTACAAAACTTGCATGAGTAAGAAATAAAAACCGATACAGTCAGTACATTCTCAAACCATCAGTTCAACATTAGACATGGCAGAGTTATAAAGACATGAAACGAAGCATGATAACATGAGAACAAAACTTCATTCAAAATACTCTAGCATGATATGACTGCATATAGTGTTTCAGACAAATTAAACTTCAATGTAGAGGCAACAACATTAAACAAGTGTAAACCAAAATTACATCAACATGTTATTATGAGCGAACAATCCGAATGGTTTAAATGAACTCGTGTGTGATTTAAATGAACTCGTGTGTGAGCGAGGTATTGGTGAGCAGAAGGCAAAAGTATCCAATCTTTAAAAATGATATCCTAGTAAGACAAACTAGGTTCCATTCACAAAGACATAAACCGTGACAACTTGAAAAACATATTACATGAACAAACCTAACCAGCATGAACATTCAGACAACATCCAAAGCGTAAACAAGTTTAGAGATAGTATCAAACAAGACTTGGCATGCTTCTAAGTCAATCACACATATAATGAGCATCACTTTGGTTCTAGACTTCAGTTATAAAAAAAACAAAACCTAACAGCATACTTCCACATAGCATCATCACAACATAAAATGAAACAGCATAAACATGTAACATTAACATTTCTTGACCACAAACTTGTAACTACAACAGCCAATACATTACTCAACGCATACTACAAGTAGCAGGAGAACGAGATCGTATCACAAAGGACCATGCATATATATTACAAACAGGGGCAACAATAGTATCCAAAAATGTGTACATGTAAGTTCAAACCTAGATATAAAAGAGATGACATTAGGCTTCAATATCATAGTCAACACAGCATTCTCTTTAACTCAAACCAATACATCCTCCATAAAAAAACAACAGTATGTAAATAAGGGCTACTACACACTATAATTCAAAATGATATATTTGATGCTCATGATAGATTATGACATGCACACGGGTGATACCTTGAACAAAAGATCACCATGTTTAAATCACAACAGAATACTACATATATCACATGAGTTCAAAAAACAAGATCTTGGTACTCAAAAACCAAAACCAAACAGTCTCTAACATTAGATGAGAGATAGCATTCATAACAAACATTTAAAGTAAAACAGCATGTATCAAAGAACAAATATATTAGCATTTAACCAAACAAACTTCATGACAAAGCTAGTCAACATGTTTCTAAAACAAACTCGATACATGATATTTAACACTAGGGCAGCCATAGAGTTTTCTCAAACTCATCATGCAGTTCACATATGATATATGGCAAGCATCTTGAACGTAAAAGAATAAACATAGATGGTGTAACATGGATATAATAGTTATCATGGCATGCTGAACGTGGTATATGAAAGTTTGAAGGACCTACCTCTTTTCCACGTGAGTTGTAAGAACTTTCTCCTTCTCCCAGCTAGCTCCTCGTTCTCTTTCAGAAGACAAATCTTAGAGTGTTTTTTTTAGTGTTGTTGTTGGTGATTGTCTGTGTGGAAATGAAGAAGAGGATGGCTGCTTTTATAGTGAATCAGCTGGTCCGAGAGAGAGCAAAAACCAACGTGCCAAGAGTTTATTTTGGAGAGAAATATCAAGGGAAGATTTTGGAAATAGCTTGTGGCTGTCTGAGCAACATGGAGCCACGTGAAATCCTCCTTTGATACCAACTAAGTCAGAAAAAGGCATGCTTTAGCTTGTGTCCTTTGGTCCAATGAAGTACACGAAGGGCATGGTTTAAGGTATCTTGCAAAGGTTGAATAAAAGGTACAAAAGCAAAACAATGGGCAGCCTGTTTTAGGGTGAGAGGTGATGTTGGAAAAGGTGATAACCGGTCTGCAGATGGTACTTGAATAGAGGGAAATGAAATTCAAAATCCAAACAATGGTGTTCTTGGTGCAAAACCAAAATCGTATGGCCATGTTGTTAAAATTATATCTCAAGACTTAATGATCAATTTTTCATGCTCTTAGGTTCAAATTAAAGCTCTTGGATGATACTTCAAGTTTGATTTTAGAAGGTTGTTGAAATAAAGCCTTGAACTAGTAGAAAAGTGTCTTGCAAATCGTGTCCCCAAAACTGTCCAAAAGAAACTTGGAAAAATTCTAAGTGTTGAGTTTTGACAATTTCAAGTGCCCTTCTAAAATAATTCATAACTTGAGAATGGTTTATTCCCTTAAGACATTCCACATATGGTTGGAAAGCTCTCAACAAGCTCTACAACTTTCATTTGGGACTCAAAACTTGAATCCAAATGGAAAGGGGTGAAAAGTAGCTCCAAAGTTGAGAAAAAGAGTGATGGAAAATGCTGAAAAATTTTCTAAGTAGGCTATTAGGGGAAAAATCTCACAAATGACACATTCTTTGGCCAAAACCCTACTTCCCTTGCAAGAAACCTCATGAAACTTGGTGTGGATGCTTTGTATACTTCATGAGACAATATGTGATGATTAGAACCAATAATTCTTCATTTGACCCAAAATTCCAAAAGATTAGGGCTTCAGTCAAACCCTACATTTGACTGTGAATGCACTGAGGTTAGATCTTGTAAACTTGCTTCTTCCTTCTCATCCAAATGTCTTAGGAAATTTTTGAGGATGTTGATAAACCAATGGAACCAAGAATTAGGGCCTGGGAAACCATCTTGATGAAGATCAAAGCTGTTGACTGATAAGTGCCACAGAAAACCCTAATTTGGAGGTGTAGTGAGGCTGAGGCTCAAACTTCTCTTGTTGAAGACCCAAAGATCTTGGATTCTTGTTGAATGATGTCCTTTGAATGTAGAGGACTTCATATGGTGAGTGAACCACACAAATCTTGACTTGATGGAGCCAATTCCTTAGTAACTTCTTTAGAGCAAACCCTAATTCCACAACCCTTGCACTGGAGGTCTTCTGTTAACTTGACTTGCTTCAAACAACTTGTGGAGCTTCATGATGATAGGTAAACCTAATTTGAACACAAAGAAACAAACTACAAGATATGGGTTAGCTCTAACAATGCAGATATGCTCCTAAGATGCACAAAAGCTGGATGACATCTAAGGGTAAAAATTTAGGGTACAACACAACTCATATTTACTTTAAATTTGTCTGAATCAACCTCTTGGATACACATTGCTTGAGAAATATCCCACTTGTAACACCTCAAAATTTGCCCTCTTACTTTTAGCACTAACTGACTTATGTTTCATTTCATTCTTGCATTATCATCTTTGAATATCATTGGTTCTTGGTATGGGATCAAGGCATCTAAACCTAATTCACAAGAAGAAGATGTTTGCGAGGGTTTTAGGAAAAGTTCGTGTGTATTGTCCAAAGGGCTAAAAGGAGAGATGATTCTTGATATCATCTTTGCTTGAGCCACAAGGGATCCCTAGACCTCAAAGCATCCTAAGTTGTCCATCACCTCATCATATGATCAAGCTTGGCAAGAGATTTCAAGTGAATCACACTCCCCTAGTTGGATTTCCTGAAATTAGGGTTTATATCAAGACAAGTTAATCATAGCTTCTGATTGTGATCAAGATTTGTTCTTAAACCCTAGGGCAGGGCTCCTTAAGATGGTAAACATCCTTAAAGGCCATTTATGAGCTTTATGTTTGATGAGGGAAGTAAGATCACAAGAGTTTATCCCAGTGCGTTCACAGTCGAAATTAGGGTTTTGAATGAAACCCTAATCTCTGAGGTTGTTGATCCAAATTACACCTCCAAGGCCCTAAATCATCATAACATGTCTCATTGATGGTTTAAGATATGAGAAATTAGGTTTTGAGGAGTTTCTTGCAAAGGAAGCAAGGTTTGGTTCATGGAAACATTTCAAATGTGGAAATTTCACTACTTGGGCCAAAATTAAAATAGTCATAACTTCCAAACCACATATCCAAATGGAGTAACTCAAAGCTCA
Organism: Lathyrus tuberosus; assembly: GCA_022829125.1. Classification (NCBI taxonomy): domain Eukaryota; kingdom Viridiplantae; phylum Streptophyta; class Magnoliopsida; order Fabales; family Fabaceae; genus Lathyrus; species Lathyrus tuberosus. The sequence goes on along the minus strand of JALAZF010000627.1, from coordinate 2,795,878 downwards.
AATGGAAGCTATTTCCATGATCTTCAAAACATATTAGAGGACCATTTTCCAAAAAATGCATGGTTTTTGAGTTATAAGACTTGGAAGGCAAATCACCTTTTAGGACTTAGTGAAATTTCACTTAACTTAATTATGACACCAACTTTAAATCATCATAAGTCTCACCTCAAGACTCTTTTTGACCTAATTCTTTTTGTAACTTGTCCATAATGAATCAAAGATCATTTGGCACAAAAAGGCCTAAAAATGCACGAGCCAATTTCAAATGGCCCAACATTTGGAAAGTTGCACAGCCATGCTGCAGGCAAGTTCAGGCCCATAGGCCATAATTTCATCAAACACATGGTGGGTAAAATGTCAAACTACTTTTCTCAATGATGGAAACTCCAAATGAAAAAATGTTGAACATCAAAGTTGTTCATCTCAATGTCCTCCTCAACTTTGATGTTGGACAGTTTTCCATTTGAGCAAGTTATGAATGAGATATTAGGTTTCAAAGAAGGGTGGTTCACACTGAAAAATCCTCAGGTCCATGACTAGGTCTGCCAACCACTTGCCTTGCTCATGATGTAGTTTTGGTACCTTATGTTCTAAGTCATTTTCCACCATCTTAAAGGCTTCAATTCATCTTCATTTCAACATCAAACTTATTCTCCTATGTCTACTCTTTCCATAGTCATCATGAACTCACCATTTGAGCAAATATTCACCAAGTTATGGTCACCCAAAGTTAGTGCCATGCTTTGTAACATGCTTGCATCAAATTCAACCTAAGTCACAAAACCTGAATTATAGGTCATGTAATTCGTTTTCCCTTGTTAAGACTTAAACCATAGCATGTGCATAACACCCACCAACCATAATCAAAGATCACATGGACACCACAAGTCATGAAAAATGAAAGATGCTTAAACATCAAGGATTCTGATGGATACAGTCCACTATGCATTGTCATAGCACTCCACCATGATGCTGTGCACGAGAGTAAGGCATGGGAGAGCATTGAGAACTCATAAAGCAGTAGCATTCCACCCATTATTCCACTTGAGTGCAAAATTCGAATCTCATAGAAACCACATGGTACCACCAGTTATTGTTCCTCATTTTGCTCTATAAATAGAGAGGATCACTCCCATAACAAGGACATTCAATCCCAGACGTAAAAAGAGCCCTAAAATCATCAAAAAAATTCAAAAATAGTTGGCTATCGGGTTTCAAATTCCAGAGCATATTTCTCCAAGTTCTTGCCATATTCTTTCTCCTGGGAGATTGCTGAGGTGATTGGTACAAGTTTCAGAAGCTTACATACGTGTTTGAAGGGGCATCAGACTTCCTCCGATTGGTAAGGTTCTCAAACTTATATCTCTCTGTCATATGCATTTAAATGATTCCTATTATCATTTTTGAATCCTCTACCATGTATAGAGAATGATAGGATGTTGGTTGTTCAAGATTGATGAAGTTCCATTTTATGTGTGCAAACTTTAATTCATGATTGCTTGAGTTTTATTGGTTGTTTTTCTAATGTTTTTGCATATTTGAAACTTCCATGAAGTGTACTACAAGTTTGTGTATCGGTTGTCTTGATTTGGTGAAGTGGTGTCATGTGCTTCGTTACTTTAAACTGATTTTTCATGGTCTTAGAGGCATTTTTGTGAAAAACTAAGGGCATATTTGGAACCTTCACGAAATTTAGAGGGGGAGGGGTGTTTATGCGCGTTTTCGGCCGCGCCCGCTGCCGCTAGCGGTGGCCGGCCGGATTGGTTCGCCTGTTCCGGCACTATTCCGTCGCAGCAGTACTATTCACGTAAGATATTTGCATGGTTGTAGGAGATGATGGTGACGTGGCGGAGAGATAGTGTGGTCATGTTACTATTTTTGTCTTTTAGTCACTTATTAGTAACATGACCAATTGCTATTAGTTGACATAGCTTTTGTTCATTTAATTTTCCTTTCCTTTTTATTTCTAAAAAATTCTAAACGTGGCATCTTATTTCATGGGCCCAGCGAATTCCAATTCGCACCTCCTTTCTCATGGCCAAAACCGTGTGGCCTTGATTATTCAGTACTATTGCACCTCCATTTTAACACTTTTTGTTTTCTTTCTTTTATTTTCGTCACTTTTTTTTAATTATTAAAAATACTTTCTTTTATCGAAAAATTCCAAAAAAAAATCATGTACGTTCTTTAATGTCGTATTTAATTTTTCATGAATTTTATTTTCCATTTTGTATTTTATTTTCGTATTTAATTTAAATTAATCATTTGGAGATATTTTTATAAATTGATTTTATTTTCACTTTAAATACTCATTTGATTTCAATTTATTAAAAATACCTCCAAACATTCAAAAAATCCACAAAAAATATGTTTTGTCATCTAAGAGCCTTTAATTAATTTTTCATAATTATTTAATTTTATTTTCCTTTATATTCATAATTTAAAATTGAATTAGCTTTGAAGGGGTTGTTTTAGTGATTTTTTTAGAATTAGGGTTTTAATCCAAAAAACACTTGTGAACCATTCCTTGAGCCAAGATCCTTACTTTGATTAGATATGGGTGTAATTAGGGTTTGAGTAAGGACTTGGTGATTTGACGAGGCGTAATTAGTCATTTCCCAATCAACTTTGAGAGCCTCGATTCGTGATGTACCTCAAGACGCACTTGTAATGATGGGCTCGTTTGAAGATGAAGTTGTGCCATTACCTATGGGATCTCTACCTAAACTCGCCCTTAAAAGACATACCTCAAGAAGAGCCTTCGTTGTACACTTTGTCCTAAACACACGAACATTTTCCAAGTGTTGTTTCAATGGGGTGATATCACAAGACGCTTTTTTCGATCTTTAGACCTAGATTTAGGACTTAGGTTGTGGATAAATTTCCTCCTAGTCCTCTCCCTTTACTCATTCAAGTTCTCTCCCCTCATCTCTTAAAAGATAAAACATATCCCTCCCCTTCCTTCCAAAGGAAAAGCCTCTCTATTGACCCCAAAGTCATAGAGAGCTCATTATACTTCAACCTTAGGGCCGTCTTTGCATGATAACATTAGGATAGAATTCCCCTTAGTATTTTCTTTTCAACTTGAGTCTTCTCTCCGCATCTCATAAACAATCTAAAAACACTTAATCAAGGTAACGTGTATTGCGCATGAGCCTTGTATGTGGGAAATGAGGAATGAGGGGTTTCCTTTCATCCTTCTAGAGTGTATGGTGGACGTCCCATCTTGGGACGATGTGCTATACATTCGTTCCTACATCATAGACTTCGGTGCAATGCAAGTTGCGAACTAACTTCAATCCACTACTGTCTAAAAAACACAAAAACAAATTCAAACTTTTTTTATCCTTCGGGATCGTTCAAGTCCAAATCATTTTCAGAAAAAAAAGGGCACGTTACTTCCGTCTCTTCGCAAACAGGCATCGACCCTAACTGCCGGACGCGAATCCAACGTCGCTCATAAAAATCACTAACCGACCTTGTTAGGTCGAACTACGACTTCTCTGATTTCCTCTCTCTCGTCTGATTGAGGATACGTAGGCACAAGACGGCGATGTCTTGGCGAGCAACCTCCCCCATTAGTCCGTGTCCGAACTACGTTGACTCTGACTTTCCCATTGCACGAGGGAATACGTAGGCCTAGGACAACGATGATGTCCTAATCGAGTCACTTCTCTTCTTTTCTCCCTCGTTTCTCCTTTCTCTTCCTTTCCCGTTCCTTTTTCTCCTTCCAGTAGCAGTGAAACTCCAAGATGATGACACCCTTTGATCAGACAATAAGCGTGGATCCCATCGAGTACGATGGACGCGTGGGGTGCTAATACCTTCCCCACGTGTAACCGACTCCCGAACCCATACTATGGTTGCGATGACTATATCTATCCACCAATTCACCCCCATCTCAGGTTTACGTGGTGTTTCCTTTCCCTTCTCTTGGGATAAATACACGTCGTTGGCGACTCTGTTTTCGCGCTACTCTCGCGTTTGTACTAGGATGGAAAATCCTGGGAGCGACAGATGGCAACTCTGCTGGGGATGTTATAATATAAAGCGAGTCAATCCTAGCGCTTGTCTGTTTATTTTCATTGGGTGTTAATTATTTTGCTTTATTTTGTTGTACAATACATTTGCATCAATGTTATCTTGCTGCTCTGCTGCAGTTGTGTTGACGGTTTGGTTGAATTCACAAGAGATAGCCCAATACGCAGGCTTGAGTATACACTTAGGACTAGAGTGGAAAGTAGTGGGGCCTACGTGCCATCTTGGTACGTTTGGTGTTCACGAAATTCACATCCAGACGAGGTTATCTTGGGAGATGTTCTGACGTGCGTGTCTTGCGCATTTCAGGGTGTTGATCTAGAGAGCTGCCGACTCTGGCGACCGTTTCTTCAAGGACTCAGCAACGCCTCTCCTCCCGACATGTGATAATGGCAGACCAGAAATGGCAAACCCATTACACTCTTCGATCCGAGGACCCAATGCTGGGAACTTGAATAAGATGACCCCTTTTTTTTTAGGAATCAGTGGACGGCCTTTTTGTTTGGCGATAGTATTGTACCCTAAGGGATGAATGTACTATTGCTTCTCAAATCGAGAATCCGAGACTGAGAATCTTGCTTTCTAGAACCCACATGTGAGAAAGGATGGGTGTTTGCAGGTTTGCAGGTGACATTGACCTTTAACCTACCTGGTTTTCTGGATTTATCATCAGTGTACTGTTACCATCCTGATATTCTGGCAGTTTGAATGAACCGTTACTCTGGATTTATGAAGGCCTTGATCCCATGTCTGTTGCATCTGCATCATCATTTTTGCATACATGTTCTAGTATTTCCAAGGATTTTACCTGTGAGACTCGTTGTTGAGCATTTCCATCTATTTCTTATGGTTCTTCTAAAAAAAAGCAGAATGATTCCTTGGAAATATTCAAACATGTTCATTTGCATTTGCATAATCATAAATCATTTTTTTCATAAGAGGTGTCCATCCCGGGTTTTTCTAACCTTTTTTGGATTGGGAGGATTGCTGACCAACGAATTCACCGATATCCTACTAAACCAATCAGAAGTTGATCATGGAGCAAACTAAGGCAGAGTTGAGGAAAGTGCGAAGACAGATGGGACAGTATATGGGGGACATGCAAGCATTGATTAAAGACCAGAAAATGCTAAAGGAAGAGGTCAACCAACTAAAAACTCAGATGAGCCTGGTTATGGAGATGGTGAGAGGCATGCTTAGCAAAATTAACACTCCCATGCCTGAAGCTGTGACTCGAACTATCTCTCCTCCGTCGTTTAAGGGATCCCTTCCAATGAGTGAGCATATTGACACTATGACCATCACGGTTGTATCTCCACAATGGGATAGCGCTCCTCGTCGGCGCCTGGATATACCAAAGATGAACCGACACTTTGAGACTCCACCAGTGTCATATTCTCAGTTATTACAGTATCTTCTTCAGTCGCAACTGGTACGGAAGAGGACTTTTGCTCCTCTTATTGGTACTCCCCCACCGGGTTATGATGCAAAAGCTCATTGTGATTTCCATTCTGACGCGTCGGGGCATAATGTGGAAGATTGTAGGGCCTTTCAGTATGCGGTCCAGGATCTGATCGATTCAAGGAAAATTGAATTCACGCAGAGCAGCGTAAGCATACAAAGTGATCCTACTCTAGCTGTTGAAAAAGAAGTGGATATCCCGATTGTCTCTCCTAAAGCTACATCAAGTCAGGGGCATCTCTTGCAGTCATTAGTCTTAGAATCCCCACGCCCGCAACTGTTCCCTGTTCCTAAGCCGAGTTTAAGGATGAAGGTGCCTGAACGAGAGGGAGGCATGAGTCGGTATCAACAACAGAACTATCAGAATCAGCATAGGCCTCGCAACAACCTGGAAAGAAGGAATGCCCCTCTTCATCCAGTTCCCATGTCGTACAGTCAACTCTTGCCACACCTGGTTTAAAAATCATTGGTGGAGCCTAAGACTTTGAAGCCTGTTCCAGAACCATACCCTCCGGGGTACAATCCCCATGTGCAATGTGGATATCATGGAGGATCTATGGGGCACCTGACTGAAGATTGCAAAGCCTTCTAGGCCAAAGTCCAACAATTGATTGACAAAGGGTACATATCCTTTCCAAAAGGAGACTTGGTTGTGCATGTCGACCTTTCATCTGTTTGAAGACTTCAAGGGTCACCTCCTAAAGTAATAAGTCCAGACGGAGTCAAGTCTCCTCAACAATGGCAGTCATCAGCTTCCTTTACTGCATTTTCATATGTAGCTTCCATTTGTTTGTTTAAACACTATCTGTATGTATAAACTTGTTTGTATTTTGAATGATGATTTTAATGCAATGAATATGTTTTTCTTGAAGAACTTCATTTGTGTTCACTCATTTAATGTTTCTGTGCACTGCAATACCAACTTACTTGCTTAAACTCTTTGAGGGAGGATGATGAAGTGAAAAACGCAAAATCTTTGGTTACTTTGGATAAAACCCTGTTGAGGATGTACAGGCATTGTTTCAAATCCCTAAACACTGGAGATATAAGGGAGATGGACCCTCATTAACCCCTTTGAGCCTTGAAGTAGGAATTTCTTTCTAGAAACGAAAAAACCCTCAATCTTAACCTGTGGCAGGGTAGGCGTCAGTTAGTTTGACCGAACGTTCAAATTGCAAAAGGAGTGCGCGTCTGAGGATCCATTACTTTTCTTTCCTCACATATCAGGAGGTCAAAAGATGTGAAACCACAATGGTTATTCATCAACAATCAAGAAGTGAGGCAGTCACAACTCTTTCCAGCAAGTCAGACAAAACGGTGTCACACGATTTGTTCAAAAAAAATTAAAAGAAAAACAAAAAAACCCGCTAAGTCAAAACTTGAAAGCAAGCGACTTAGGCAAAAGTTAGGGCATCTCGCAGGACTTCAAAATCGAAAGATTCAAAAGAATCAGTCCAGGTAAAATCAGGGAAATAAAAAAAAAGAGCGAAATTCTCCGATAAGAACAAAGTCGTGTGGCTACAGACACAAAAGACAAAAGGGGTGACTGTTTCTCTAAAACCTCATTAGGTCTCAAACCATCAGTGCATGGATTCCTTAAAGATCATAACGTCTTTTTGAGAGATGAGCGCTTGTGTCAAATTAGCTGGACATAGGAGTGAAGAACATCATGGAGAGTGGGTGGGAACCGATAAACTTTGAGCCTTAAATCTTTTTTTTTTCCAAAACCGTGAACCAGGCCATGTTACAACCCTTAAAAGTCCTAATTGAAGCAGGGTTTATTCTGAAATTGTACTTCAGCGAGATAGCGTTCCTGACTCCTATGAGTTATGCTAATAAGATTTTTGTTGGTATTGCATGTGCGTATTGTTTTCCATTCAAAAATCAATGTCGCATCTTAGCTAGTGATTCGTTCACGAGGCTTGGCGACACATTTTCAATAAAACTTCAAGGTTAACACGGATGTTGCATTAGAATTGTCATTCTCATAATAAACATTTTCTGCTTGCATATGTTTGACATCAGAGAAGCTTACATGATGAACGTAAGTTGAGAAGCTCGATCACGCCAAGTTGAGATGGTGAAAACTCTGAAGGACAGTCATGTTAAGGGGTATGTGGTCAAGAGATTGTGCGTAGCCTAGAGGTTCCAGATAAATGGTGATAAGAAGCAGCCAAGCTGGGGCAATTATGTCGAGATTCAATAAATCTCTCCACAAGCGCTTAATATGGGGCAATCAGGTCGATTTGACAAATCTCTCTAAAATTAATCAGAGGTAAAATCTCTTCATGACTCGAGGCAGGCCACCATGAGAGTACGAGAAGTTATCCACTCCTGAAGACGATTAATTGAAAATACCTCTTCAAGGTTCAGAATACTAGGGAAAATTATTTCAAGTCATTACAATTCCTTTCAGGGTAATCCACTTCATGGATTATGAAGTCTGAGCCAGTTGTGTCGAGATCTGATAAATCTCTCCAAGAGTTTGAAGGCCCTGGGGCAGTGTGAATGCCTAGTCTTTTATAAAATCCTCTTGAGATGATTTCTTCCTTTAAGACCTGCCGGTCTGGGGCAAGTGGAGAGTTCAAAGAGCCGTTTATGACCATAAAGGAAGGTCAGGTGGGATGGCAAGATTTTTCCTCCCCAGTAGAGTTGATTTCCCTAGCACTAAAAGTTCACCATCCCCAGTACGGGTACAAAAGAATGTGCCCCAGCCAGCATCTAAAGTGGATTGCTTTAGGGAGGATTTTGTTTGGTTATCACAAGAGATTTGTGGAACGTATTCCCGAGGCAAAGATGTTGTCTTCCCCACAGGGTATTGGTGTCTTTTCCCCTCGGTCAGTCAGGAAACATGTTTTCACCAGCAACAATAGGATAAGGACGAAGTCATTTCCCAGCAGCGGGTTCAGCTCAATGGTGTCCTTAACAGGTCTAGTACTTGATGTGTCTCCCCAAGCAGAGTTTGTTGGTAATCTTTGCAGGTTCGTTCAACGATGGTTGACATCCCCAGCAGAATAGAAGAATTCCTCACCCCCAACAATGCAAAGTGATGGAATAATCCCAAGCAGTTTCGAAAATGGTGGAAAGTCGGGGTGTGTTCCTCCTCTAGCATATCAGATCTGTGATGTTGCCTACAATTAAAGTCCAATGGCTCAATTCAGACCCATCGGTTGTTCAGAGGTTATCTCCAGTAGGAGTTTTGGTTGATTTCAGTCCCCTAGCAAATGTTTCTTCCCCTAGCAAGAAATATGTTTAATCTTAGTCCTTCAGCAGGTATTTCCTTCCTCCGCAAGAGTTCGTTTCATCTCAATTCCCCAGTAGCCAGGCCAGAAGGTTATCATTTCCCCAGCGGAGTTCTATGGTTATAGTTATTCCCCAAGCAGACTGGTTCAGATGATGCCTCCCCAGCAAAGTTATCATTTCCTACAGCAACCTCAACAGGTTTTTCATGTCAGAGCCCAGATCAAGAGATCAGGTCAATTTGTCTTCCCTGGTACGGTTTGCGAACACAAAGTCAATCAAGCTTGTTATCCCCAGCGGAGTTGTCTCCTTTTCCTCAACATTTATTTTGCCAAGGAACCACTTTGAATTTTGCATATAGTAATCATTGCATCCTCAAAAACACGTAGCATTTCCATGTGAGATGGAGCATTACACCATGGAAGTATTCAAACATATGCATGCGAAGCATAAGCCAGTTTTGATACCTCGTGCGAGAGCCCAAAACTACCCTTCTATCACATTGACAAAGCCGAAAAGAATGCCTCTCTCATTCCCCAACAGACATTTCAAAGCAGTACAAGGGTTTCACTACTTTACTCCCCACAGAGTCCTATTCCTCGGTTTGTAGATCATTTTGATCATACCTTTCAACCGTACGTCTCCGGAGTCATTCCCAATAGGTTTCCTTTAGCCGTTCCAGACAGGCACCCTTTTGAGTTTTAAGCCTAGCCGTTCCGGACAGGCCCATTTACCGTTCCAGACAGGTAACCCATAGGTTTTCAGCTTTAGCCGTTCCAGACAGGCATCGTTTAAGTTTTAGACCTAGCTGTTCCGGACAGGCCCATTTACCATTCCAGATAGGTAACCCATAGGTTTTCAACTTTAGCCGTTCCAGACAGGCACCCTTTAAGTTTTAGACCTAGCCGTTTCGGACAGGCCCATTTACCGTTCTAGACAGGTAACCCATAGGTTTTCAGCTTTAGCTGTTCCATACAGGCACCCTTTAAGTTTTAGACCTAGCCGTTCCGGACAGGCCCATTTACCATTCCAGATAGGTAACCCATAGGTTTTCAACTTTAGTCGTTCCAGACAGGCACCCTTTAAGTTTTAGACCTAGCCGTTCCGGACAGGGCCATTTACCGTTCCAGATAGGTAACCCATAGGGTTTCAACTTTAGCCGTTCCAAACAGGCACCCTTTAAGTTTTAGACCTAGCCGTTCTGGACAGGCCCATTTACCGTTCCAGACAGGTAACCCATAGGTTTTCAAATTTATCCGTTCCAGACAGGCACCCTTTAAGTTTTAGACCTGTCCGGAACCTAATTCACAAGAAGAAGATGTTTGCGAGGGTTTCAGGCAAAGTTCGTGTGTATTGTCCAAAGGGCTAAAAGGAGAGATGATTCTTGATATCATCTTTGCTTGAGCCACAAGGGATCCTTAGACCTTAAAGCATCCTAAGTTGTCCATCACTTCATCATATGATCAATCTTGGCAAGAGATTTCAAGTGAATCACACTCCTCTAGTTGGATTTCCTGAAATTAGGGTTTCTATCAAGACAAGTTAATCATAGCTTCTGATTGTGATCAAGATTTGTTCTCAAACCCTAGGGAAGGGCTCCTTAAGATGGAAAACATCCTTAAAGGCCATTTATGAGCTTTAGGTTTGATGAGGGAAGCAAGATCACAAGAGTTAATCCCAGTGCGTTCACAGTTGAAATTAGGGTTTTGAATGAAACCCTAATCTCTGAGGTTGTTGATCTAAATTACACCTCCAAGGCCCTAAATCATCATAACATGTCTCATTTATGGTTTAAGATATGAGAAATTAGGTTTTAAGGAGTTTCTTGCAAAGGAAGCAAGGTTTGGTTCATGAAAACATTTCAAATGTGGAAATTTCACAACTTTGGCCAAAATTGAAACAGTCATAACTTCCAAACCACACATCCAAATGGAGTGACTCAAAGCTCAAATGGAAGCTATTTCCATGATCTTCAAAACATGTTAGAGGACCCTTTTCCAAAAAATGCATGGTTTTTGAGTTATAAGACTTGGAAGGCAAATCACCTTTTAGGACTTGGTGAAATTTCACTTAACTTAATTATGACACCAACTTTGAATCATCATAACTCTCACCTCAAGAATCCTTTTGACCTAATTCTTTTTGTAACTTGTCCATAATGAATCAAAGATCATTTGGCACAAAAAGACCTAAAAATGCACGAGCCAATTTCGAATGGCCCAAGATTTGGAAAGTTGCCCAGCCATGCTGCAGGCAAGTTCAGGCCCATAGGCCATAATTTCATCAAACACATGCTGGGAAAAATGTCAATCTACTTTTCTCTATGATGGAGGCTCCAAATGAAAACATGTTGAGCATGAAAGTTGTTCATCTCAATGTCCTCCTCAACTTTGATGTTGGACAGTTTTCCATTTGAGCAAGTTATGAAGGAGATATTAGGTTTCAAAGAAGGGTGGTTCACACTGAAAAAACCCTCATGTCCATGACTAGGACTGCCAACCACTTGCCTCGCTCATGATGTAGTTTTGGTACCTTATGTTCTAAGTCATTTTCCACCATCTTAAAGGCTTCAATTCATCTTCATTTCAACATCAAACTTATTCTCCTATGTCTACTCTTTCCATAGTCATCATGAACTCACCATTTGAGCAAATATTCACCAAGTTATGGTCACCCAAAGTTAGTGCCATGCTTTGTAACATGCTTGCATCCAATTCAACCTAAGTCACAAAACTTGAATTATAGGTCATGTAATTCGTTTTCCCTTGTTAAGACTTAAACCATAGCATGTGCATAACACCCACCAACCATGATCAAAGATCACATGGACACCACAAGTCATGAAAAATGAAAGATGCTTAAACATGATGGATTCTGATGGATACAGTCCACTATGAATTGTCATAGCACTCCACCATGATGCTGTGCATGAGAGTAAGGCATGGGAGAGCATTGACAACTCATAAAACAGTAGCATTCCACCCATTATTCCACTTGAGTGCAAAATTTGAATCTCACAGAAACCACATGGTACCACCAGTTATTGTTCCTCATTTTGCTCTATAAATAGAGAGGATCACTCCCATAACAAGGACATCTAATCCCAGAAGTAAAAAGAGCCCTAAAATCATCAAAAAAATTCAAGAATAGTTGGCTATCGGGTTTCAAATTCCAGAGCATATTTCTCCAAGTTCTTGCCATATTCTTTCTCCTAGGAGATTGCTGAGGTGATTGGTACAAGTTTCAGAAGCTTACATACGTGTTTGAAGGGGCATCGGACTTCCTCCGATTGGTAACTTTCTCAAACTTATATCTCTCTGTCATGTGCATTTAAATGATTCCTATTATCATTTTTGAATCCTCTACCATGTATAGAGAATGATAGGATGTTGGTTGTTCAAATTTGATGAAGTTCCATTTTATGTGTGCAAACTTTAATTCATGATTGCTTGAGTTTTAGTGGTTGTTTTTCTAATGTTTTTAAATATTTGAAACTTCTATGAAGTGTACTACAAGTTTGTGTATTGATTGTCTTGATTTGGTGATGTGGTGTCATGTGCTTCGTTACTTTTAACTGATTTCTCATGGTCTTTAGAGGCATTTTTGTGAAAAACTAAGGGCATATTTGGAACCTTCACGAAATTTTGAGGGGGGAGGGGTGTTTATGCGCGTTTCCGGCCGCGCCCACCGCCGCCGGCTGTGGCCGGCCGGACTGGTTCGCCGGTTCCGACACTATTCCGTCGCAGCAGTACTATTCACGTAAGATATTTACATGGTTGTAGGAGATGATGGTGACGTGGTGTTCGCAGTTGATTTTAGCAAACAACCTCTGGTTTACCAATCTCTTATAAAATTGGGTGACTTTCAGGACCAACCATACAAATCCTGGGATACATGTGCAAATTTGTCTAACTCTTAGGAGAACGGTGTTTTGATGGTTTGTTTTGTTGTATCTTTTTATATGAATCGCTTGGTTAAAGAACTAATTAATCTTTTGGCGAAAAATAAGTTAAATGAAAAACTTGCATAAAGTAAATAACAAAGGATAAATGACTGGGAAAAGTAAAAGTAATTATAAGAGACTTTGAATTTTCATAAACTTAAAAGATGGTGTTCACACGTACATTTTCCAGATAACGAACTCTTTTCTCTCACACGGGTACTTTAAGTATTTACAGGAATTTTGTACAAGTTTTTACACACCACAATTCTACAACAACTATCCTATTTATATACAAATATGATAACTGCCAAACAACGGAAAAATTCTAAATCTTTGACACTTGGCCTTCTGCATGTCTTCTTTTCTTATGAAGCCTCCACGCGTCTTCTGCCAAACATTATAACTCTTGAATTTTGAATTTTCCCTTTTTTGTCAAAGCGTTGCACCTCTTCATTTTGTCGAATTGTCGAAAAGTGACAACTGTCCCTTAAACCTTGTCTGACAAAAACTTCTTTATGTTTCTGTCGAAATGTCAAAATGCTGTTTTTGTCGAAGTGTCGAAAACTTCTTTTTGAATACCTTCGTTTTCTTTCTTCTTCACCTGTAGCCATTTTCTTTAGTTAAAGAACATTATTTTGCCTACCAAAACATGGTGTCGAAAATATATGTCTACAAATTGCCCCCCAGCAAAGATGTTTCGACTTATTTCTGGAGAGACCATCATTTGCTGTTGAAAATACTTCGACGCCATGTTACCCGCATCAATGATGTTGGTTTTCAAGACGTGACCTTTTGTTTAGTCCCAAGAAAAATCCATCATTACACTTTCTTAAAACGTCCCATCTAATCCCACGTTCAGACATGATCTCCATAACCCTAAAACCTAGCTAGCCATGCCTTTCTCAACTTTCCATACTCTTTGATCATCGCCGTTGAAATTTTAACACGTGTCCCACGATCAGTATAGAAACTGGAACGTTTCCTCACCTTTCCCTCTATAAATACTCAATTCCAAATCTTTTAAACACTTTTACATTCCTGACCCTCTTCTTCTTCACTAACCGATTTCAACACTCCACACTTTCTTCTGAAATTTCTTTGTTTTCTTCATCAATGGCTCCTCGCAAAGCTCCTATTAACAAGAAAACCAAGAAGGCCAAGAACACTACCGTTCTCCCTTATGCGCACGAGTTGCCTGGACCAGTGATTGTGAGCAATCAACAGTACATTCCAGAGCCTCCAAATGAAAGAGAGAAAGCAAGCATTTACCAATCCCAGGTACTTATTCCGGTTCTTATTTCCGGCACTTGCCATGCAATGTTGGGTCCACTCCCTGACCCAAATGCAAACGCTGATCGTTTAAAGGATTTTTTCCCTACGTATTCTTACTCAAAACCCATAGGTGCTGGAATGAAACCCAAACCTAGTGAAACGTCCCCAAAGAATCCTGATAGCTCCTCAGCTTCTGAAGAAATAGATTTAGCATATTTGAACCAAGCTAGGATCTTTAGAAGTTGGCCTTTGACAAAAGATCCTTCAGACTATTTGGCATGGCTGACTAAGGTCGAAAAGATTAAAGGGGATTTCTGGAAACAAACTGGCATTTTCGACTTGATCCAACTGTCGAAGGTGGGCCCTAGTTATTGCCCAAACATGCTCCTGGCTTCCCTTTACTTTTGGGACAGCACGTATAACAACTTCCATCTTCCCTGTGGAATGGTCACTCCAACCTTCTTCGACATAGCTGCCATAGTTGGCCTCAGCCCTATAGGATTAGACTTCGACCCTACTGTCTTAGATGAAGATACTATAGGTTTCAACACCAAACATGCCTCCTATTCCTTGTTTATTGCTCATTATTATGACAAAACAACTACAGAAGTCTCTGATGTAGAGCACATACCCTTTTTGACCCTCTGGCTGTCGAAATTTGTCTTTTGCTCTCGTTCTCTCCAGGTTGCCAAAAAATACCTTACCATAGCCAACCAACTTCATGCTGGGAAAAAACTTTGTTTAAGCGAAATGGTCTTGGTGAACCTTTATGAATCCATTAGCGAGAGTGTGGAATTTTTGAAGACTGTTAAAGAGAAAGGAAAACTAAGCTTGGCAGGGCCTTTCTGGCTTCTACAGTTATGGCTAAATGCCACTTTCGAGGCTTCTCTCCCTATCAAGAATAAAGTAAATGAGGAAGAAGTGAAGGGCAGAAACGTCGAATGGCCTAGGTTGGTGAAGCTAACTCCATCTGACGAAGGGATTAGCCTTCGACAAGCCTTCACCAGTTACGTAATGATGTTTGCCAAACGATACAATTTTACTCCGTCCATGGCACCCTTTGCCAACAGAACTATTGGTCCCAAATGGTTTACCAAACAACTTCCTTTTGAGATGCAGAAAGAAGAAGACACATTTTTGGTTATCTGGGAATCGTTCCTAACACCAAGACACCTTTTCTCCCATCACAACACGAATAACACAAAAATTTCCCTTATTGTTTATCAACCCAACCTAGTGGCTCGACAATTTGGGTTAATCCAAATGAAAACAAAACCCGTTTATCCAAAGAAAGGTTGTATTATTTTTCACAATTCTTTTCATAATCTGGAGAAAAACATAGAGTTATCAGAAAAATACTTTGATGAGACTCTGGAGATTCAACCGGTGGTCTTTCGACCATCCTTCCTCTGCACTCAAGAATTTGATGTTTGGTGGAAAGACTACTACCTCACTAGATTCTTTGACGTGACGGCCTTTACGACTCATCTGACGAATGCTTTTACTTTTGTGCAGGATCGAACAAAGAAAGGTACTGAAAGACATATTAAAGAAATCCAAAAATTTTAGCATTATTTTGAAACTATTTACCGGCCAAATGATCTTAGTCGAACCATAAGCGAAGCAGGAGTGACTTTGAAACACAAATTTACAGCAAAACTGGAGAAGCTGGTGTTGCCTTCATATGTTCGTCCAGAAATACGTTATGATCTGGCATATAGCTATTATCCACCAAAGTTTCCCCCTCTACCTTCTGCTGAATTTGGTGTAGCATTAAGCCCTCCTTTCCCAGATTGGTTTATTTGTGGATCTCACCTAAAACTGCTCCGTGAATCTTGTAAAAAACCTGCTGAACGTGTGGTTCCGACTAAGTATCATTTGGACAATTTTCCAGGACACCTTCATATTGGAATAGAACACGTTCGCGTGGAATCCCCTATTCTTGAAGGTGTTTAAAGAAACACAATTTTTCTTTACTTTATTCTAACTTCTTCTTCTGTTTTTCTCTTTTGTATTTATTTCTTTATTTTTCTTTCTTTCTTTCAGCTGTCAAGATTACTCCTAAAAAGGCTTCCGTCGGAAGTAATTCTGGAAAGGTAGTCGAACAACCAACCTCTACAGTCGAAAAGGTTTTACCAGAAAATATCAATTTTCTTCCATGTAATAAATTCTGTTTAACTTGAACTAAAACAATTTTGTTCTGTGTTTTTAGGTGAGTCAAAACCCACCACCCTCCAAGAAAAGAAAACAAAAGGAGGGGGTGAAGGTGATCGATGAAGAATCTGGGGATGAATCTCCAGACCAACAACCTCTCAAGAGAAAGAAGGTCCCGAAGATCAAGACAGTTGCCTCCCAAAGGTCCATTGTCCGCTTGACCCAAAAAACTCCCCCCACCAGTCCAGTTACAAAAGTTCTTATCAAAGATACAGAAAGTGGGAATTCTAGCTTTAATACTGAGATCCCTCAGGTAAACCTTTATTTTGACTGATGATATTCACTTTTACCTGCATTTCCTTTTCCTTGACTTGTGCTTGTTTTCAGATCCAAGTTGATGTCGAAGGACAACCCGTAGGAAAAGAAATGCCAATATTAACAGGTGGTCCTACCTT
Organism: Lathyrus tuberosus; assembly: GCA_022829125.1. Classification (NCBI taxonomy): domain Eukaryota; kingdom Viridiplantae; phylum Streptophyta; class Magnoliopsida; order Fabales; family Fabaceae; genus Lathyrus; species Lathyrus tuberosus. Next base: position 2,779,315 of record JALAZF010000627.1, on the reverse strand, counting down.
TAAAGCAGCTAGCCCAATGCCTACCTCTTCCAAAGCTTCGACAAAGAGACCAACAAAGGAAAAAGAGCAGGACACAGTTGATCTTGATTCTGAAAAGACTTTAGCTGAGAGACTCCAAGATGGAGTCGATCCTGATGCTGGTAGCTACGAAAGGCAAACCATTGATGAATTCGACACTGACCTGGAAGAGCATTTTGATAATTCCCCCATTCGTCCAGCATTAAATACTGAGAAGGCTGGTGATGAGTCACCACATCAGGCAAAATCCACCAAAAAGAGGAAGAAAGCAACCAAAACTCTCTTAGAGAAACTTCCTGGTCCCAAAGTTTTAGAGAGAAAACTATCAAAGGAACCAGGTGAAGGAATCACCCCTGCTGCAGCGGAGAGTGAAAGTTCTAGTCTAAAGACTAAAATTCTAAAGGTATGATTTTTTTCTCTTCCTCTTGATGCCAACAAACTGTTTTACTTGCATTTGCTCCTCTGACCTACTCATCCTTCAGGTACCTGTCGATATTCACGGGCAACCTATGATCGAAGTTCTTCCCAAGACCAGCAGCGATCCCACCTATAATCCTGCCAGCGCCTCCAAATCCTCCCCTAAGAGTTCAGCGAAGGAATCAGCCACTGAAGTAGATCAACCCATTGCCATTTCTATACAAATTCCAAAAGTAGTGGAAGAAAAGACTGGTCCCGATACTGAAGACTTTGTTGAAATGGATGGGGATACCGTGATGGCTGCCACTAGAAATGAAACTGACGATCAATCTCCCCCCCATTCAGAATTTGCTGACGAAGAGCGAGACAAGGAGGCTGGAAGTGATGCTGAAGAAGAAGAAGAAGAAGGACATGAAAGGCCACCAACTCCTGCTGCTGATACTGGCGAAAAGACAGAAAACGTCGAAGAAAGTCTTGGTAAAACAGCAAAAGCTGCTTCGACCGAGACGACTTCGACCCAGTTTTCTCATGAGGAGCTAGAGACTATGAAGGTACAAAGACCCTTCGAATACCTGAAGACCATGCTGTCGCTCCCGGGATTTTCATCCAAGTACAAACGCGAAAGTGGCACCGAAACAGAGTCGCCAGCAATGTGTATTTATCCCAAGAGAGGGAAAGGAAACACCGCGTAAACCTGAGAGAAAGGAAAAGCATGGTCTTACGACCAAGAGAAATGGGTTCGGGAGTCGGTTACGCGAGAGGAAGGTATTAGCACCCCCTCGCGTCCATCGTACCCGATGGGATCCACGCTTGCTTGTCTCGATCAAAGGGTGATAGAAAAGAATACTGGAAAAGGAACGAAAAGAGAACTGGAAAAGGAACGAGAAACAAATGTAGGGAAAATAAAAGAAGTGCTCGCATGGGCCCTACCCCACTGCCTACGTATCTCATCGGGAACATGAGAATCAGAGCGACGTAGTTCCCCTCACTAGGGATGGATTGTCTGTGTTTTTTAGAGAACGGCTTACGTCCTAGCTCAGGTGTTGCAGGCTCGCTGGTCCGAGTGCGTTACCATCTTGCAAGAGAACGAGTAGAAGCGCGTTCGTGCGTTGAGAATGAATGAGATGAGAAAAGAATTCCCGAAGGAAAGACGTTATTGTTTGTTTTTGTCTTTTAAGAGTTTTTTCATTTGTTTGCATATGATAGTGTATCTGAATCTTAGTCATTGGAATGTGTACCTTCTCATATTCCAAGATGGAATGGGTAAGAAAGCACACTAAGTGTGAAGAAGACCCTCACACTTATTTCCAATTATCAAGGTTCAAACACACTAGCATACTTGTGTTTATTAAGTGTTTTGTTGATTATGAAGTGAAGAAGTGTTTTTTATTATTTGCACCTTCAACAAGTATTGCATTTAAGTCCCTCATACAAGATCAAATATGTAACACATTGACCTAAGATGGGCCATATGCTACACATTCTAAGATTACAAGAGAAGACCCCTTATAATCTTTTCTTTATATGAAAGGCCTAAATGCAATAAATGCCTACCTTTATTATATGTTTTGAATTTTCTTTGAGATGAGAAAAGAGACTCAAGAGAGGATAAAGGTAAAACCTATATGGACTAAGACTCAATCCTAATTGAAGATTAAAGGGAGTGATCCTAAAGGTTTGTGAGGTTTCAACCTAAAGTCTAAAGAAAGAAAGAATTAAACAATTCACTTCCAAAGTAGAAGATGAATTGTAATTCAAAAGGGGAAAGTAATGAGTTATTAAAAGAAAGCACATAAGTGCTTAGCAAAACACAAAATGGAATTGTAAAAGAGAAAGGATAGAAGTTGAATGTGGATTCCTTATCCACACTCAATTGAAACTTACCAAAGCCCCTACATGGTTAGTAAACATGTATAAGAAGTATAAGAAGTAAAAGAACATGTAATGCATCATAAAACTCACAAGAATTAAATGAGAAACCAAATCCTAGAGCCACAATCAGAATGTACATCATATGGAAACCAATGGTTATTATCATACAAGTGCAAGTGAATAAGCAACAATCATCACCCATTAGCATTTAAACATGTTACAAGAAGAAGGGGTAGATGAAAGATGGAAAGAAATGAAGAGGACATGCATAAATGGAACATGTAAATCAACAACCAGAATTGAAACTAAATGGAAAAGGGTTTATAAACATCTCAAAAGTATTTATGAGGTAACTTCAAGACATTCAAGAAGTAATATAAGAAGAATTGAAATGAAAGTTCAAAAAGAAAGGGCAAACAATACATGTTAATGATGCACAAAGTTCAAATTGAAATGAACATGTAAAGATGACCTATAATGTGTGTCAAAGACCTATAATATCATATGAATGGCTCATAACATATGCAAATGCTCATACAAATGTGCACAAAAGAATTCATGTAAACATGCACTAAAGTTGTAATGACATGCCATGGATTATACATCCAATGTAATGCATCAAACAAAAATCAAATGGCCTCATGAAAATTATGAAAACATGGTATTGGAGTACACAAAACAGAAATGAACCACTTATCAAAGTATCATGTAAAAATTCAAGGCAAAATGATGTCAAATAATGCACTTAGGTCAAATTGAAACATCATGCCAAGTGGAGCAAATATAGGCATCAAGACATATGATAAAGTGTCCTAAAAAATCAAACAAAAATCATCTAACATGCTTCAATGTATTAGTGAATCAATGCAAAAAGAATCATGTCAAAATAGTTGGTAATGAGCAAGAACAAAATTAAACAAATTCATGTATCATGCTTAGAATGCATCTAAGTGGAAATTCAAAGAAAATTATGGAACAGGGGCAAAAATGTCATAAAATCAGAAAATAAAATCATGAAAAATTTCCTAAATGTTTTAAGAATACACATGAATTTTTGTAGAATTTTCCAATATGTTTTGGTATTTTTAAAAATTAATTATGAAACGTGTAGCAAAAATGAGAAATAAAATGAAATGGAACTAAAGAAGGGGGTGCATGCATAGCAAATTAACAGTTCAAAATCATTGGGCCTTGAAAACATGGGGTGTGGATATCAATCTGGCTTAGGTCCATTTCTGCGCATAACATGTTAACAACCATGTGCTTCAGTCAACACAATGTCAAAGCAATCACAACCATGAGATCAAGTCAAGTCAAACAAGCAGTCAACGTAATCATGATCAACACACACGCGTGAGGGAACACATAACATACCATACACTGCACCACACAAAGTTTAAAATACAAATCAGAATCCTCACGTGAGTGGCATGTGAGTTTTAATGTGCTGGCAAGCTTAAAGCCACACGATCATGAAAAATGGACGGATGAGATTATAACATGCATAACCCTAGCTCTAACAGTCACCGGCCGGAGAGGGACCTCCGGTCACCTTCTCCGGTCACTCACCACCGTCTGCAACCTTCAAACTCTCCAGAAATTCTCAAGCCATATATCAAAAGAAAGCTGAACTCATGCACATCACTAATCTAACATTCAAATTCACAGATCAATCATGTATAAAGAGAATCGAGCACAAACATTTTTGCCCTAGAAAATATTCTAAGCACCTATAGTGCCTATCACTAGCCAGATCACTCACACTGCTTCTATTAAGCTCAAATCAACATGAAAAATATCTTAAACACAAGAAAATGAAGCAAGATCAGTTGAGGAATTTCAAACCTGGCACTGTGAAGAACTTGAATCAACAAGAAAACCAGAGATGTAGACTTGTTCTTGAGCTTCCAAGGAGCGAAATAAATGCTTCAATGCCTTGGATCTTGAAGAGAATGGAGAGAAATCCGAATTGGAAAAATTGCTACACTTGAGGAATTGATCTCTTTCTGGTTTATTCTTGAGCAATGATGACCAATTGATGATGATGATGATGAAATAAGCAAAAAACTCGTGCACACAGAGAGAGTTCAGAGATAATTTTCAGAGAGAAAAGGTGAGAATGTTTTGTGAAATGTGTAGAATGAGAATCCCCCCAATTCTGTGAGCAGTGGAGCTTATATATGCGTGGTTAGCTTCTAACTAGTGTGGTTGATGGTTAGAACTCCAGTTAGAGTGAGTCAGTTAACTGAGTTGTGAGTTAACTGATTGAGTGAGGTTGTTATGCCACGAGTTGGGAGGTTTGGTTAGAGTGTGGAGTGATTATGAGATGATATGGTGAGGATGAGAGTGAACCAGTGGTGGTGATGTTACTATCAGTGCAGCAGCCTGGCTTGTACCATAAGTTTTCTTATTTCCTCTTTGATGTAAGGCTATGTATGTGTAAGGTGGTGTTTGTTCAAATGAGGCAAAGGTTGGGAGTGTGTTGAGAATGTATGCGTGTGACTTAAAACATGATAACAACAACAACCTTCTGTTTTTTCAATTTTGTGACAGTTTGTAACCAATGTAACGATGTAGGTTTGAGGGTGGATTTCTCTCATGTTAGTGGATGGTTTGAGGAACTTTTGATGTTGTTGGAAAGAATGATCACAATACAACAAGTTTGGTTTGAAAATGAAAGTGAAAGGATGCCTCAAACATGCCTAAAAATGACCATAACCAGATGGAAAAACAAATTGATGTATGGTCGAGCAGTTTGTGGCATGGCATGACAAGTTGGCCTAGTGACTTTCAGTTGTGTTGACCAAACTTTGAGCTATCACAACTCCTTATCCTTTGATCACATAAAAAAATCATGAACATCAATTTTGAAGATCTCACATAGAGGAACAACTTTGATGTTGCAAGATTTTTCATTTGAAGCCTTTAACCATGAGTAAAATGAGTGGACATTTGGCCCACCACATGTTTGTTAAAATGACTGCGCGCGTGCCCTGAAAATCTTGGTCATGACCTAGTTTTGAACCTACTTTGCTCAAACTTTGATCAATCATATCTCCCTCATTTTTTATCCAATGGAGATGTTCCACACATGGATTTGAAGCTTAAAGCAAGGCCTTTCATTGAGGCAGAGTGGAATTTTCATTTGGTACTCCAAATTTGAATGGCCTTGGTTCAAATTCTGATGCAAAATGGCCAAAACTTGCTATTTTTAGTAACCCTTCCTCTTCCAAAAATGGCAACTTTCCACATCTTGATTTTTTCATGATTCCCTTGGAGTTTCTTGACCAAATTTTGTACATTGGACATATGTAACATGAATTTCATGAATTTGGCCTCAAAAAGTCAAGAGTTGACTTTTTCCTCTGATTATTTGACTTGGCCCCAAATTCCCTGATTTTTTATCTTTCTTCCAATTGAAACACTTCCAAAACCAATTGAGAGGCAATTTTCCATACACATACACTTAAGAACATGTAGAATATCATGACAACAAGCTTTGTCCAAAAAATCAGAGATATCCTGATTTTATTAGAAACCCTAATTTTGACCCTCTCTGGTTAGGAGGAAATTGCACATCTTCCAAATCCAAATTCCTCAGAGTATGTTGTGTATCCTCTTAAAGGATGATGAGAAATGCCACTTGAGAATGATTTTGAATCAATGAGCTATCTCTTTTGAGGGTTTTCCTTCAATTTTTGAACCTCTTGCATAGTAAAAGATGTAGTGCTTCAATCTCCCATTGAATCTCACTTCTTTGAGGTTTTGGAAGATCAATTGAGATAGTATGAGACATGAGAGACCTCTTGGCTTGCCTAGAGCCAACTTGATTGACTTTTTTGTGCTTTGAATGATTCCTTGATTGTCCACCTTCCACCTGATCACATGCCCTGATGGTAAGAAGGATGCCATGCTTCATTTTTCTATGTTAAATGCAATGTAATGTTAATGAGGTGGATATGATATGATAAATGATAATGCCATGCTATGATGACAAAAGGGGAGAGCAAATTTTGGGGTATTACAGCTGCCCCTATTCAAGCGCTATAGACCTGAATGCCTGAAAGCAAATGCTTTCGGACTTTCAAGGTATATAGTGATTGAATACCAAAAATAACCAAAAATTTGCTCTGGGTGATGAAGAAGAAAAGGGATATAAACCCAACGAGACTGCTGGATTGAATCTTCGATGAAACGTCGGAGAGATCTGTCTTTTGAACGATGCCAGACGACTACTGGCTTGCCACGCTGATGGTGGACTTTAATATTGTCTTTTATGCAATTCCAGACGACTACTGGCCTGCCACACTACTGGTGGACTTTGGAAATGTCTTTTTGAACGACGCCAGACGACTACTGGCTTGCCACGTTACTGGTGGACTTTAATAATGTCTTTTATGCAATTCCAGACGACTACTGGCCTGCCACACTACTGGTGGACTTTGATAATGTCTTTTATGCAATTCCAGACGACTACTGGCTTGCCACACTACTGGTGGACTTTAATAATGTCTTTTATGCAATTCCAGACGACTACTGGCCTGCCACACTACTGGTGGACTTTGATAATGTCTTTTATGCAATTCCAGACGACTACTGGCTTGCCACACTACTGGTGGACTTTGCAGCTTCGTGCCACCCGAAGACGGACTTTTGCCAATCCACTGTTGGACTTTTGCCACCCGAAGACGGACTTTTGCCAATCCACTGTTGGACTTTTAGAATATGCCACCCTTAGATGGACCTTTCGCCAATCCACCGTTGGACTTTTAGCTGCTTTGCCACCCGAAGATGGACTTTTGCCAATCCACTGTTGGACTTTTGCCACCCGAAGACGGACTTTTGCCAATCCACTGTTGGACTTTTAGCTGCTTTGCCACCCGAAGATGGACTTTTGCCAATCCACTGTTGGACTTTTGCCACCCGAAGACGGACTTTTGCCAATCCACTGTTGGACTTTTGCCACCCGAAGACGGACTTTTGCCAATCCACTGTTGGACTTTTGCCACCCGAAGACGGACTTTTGCCAATCCACTGTTGGACTTTTGCCACCCGAAGACGGACTTTTGCCAATCCACTGTTGGACTTTTAGCTGCTTTGCCACCCGAAGATGGACTTTTGCCAATCCACTGTTGGACTTTTGCCACCCGAAGACGGACTTTTGCCAATCCACTGTTGGACTTTTGCCACCCGAAGACGGACTTTTGCCAATCCACTGTTGGACTTTTGCCACCCGAAGACGGACTTTTGCCAATCCACTGTTGGACTTTTAGCTGCTTTGCCACCCGAAGATGGACTTTTGCCAATCCACTGTTGGACTTTTGCCACCCGAAGACGGACTTTTTCCAATCCACTGTTGGACTTTTGCCACCCGAAGACGGATTTTTGCCAATCCACTGTTGGACTTTTGCCACCCGAAGACGGACTTTTGCCAATCCACTGTTGGACTTTTAGAATTTTAAAATCGAATTACTCTCTGCCTCTGCGCCAGACATCTCTGCCGACTCTGCTGAGGAACCACAATCAATGATTTAATCTCGGAGACTCCTAAAAGGATAATATCTCTGCTGGCGAATGGATGAACAATCCGTCCGCTTCGAATTGCCAAGCTTGCCAAAAATAAATTGGACTTTAAGATATGAGGGAATGACGACTCTGCCAGGAATTATTCCATCTGTTTGGGGGAATGAATTCTGGTCACAGCGATTCCGCTGGGGATGAGAATTTCTTTGCATGGCATCTTGCTAAGGAAGAAAAGTCATAAAAACTCTGCTTGGGGATCTATCCAATCCAAGACCCTTTGTAGGGGTTATCAACCATCTGACCCGGCTGGGGAAAGGCTATACCATCCTTGTTGAGGAATAGATTTTGTCGATCTGATAAACCTCTGCGGGACGAACAACAACTCAGCTGGGAGTTGCTGACAAGATTCGATGCTGACCTCTGTGGGGATACCACGACCAGAGATACGATCTTGCTGGGTATCAGGGCTACTCTGCCAAGGATATGCAAATCCTGGTTAGAACATTCCACTGCAACTTGCTAGAAAGAGTCCTTAGAGATCTGTTGGGGAAACCCAAAGCAAATCCACAGTAGTCTGCTGAAGAATATGACTGTCGAGCTTAGGATAAGTACTACAATGCCCCTTGTTAGGCGAGCTTTCCTTTAGACAATTCCGTTGGGGATGACGAGTTTATAACAAACTCTGCTGGAGAAAACTGTTTTAAAGCGTCTCGTGTTGGGGAATGCCTTTTGAGAGGATTTTACAGAAGACCAACTGTCCTCAAACTCTACTGGGGATGATCAACACTTCATGCTGGGGAACCAAACAATTTGTCCCCGAAGAGGATGTCATAAGAGGATTTTACAGAAGATTTAGCTTCTTCAAACTCCTGCGACTTCGCTGGGGATAATGACCATCAAACTCTACTGGGGGGTGATCAACACTTCATGCTGGGGAACCAAACAATTTGTCCCATGCTTAAGAAAACCAACAATTTGTCCCCGAAGAGGATGTCATAAGAGAATTTTACAGAAGATTTAGCCTCTTCAAACTCCTGCGACTTCGCTGGGGATAATGACCATCAGCTTCGGTGTCGACGAGACCACTCTTTTGGGGAACCTGTGACCGTTATCGACACAGAAAAGCTTGTAGCTGTTGGAAGGACTGAATAAGAGAATCGACTTAATAAGATACCACGATACCCAGTTGAGCTCAATTCGTTGATATCGAATCGTCGTGACCGACCGTCGACCGAATGATGGACTTAATCAATGAACATTGTGACAAAAGGGTGACCACCTTTCTCGAACATGATTGCCCCAGTCTTCTGCATGGAAGTAAGTGATTACTCGTCTAGAAGACATGATCCCGTGATCTCGCAAAGGCTTCAATTTTGCCTTTGAGCCTAGTATGAGGCTGCTACCTGCAAGCAAAGGATATGCACGTATACCCCGTGCGAGATATGACTTCTGCAACTGAGAAAATCTAACTCTGAACCACCACTTGTTGGGGAGAAAGGTTTGCATGCAATCTCTTGCTGGAGAACATTATTAATGAAGCCTACTGAAGACGGGGACCAAAAATGCCTTGGGTTGGAATGCCCCTTAGTTTCACTCCTTTTGGCTGATTGACTGCATATGCGTGACCAACTGTTTTTCTTCACTTGTCCCAAACCAACATGGTCCACCGGAAGAAATTGTCCCTAGAGGATTTTACAGAAGACTTGACATCCAAAACGCTTCAATGTCCTGAAACTCTTGTAGAGATTCGTCGGATCTCGACGTAACTGCCCCAAACCGCATGGATTACTTAGAAGAAATCACCTCAAGAGGATTTTACAGAAGACTTGGCAAGCTCAATGCTTCAGTGTCTTCAAACTCTTGTAGAGATTCGTTGGATCTCGACGTAACTTCCCCCAGATTGTATGGACTACAGAGGAATTCGCCTTGAAAAGATCCATGAACAATCTCATACCACCGTGGGATATTCTGTCCCAGTATTCTGAACTCTGGATAGGCTGATTAGTCGTTTGGATGGACTAACTTCTCGTGCTCTTGGTATAGCTTGCCCCAGTATGAACCTTGAAGTGGTTTTGCCCCTGACTACTAATCTTCGAAGGAAAACCAAAAATGCTTGCATTTGTAGGGATTTGAATCTCGCAGTAATTGCCCCAGTTTGGTTGAACTTTGAAGAGATTTCTCGACGTGATTGGCTCAGATGAGCTACACCTTAAAGAGATGGTTCGACGTGATTGCCCCAGATCGACTACGTCTTAGCACAACTTGTTGGGAAAGCCCCTGCCCAACAAAGTTTCCTGAGGAAGTACCATTGGATATGGCTGCCCTTCGGGAGTTTCAGGATCCTCAACTCGATAAGATTAAACTTCTGGACTGAATTTCCATATGTAAACTTCTTTTGATGTCAAACAAATGTATGCAAGCAGAAAATGTTTTATTCTGAGAATGAAAATTCTAATGCAACATAACATGTTAATCTCGAAGTTTTACTAAAAAGATGTAGCAAACCCTTTTGTGAGCGAATCACGGGTTAGGATACGACATTAATTTTTGAAAGAAATAATGCAATGCACATGCAACACCAATAAAGATCTTTTAGCACAACTGATAGGAGTCAGGAACGCTATCTCTTGGTAGTATGCCTTTGAAATAACCCTGTTTCAATTAGGACTTTTGAGGGTTGTAACGGGGCCTGGTTCACGGTTTTGAGAAAAAGGATTTATGGCTCAAAGTTTATTGGTGCCCACCCAATCTTCGTGATGTTCTCCAGTCCTACGTTCAGTTAATTTGCCCAAGCGTTCGCCTCTCAAAAAGATTTTGTGATCTTTAAGGAAACCATGATACTGATGGTTTGACACCTAATGAGGCTTTGGATTGACAATCACCCCTTTGTCTTTTGTCCATAGTCACACGACTTTGTTCTTGCTCGAGGATTTTCTTTTGTAATCCTTTTGTTTTTCGCTTTCACATTCTTTTGCTTTTTGATCCCTAATTTTTGCCTGGACTGATTCTTTTGAATCTTTAATTTCAGAGTCCAGCGGGATGCCCTAACTTTTGCCTAAGTTGCTTGTTTTCAAGTTTCAACTTAGCGGGCTTTTTCATTTTTCTCTTCTTTTTCTTTTTCTTGAACACGTCGGGTGACACTGGCTTGTCTTGACTTTGTTGAAAGGGTTGTGACTGCCTCACTCTTTGATTGTTGATGGATAACCATTGTGGTTTCACATCTCTTGACCTCTCAGCGGTGAATTAAAAGGTAATGGATCCTCCGATGCACACTCCTTTTGAGGTTTGAACGCTTGGTCAAACTAACTGACGCCTACCCTGCCCCTGGGTTAAATGTGAGGGTTTTTTCATACGAAAGAAACTCCTACTTCAAGGCTCAAAGGGGTTAACGAGGGTCTATCTTCCTTATATCTCCAGTGTTTGAGGAGTTGAAACAATGCCTGTACATCCTCAACAGGGTTCTTATTCCAAAGCACACCGTTAGAGATTTTTGCGTTTTCAGATCATCATTCTCCCTCATAGAGTTTGAGCAAGAAAAATGGTATTGCAGTACACATTAGCATTAAATGAGTAAACACAAATGAAATTCTTCAAGAAAACATATTCATTGCATTAAAATCCTCATACCAAATACAAACAAATTTTAACATGCGAACAATGTCTGAACGAACAAATAAAGACTACATATGAAAATGCAGCAAGGAAAATAAAGATTGTCGTTGTTGAGGAGGCTTGGCTCCGTCTAGACTGACCACTTCTGGTGATGTTCTTGTAACTTTGAGCACTCACCATGGTATAGAAGCTTCACCTTGTGGGGTACCGTCTGGGGTGATAACCTTTGAGTCAATCAAATCCTGCACCTTGTGCTGGAACACATTACAGTTATCAAGTGTGTGCCCAAACGTTCCTGAATGGAACTCACAGCTAACACTCATGTCATAGTCCGGAGGAATGGGGTATGGCACGGGCATGGCCCTTCTCAGCTGGATTTGCGAACTTTTGAGCAAACGAGCCAACAACTGACTGTACGGAATAGGAATAGGATCAAATGTCCTCTTGGGCTTCCTTGGTCTGAGTAGCCTCCGCTGCTGATAATCTTGTTGCTGCTGGTTCGGGCGCCCAACCTGGCCCTGCACTTTCCTTTCTGCATTCGGCTGAGGCACAAATAAGGGTTGCTGACATAGGTCTTCTGCAACACAGGGTTGTGGAAGAGATCCCTGACGCGAGGTAGACCCTTTGGAAAAGGAGAGAGTCCTCAGTTCCCTTGCAACAATGGGAGTGACATCACTTGGTTTACCAGCACCAACTGATGCAAACTTGATTGCCCCTGAATCAATTAGCTCCTGGACTTTATGCTTGAACCTGGTACAATTCTCAACATTGTGACCAGGTGCCCCAGAATGGAACTCACATCTAGCCTTAGCATTAGGTCCCAGAGGAATCTTCGTGGGAAACGGTCCCAAACTTACACACTCAACCAGCTTGAGCTCGAGCAAGTAAGAAAGCAATTGCGTGTACGAAATCGGAATGGGATCGAACTTCCTCTTAGGCCCCTCTGACTTAGGATCCTCTTGGAAATCAGGAAGTGACTGCTGATGCGAGAGCTCTGAACCTTTAGCTTTCAGAGGAGATTCACGAAGCAATCCATGATCTAAAGCATATCCCAAAGAGATGGGAGGAGTAGAGACCTCTGTTGTGGAAGCAGGCACATGATCATTTTCCTTTTTTAACACCTTATTCAAGATTTCCATGACCAGGCCCATTTGAATCTTCATCTGGTTGACTTCCTCCTCAGTAGTTCCTGACCTCGGGACAGCGCCTGAATGTCCCCCATAAAATGCCCCAATTGGGCCCTCACCCCAGCCAAATCCTTCTGCATTTGATCCATGATTCTTACTTGATTTCTTCGCGTCGAATATCTGTGAATATGATTCTCAGCTATACTGCCTGAAACCAAATAAAGGTTAGAGACCCCGCAACGAGTACCTGAAAAGCAAGTAACAAAAATGCAAAATGATATGCAATGCCATGCAATGCTATGTTTGTCATTTCCGAGGTGATTTATACCCTGATTCCAATCCAAACCACAGAAATCTGAAGACCAGAAATTGTGATATAAAGAGACGTGTCGTGGTCATGTGCTTGTGTGCAGCTATCTGATAAGGAATAATTCTGAATAAAACTGCTCATACTCATTCAACAAAGTATTCAAGTACATTTAAGAAAGGCTCATCCGCAAATGCAATACAAGGAAAAATGGATCCATCAACAAGCCTGATGGTAACCATTAATAACAAAATATAAGGAAAAGAACATCAGTCTGACAATTCCACACCCTTCAGCTTATCACTTGAGTATTTGATCTCCTCAAAAAGTATACGGGTACGCTGGTGATTCGGCTTTTCAATCATTTCTTTGATCAAGACATCCCTTTTCTCAAGAGCTTCAGTTAAAGAACCCATGTGCAGCATTAGAGCCTCGTCATCACACACTCCTTTGTGTCTCTTTATGCCGGCTTGCGTCTTGAGTATCTCCCTTTCTATCATGACTTCTTCAAGCTCTTTCTTGGTATTCCTCAGCTCACCTCTAGCTTCTTCTAGCTGTTCTTGACTCTTACCGAGGCTTTCCCGATACTTTCTCCTCTGCTCATGCGCCTTTTCAAGCTCTTCGTCCTTAATCTGCAACTGTTCCTGTAATTCAGCATTCTCTATCCTAACTTCGTCCCAAGCGTGCTGAAACTTTGTTAACTTTTCTTTGGTCTGTGCTAACGCCTGTTTGGTTTGCTTGTGGGCTTGAGTAGCATCATCAGCACCTTTACTAATCTTCCGGAAATGTTGTGCTCTTCCAGCAAAGTCTTTTTCTTTTGCAGTTAGGATTTGTTCAGCATCTTGGGCTTTCCGCTCCAGCTCTTTGTTGGCATGTAGAGCATTCTGAAGACGGCTACTCAACTCGGAATTCTCTCCTTGGAGCTTTTTCACCAAGGCTTGCAACTTGTCAACTTCTTCCATAGTAGCAGTGCTTCTTGCTTTCTCATTCTCCGGATACAAAAGGGGTGCCTTACCAAAAGGCAAGAGAAAATCTTCAACTCTTTTCTTCACCCACTCTTCATATGCTGGATAAACCCGGTTGTTAGGCTTTCCTAGAGTAACTTTCCCCTTTTTCAGTATGCTACCCCAGCTTTCAGAAGCTTTCTGTGCTGCTTCCCAACCATCTGATGTATGAAAATAGAGGGACTCCTCCACATCTCTCTTAATAGGCGGACCTGTCAGGGCATACCCAAATTGTTGAATGGCCAAAGAAGGATTATAGTTAATCCCACCCATTCTTCCTATCAGTGGAACGTTAGGGAACTTACCACAGCTGTGTATAATATTCTTACCAATCAGCCCATGATCTACCCATACGATGTCCTTGGCCACCAATCCCATTAAACGCTGTTTCCACTCTAGAGAATCTTTGGAATCCACAAAAGCCCCTGATTGTGGTAAACGGCCTGCAAACCACTTATAGAACAAGGGTGCACAACAACGAATTATCCCTCCTCTTTTCTTTTCGTTTCGGTTGTACAACGAGTAGTGAAGATCTCCCAGTAGCGTTGGCACCGGGTTCTTCATCAGGAATATTCGTATAGCGTCCGTATCAATAAAATCCGGCTCGTTGGGAAACAACACTATGCCGTATATACAAAGGGCTAGCAAAGCATTAAAAACAAGCCAATTCTCGCCTTTAGCTGCTTCCTGGGCCTTCTTAATCAGATATTCCAACTTGTAACCACGAATCTTTCCTTTGTTGGAGACATTGTCACTTAGCTCTGATTTGCTCAAATATAGAGCACCAGCCAACTTCCCAAAGTCAAGATCCCCCACTGATCCAAAGAAAGGGGGCTCCTCCTTGATAGCAATCCCCAACATGTTGGAATACTCCTCCAGGGTAGGAACCAACACATAGTCTAGAAATACAAAACATCTCAGAGGCGGATCATAGAACTGCATCAACGTATGGAGACCTCTGGCTTCATAATCACTGACATTACGGACCATAGATAAAATCCACCCATATTTCTCTTCAAAAGCTTCTCGTACTGCAGGACTCGCCATTCCCTTCAGCATAACAATAGGGCCTAAAGTAGGCGTAAGGAACTTATAGCTGATGATATTCTTCCTCTCTTTAGTGTTCATCTTTGCAGGGACCTGATGACTGGAATCAAGGGTAATATATGCACCTGGAAATGAATAAACATGTATGTTAGGATATGATAATGCAATGCAAAGGGCAATGTGATCAGGTAATCAGGTGTCTGTGCTGAACTGTGAACGGTGTCAGTGTAGCTCTGAGACTAATATAGAACCATAGATAAGAACCATCTGAGTACAATAGGATGAAACTTCCTTTTTGTGCAATGATGATAGAAAACCGGGTATGTAGGAGGTCATGGTTACCTGCAAACCTGTAAACAACCCGCCCTTCTCACATGTGGGTACTAGGATGTTCAATATCCCGGGCTCTCAGGTCGAGAAATGATGATACGTTCACCATTTCTGGTTTGGCATCATCATCAATCGAGGAGGCCTCAACTGATTCTCCAAAACAAAAAGGTCCTCAGCTTCTGGCACTGAGGTCGAGAAGCAATAGTACATTCATCCCTCAGGGTACAGTACTATCGCCAATCGAGGAGTGCCTCCGCTGATTCTCTTTCAAAAAGGGATGTCCTATAGCAAGTTCCCAGCATTGGGTCCTCGGATCGAGAATGTGCAATGGGTTTGCCACGGAATGTGGTCTGCCACTGTCACATCTCGGGAGGAGTGCCGCAACTGAGTCCTCGGGAATGGTCACCAGAGTCGACAGTTCCTCAAGAGAATAACCACTGGCCTGCATAACATGCAGTAGCAGAAAGCTCCTGATAGAACCTCGTCTGGTTGTGGGTCTCATGAACAACAATACGTGGTCACCACCACGCAAGCGTCATGACTATCCACTCTAATACCTATGTATGTACTCAAGCCTTGGTAGTGAGCTTATCTCTCAGAACACCCCGCCCGCCAAACAGAAAACAACAGCACAGTCCAGCACAATAATGATATGTAATGCAGTAAATGCGATAAATACAGTAATGTACAGTAAAGCAGTAAATAACCATACAATAAAACAGTAAATACAACACAACAGTAAACACCCAATGAAAGAAAAACAGACAAGCGCTAGGATTGACTCGCTAAGGAAACCAGAGATTCTGGGTTCGTTCCCCAGCAGAGTCGCCAGCTGTCGCTCCCGGGATTTTCATCCAAGTACAAACGCGAAAGTGGCACCGAAACAGAGTCGCCAGCAATGTGTATTTATCCCAAGAGATGGAAAGGAAACACCGCGTAAACCTGAGAGAAAGGAAAAGCATGGTCTTACGACCAAGAGAAATGGGTTCGGGAGTCGGTTACGCGAGAGGAAGGTATTAGCACCCCCTCGCGTCCATCGTACCCGATGGGATCCACGCTTGCTTGTCTCGATCAAAGGGTGATAGAAAAGAATACTGGAAAAGGAACGAAAAGAGAACTGGAAAAGGAACGAGAAACAAATGTAGGGAAAATAAAAGAAGTGCTCGCATGGGCCCTACCCCACTGCCTACGTATCTCATCGGGAACATGAGAATCAGAGCGACGTAGTTCCCCTCACTAGGGATGGATTGTCTGTGTTTTTTAGAGAACGGCTTACGTCCTAGCTCAGGTGTTGCAGGCTCGCTGGTCCGAGTGCGTTACCATCTTGCAAGAGAACGAGTAGAAGCGCGTTCGTGCGTTGAGAATGAATGAGATGAGAAAAGAATTCCCGAAGGAAAGACGTTATTGTTTGTTTTTGTCTTTTAAGAGTTTTTTCATTTGTTTGCATATGATAGTGTATCTGAATCTTAGTCATTGGAATGTGTACCTTCTCACATTCCAAGATGGAATGGGTAAGAAAGCACACTAAGTGTGAAGAAGACCCTCACACTTATTTCCAATTATCAAGGTTCAAACACACTAGCATACTTGTGTTTATTAAGTGTTTTGTTGATTATGAAGTGAAGAAGTGTTTTTTATTATTTGCACCTTCAACAAGTATTGCATTTAAGTCCCTCATACAAGATCAAATATGTAACACATTGACCTAAGATGGGCCATATGCTACACATTCTAAGATTACAAGAGAAGACCCCTTATAATCTTTTCTTTATATGAAAGGCCTAAATGCAATAAATGCCTACCTTTATTATATGTTTTGAATTTTCTTTGAGATGAGAAAAGAGACTCAAGAGAGGATAAAGGTAAAACCTATATGGACTAAGACTCAATCCTAATTGAAGATTAAAGGGAGTGATCCTAAAGGTTTGTGAGGTTTCAACCTAAAGTCTAAAGAAAGAAAGAATTAAACAATTCACTTCCAAAGTAGAAGATGAATTGTAATTCAAAAGGGGAAAGTAATGAGTTATTAAAAGAAAGCACATAAGTGCTTAGCAAAACACAAAATGGAATTGTAAAAGAGAAAGGATAGAAGTTGAATGTGGATTCCTTATCCACACTCAATTGAAACTTACCAAAGCCCCTACATGGTTAGTAAACATGTATAAGAAGTATAAGAAGTAAAAGAACATGTAATGCATCATAAAACTCACAAGAATTAAATGAGAAACCAAATCCTAGAGCCACAATCAGAATGTACATCATATGGAAACCAATGGTTATTATCATACAAGTGCAAGTGAATAAGCAACAATCATCACCCATTAGCATTTAAACATGTTACAAGAAGAAGGGGTAGATGAAAGATGGAAAGAAATGAAGAGGACATGCATAAATGGAACATGTAAATCAACAACCAGAATTGAAACTAAATGGAAAAGGGTTTATAAACATCTCAAAAGTATTTATGAGGTAACTTCAAGACATTCAAGAAGTAATATAAGAAGAATTGAAATGAAAGTTCAAAAAGAAAGGGCAAACAATACATGTTAATGATGCACAAAGTTCAAATTGAAATGAACATGTAAAGATGACCTATAATGTGTGTCAAAGACCTATAATATCATATGAATGGCTCATAACATATGCAAATGCTCATACAAATGTGCACAAAAGAATTCATGTAAACATGCACTAAAGTTGTAATGACATGCCATGGATTATACATCCAATGTAATGCATCAAACAAAAATCAAATGGCCTCATGAAAATTATGAAAACATGGTATTGGAGTACACAAAACAGAAATGAACCACTTATCAAAGTATCATGTAAAAATTCAAGGCAAAATGATGTCAAATAATGCACTTAGGTCAAATTGAAACATCATGCCAAGTGGAGCAAATATAGGCATCAAGACATATGATAAAGTGTCCTAAAAAATCAAACAAAAATCATCTAACATGCTTCAATGTATTAGTGAATCAATGCAAAAATAATCATGTCAAAATAGTTGGTAATGAGCAAGAACAAAATTAAACAAATTCATGTATCATGCTTAGAATGCATCTAAGTGGAAATTCAAAGAAAATTATGGAACAGGGGCAAAAAGGTCATAAAATCAGAAAATAAAATCATGAAAAATTTCCTAAATGTTTTAAGAATACACATGAATTTTTGTAGAATTTTCCAATATGTTTTGGTATTTTTAAAAATTAATTATGAAACGTGTAGCAAAAATGAGAAATAAAATGAAATGGAACTAAAGAAGGGGGTGCATGCATAGCAAATTAACAGTTCAAAATCATTGGGCCTTGAAAACATGGGGTGTGGATATCAATCTGGCTTAGGTCCATTTCTGCGCATAACATGTTAACAACCATGTGCTTCAGTCAACACAATGTCAAAGCAATCACAACCATGAGATCAAGTCAAGTCAAACAAGCAGTCAACGTAATCATGATCAACACACACGCGTGAGGGAACACATAACATACCATACACTGCACCACACAAAGTTTAAAATACAAATCAGAATCCTCACGTGAGTGGCATGTGAGTTTTAATGTGCTGGCAAGCTTAAAGCCACACGATCATGAAAAATGGACGGATGAGATTATAACATGCATAACCCTAGCTCTAACAGTCACCGGCCGGAGAGGGACCTCCGGTCACCTTCTCCGGTCACTCACCACCGTCTGCAACCTTCAAACTCTCCAGAAATTCTCAAGCCATATATCAAAAGAAAGCTGAACTCATGCACATCACTAATCTAACAATCAAATTCACAGATCAATCATGTATAAAGAGAATCGAGCACAAACATTTTTGCCCTAGAAAATATTCTAAGCACCTATAGTGCCTATCACTAGCCAGATCACTCACACTGCTTCTATTAAGCTCAAATCAACATGAAAAATATCTTAAACACAAGAAAATGAAGCAAGATCAGTTGAGGAATTTCAAACCTGGCACTGTGAAGAACTTGAATCAACAAGAAAACCAGAGATGTAGACTTGTTCTTGAGCTTCCAAGGAGCGAAATAAATGCTTCAATGCCTTGGATCTTGAAGAGAATGGAGAGAAATCCGAATTGGAAAAATTGCTACACTTGAGGAATTGATCTCTTTCTGGTTTATTCTTGAGCAATGATGACCAATTGATGATGATGATGATGAAATAAGCAAAAAACTCGTGCACACAGAGAGAGTTCAGAGATAATTTTCAGAGAGAAAAGGTGAGAATGTTTTGTGAAATGTGTAGAATGAGAATCCCCCCAATTCTGTGAGCAGTGGAGCTTATATATGCGTGGTTAGCTTCTAACTAGTGTGGTTGATGGTTAGAACTCCAGTTAGAGTGAGTCAGTTAACTGAGTTGTGAGTTAACTGATTGAGTGAGGTTGTTATGCCACGAGTTGGGAGGTTTGGTTAGAGTGTGGAGTGATTATGAGATGATATGGTGAGGATGAGAGTGAACCAGTGGTGGTGATGTTACTATCAGTGCAGCAGCCTGGCTTGTACCATAAGTTTTCTTATTTCCTCTTTGATGTAAGGCTATGTATGTGTAAGGTGGTGTTTGTTCAAATGAGGCAAAGGTTGGGAGTGTGTTGAGAATGTATGCGTGTGACTTAAAACATGATAACAACAACAACCTTCTGTTTTTTCAATTTTGTGACAGTTTGTAACCAATGTAACGATGTAGGTTTGAGGGTGGATTTCTCTCATGTTAGTGGATGGTTTGAGGAACTTTTGATGTTGTTGGAAAGAATGATCACAATACAACAAGTTTGGTTTGAAAATGAAAGTGAAAGGATGCCTCAAACATGCCTAAAAATGACCATAACCAGATGGAAAAACAAACTGATGTATGGTCGAGCAGTTTGTGGCATGGCATGACAAGTTGGCCTAGTGACTTTCAGTTGTGTTGACCAAACTTTGAGCTATCACAACTCCTTATCCTTTGATCACATAAAAAAATCATGAACATCAATTTTGAAGATCTCACATAGAGGAACAACTTTGATGTTGCAAGATTTTTCATTTGAAGCCTTTAACCATGAGTAAAATGAGTGGACATTTGGCCCACCACATGTTTGTTAAAATGACTGCGCGCGTGCCCTGAAAATCTTGGTCATGACCTAGTTTTGAACCTACTTTGCTCAAACTTTGATCAATCATATCTCCCTCATTTTTTATCCAATGGAGATGTTCCACACATGGATTTGAAGCTTAAAGCAAGGCCTTTCATTGAGGCAGAGTGGAATTTTCATTTGGTACTCCAAATTTGAATGGCCTTGGTTCAAATTCTGATGCAAAATGGCCAAAACTTGCTATTTTTAGTAACCCTTCCTCTTCCAAAAATGGCAACTTTCCACATCTTGATTTTTTCATGATTCCCTTGGAGTTTCTTGACCAAATTTTGTACATTGGACATATGTAACATGAATTTCATGAATTTGGCCTCAAAAAGTCAAGAGTTGACTTTTTCCTCTGATTATTTGACTTGGCCCCAAATTCCCTGATTTTTTATCTTTCTTCCAATTGAAACACTTCCAAAACCAATTGAGAGGCAATTTTCCATACACATACACTTAAGAACATGTAGAATATCATGACAACAAGCTTTGTCCAAAAAATCAGAGATATCCTGATTTTATTAGAAACCCTAATTTTGACCCTCTCTGGTTAGGAGGAAATTGCACATCTTCCAAATCCAAATTCCTCAGAGTATGTTGTGTATCCTCTTAAAGGATGATGAGAAATGCCACTTGAGAATGATTTTGAATCAATGAGCTATCTCTTTTGAGGGTTTTCCTTCAATTTTTGAACCTCTTGCATAGTAAAAGATGTAGTGCTTCAATCTCCCATTGAATCTCACTTCTTTGAGGTTTTGGAAGATCAATTGAGATAGTATGAGACATGAGAGACCTCTTGGCTTGCCTAGAGCCAACTTGATTGACTTTTTTGTGCTTTGAATGATTCCTTGATTGTCCACCTTCCACCTGATCACATGCCCTGATGGTAAGAAGGATGCCATGCTTCATTTTTCTATGTTAAATGCAATGTAATGTTAATGAGGTGGATATGATATGATAAATGATAATGCCATGCTATGATGACAAAAGGGGAGAGCAAATTTTGGGGTATTACACATGCTCAGTTCCCGCTACAATTTTGCTGACACTACTATCAGTAGCTCGACTACCTCAGGGACCACTTCTGATGCCAAATCAATGGATGAATCGCTGGCAAACATTCGACAGAAGGTCCTTGATATTGACTTGTTTCAACTTCTGGAGAATGACTCCTCTGCTCACTTCGACCTGAAAAGAATCCTGAAGCAAATCAATGTCCTGGAGGCTCCCCCTGAAGTCACTGATGTGGTGCTGGACCTCACTACTTTGTTAGATCTTGTGGTAACTGACTTTAATCGACTTTGAGAGTGCTCCAAGAAGCTCGAAAGAAAAACAAAGACCCAACTTGCTGAGTGGGAAGCTGCGTCGAATTTTTCCAACAAGGTAACTGAAATGAAGCAAGTGTCTGAGCAAAATCAGCGGGAAGCAGCTTTGTGTGGCGAAAACATTCTAGAATGGGAGAAACAGATTTCTGTCCTCCAAGGCAAAATTTCGCAGGCGAAAAAACGTCAATCAGAGCTGCAGAAGAATGATCAGGAAGAAATCCGCAAAGAGCTGGAAGTTGGTGTGCACCACGTCGACAGGGCCCGTAAGCTTGGCGAGGAGATTGGGGAAATTTCTAAGAACAAGACACTTTGTGAGCGACGCCTTCAAATTCAGAAGTCAAAATTCGAGAAGCTGAAAGTATCCTTTCCCGTTTGAACACTTGTAATTTTTGTTTGGCTTTTAAAGCCCTTTTTTGTAATGACAATGGATTTGTACTATCTGGCGAAAAGATTCTTTGTCCGCCATATTGCTTTTCTTTTTACAATTATTCGACTGCTATTTTAATTTCCTGCAATGTTGGCTTATATTTTTTTAAATACTTGCCATTTATCTTCAGTATTCTTTTATCTTTATCTATCTCTTCGACCTCATATGCGCCATTTGAAAAAACTTTTAAAATTTTGAAAGGTCCTTCCCACTTAGGAGACCATTTTCCCAATAACCTATCTTTTCGATCCATAGGAAGAATTACTTTCCAAACAAGATCCCCCACTGAAAGGGTCTTAAATTTTACTTTCTTATTGTAAAATTTTCGACTCTCTCTTTTTGTCTCTTTATCAGGTCTAACGCACGCAATCTCTCTTCATCCAAATCAACTAGTTCATCCATCATCATGCTCCAATATATTTCTGATGGAATTTCATGATGTCTTTGAACTCGTATTGATTGTAAATAGATTTCGACCGGTAGTACTGCATCGTGTCCATAAGTCAATTTGAATGGAGTAGAATTTGTTGCTTCTTTAGGAGATGTTCGACAAGCCCATAAAATCCGATCCAACGTCTTATGCCAGTTTTTAGGTTTTCTACCCACGTGCTTTTTGATCAAATTTATCATAACCTTATTTGCTGCTTCGACTTGTCCATTTGCCTGGGCGTAATAAGGTGTCGAAGTTAGGAGCTTAAAACCTGCGTCTTTTGCAAATATTTGCATGTTTTTTCCAGTAAACACAGATCCCTGATCAGTAGTTATTGTTTCTGGTATCCCAAATCTGTAAATTATATGTTTTTGGATAAACTCTATAACTGCCTCTTGATCTACATTTACCAGTGGTATAGCTTCAATCCACTTAGTGAAATAATCTACTCCAACTAAAATGTACTTCTGCCCCTTCGAAGAAGCTGGTCGAATTTCACCAATTAAATCCAACGCCCAACCTCTGAATGGCCAAGGTTTTATAATTGAATGCAACTCATTTGCAGGAACATGTGGTATACCTGCATGCACTTGGCATTCCTGACAACCTTTTGCAAATTCGACACAGTCTTTCAACATTGTTGGCCAGTACATTCCTTGTCGAAATAATAACCATTTCATTTTGTGGCATGCTTGGTGTGCGCCACATGCACCACTGTGCACGTTCGACAAAGCTATGTAAGCTTCATCTTCGCCCAAACATTTCAGCAAGACTCCTTCTACAGTCTTTTTGAATAATTCATTTCCAAAAAGCACATAACTTAAAGCTCTGTACTTTACTTTTCTTTCGACTTTCTGATTTGGGTCTTGTAGATAATCTTTCATAGGTTTTCTCCAATCTTCAATTTCTGAATCATCTATATTGAAAATTTCAAAATTTTCCTCATCCCCATAACCTAATCTTATTGTCTCCAAATCTGAAGGAGCTAATTTGGTGGATATGACTCTTCCTCTTACTTCAATAGCTTTCTTCAAGTTTTCCTTCGACACTTTGTAGCCTGACGCAAGTTGAGCCAAATCATTTTCTTCTTAATTCTTCAATCTAGGAATGTGTCTGACGGCCACGTTGTCGAATTGTTTGAGAAGTCTGTTAGCTATTACGAAGTACATAATCAGATTTTCTTTGACACATTTATATTCTCTTGTCAATTGTTTTATCACCAACTCAGAGTCACCCATTATTTCGACTCTTGTTGCCCCCAATTCCAACAATATTTCAAGTCCGGCAATCAAAGCCTCATATTCTGCTTCATTATTTGAACATAAGCCTTCGACTTTGTACTTGAATTTTTTTGGAATTTTGTCAGGAGAAATAATTAGCATTCCAATACCAGCTTCATTCTTATGACTGGAACCGTCGAAATATAACTTCCATGGCTCTAATTCGACATATTTTACTTCATTTTCATTTATAGAATGGTCAGCTATGAAATCAGCAACCACTTGTCCCTTAACAGCCTTTAAAGGCAAATATTTTAAGGAATATTCTGTCAATGCCAAAGCCCATTTCCCAATTCGACTATGTAAAATGGATTTAGATAACATATATTTTATTACGTCGAAATGAGAAGAAACAAATACATCAACAGGTTTTATATAGTGCTTTAACTTTGTACAAGAGAAATATACACACAAACATAATTTTTCTATCACACTATATCTAGTTTCAGCATCATTTAGGACTCTGCTGAGATAATAGATGGCCCTTTCGACGCCATTTTCATCTTCTTGACACAGCATGCTTCCCAAAGTTTTGTCTGACGCTGAAATGTATAATCTCATACTTCTTTTTCTACAAGGAGACATCAAAACTGGAGGACTAGCCAGATACTCTTTGATCTTGTCGAAGGCATCTTGTTGTTCTTGCCCCCATGTGAAATCTTCCTTCTTAAGTCGAAGTAGAGGTGAGAAGGCTTGTGTCTTCCCACTAAGGTTGGAAATGAACCTTTTGAGAAAGTTGATTTTCCCTAGTAGAGACTGCAATCCCTTCTTTGTCGATGGCGCTTTCGCTTCCATTATGGCTTTGGCTTTGTTTTCATTTATTTCGATCCCTTTCTTGTGGACCACAAAACCTAGGAAATCACCCGCCTGCACACCAAAAGCACATTTAAGGGGATTCATTTTTAAACCAAACTTTCTCATCCTTTCAAAGGACTGTCGAAGATGGTCTATATGACTTATTCCTAAAACAGACTTAACCACAATATCATCAATGTATATTTACATAAAAGTGTCGATAAAGTCATGAAAAATTGAATTCATGGCTCTTTGATAAGTTGCTCCAGCATTTTTTAAACCAAAGGGCATTACTACCCATTCATAGGTTCCTATTGCTCCAGGGCAACGAAAAGCTGTTTTAGGAACATCTTCTTCAGCAATAAAAATTTGATTATAGCCAGAGTATCCATCAAGCATACTCAAATACTCATGGCCTGCTGCAGAATCTATGAGCATTTCTGCCACTGGCATAGGATATTCATCCTTAGGGGTAGCGAAATTTAAATCTCTAAAATCAATGTATACCCTCAGCTTGCCATTTTTCTTAATTACAGGAACAATGTTTGCAATCCATTCAACATACCTGGTGGTGCGGATGAATCTGCATTTTAGAAGTCTTTCGACTTCTTCTTTTATTTTCGACAAGATTTCTGGTGCGAAGCGTCTGGGAGTCTGCTTTACTGGCTTCTTTCCCTCCATTATTGGCAGCTTCAATTCGACCAAACTCCTGTCTAATCCTGGCATATCGTCGTAATCCCATGCAAAACAGTCTTTGTACTCATTTAGCAATTGGACTATTTCGACTTTGAACTGAGGGTCCATCTTGGCGCTGATGTAAGTTGGCTTTCTTTCTGCCCCCAGTCCTAAATTAATTTCTTCTAGCGGATCCTGTGCCACCATCTTCATGTTAGTCGACGCTGGATCCTTTTCGAACCCCAAGGGTTCGTCATCATAGATGGCGTCAAGCTTCTGACTCTGCCATTCGCCTGTCTGATTGTTGTCATGGTCCTTTTCAATATCCTTTTGGGGACATTGTTCTTCAAAATCTTCTTTGTTGGCTTCGACAGCCATGTATTTCACTTCGGCCTCTAGGGCCGCTTTGAGTTTATTTTCGGCTATATAAGCCGTAATTCTTTCGATCGTTGTGGCTTCACTCGTCATAATCATCAAATTCACTTCCCCAACCGGTTGGCTCAATAGGCGAAGTTCCCCATACGTGACTTGGTTCGCCAATTACTTCTTTGTCCCATTGAAAACCACGTGTTGGGTGGAGGTACATGGAACAATAGGCATTGTTAGTTGCCTTTAAATCGAATCCTGCCAGGTTGCAGGGGGGTATGTGAGCCAAATTCTTGTCGAAACTTCGACTATTCACATTGTTTACTTCAGTCATAAAATAGCTTTGATCTGCTTCAATATTCTCGACAATCCCATCTGGCCTCCAGATGGCTATTCGTTGGTGCATGGATGATGGTACAGCCCCTATCCCATGAATCCATTCTCTTCCAAGCAGCAAGTTATAATTTGCCCTCGAAGCTATCACTATGAACATTGTTGGTCTTGTTATTGTTCCAACAGTCAGGTTCACCTGGATTACTCCCATGGTATTTCCTACTTTTCCCTCGTAATTTGACAACACCATGTTGTGGGGATTTGTGTTTGAGTCATCCTTTCCAATCTTTTTTACCATAAAATGAGGCATCAAATTCACAGCAGCGCCACCATCTACTAATATCTTATTGACACCAACATTCTCCACTTTTCCTTTTATGAACAAAGGCTTCAAGTGGGCCTTCATTGCATCATCTGGTCTTTCAAAGAAAGCGTTTTGCTCTTCGACACAACCATTGTTCATTATATAATAACATACGGGCCTTAGCCCCATGCTGTCGTCTTCAACATCACCTTCTTCGTCTTCGATCTCCATCACTCTATCATAGACTGTAGGCAGCACTGAAACCACATTGCATGTGACATCGAAAGATGCTTCTGAGTCAGACCTAAAATCATCAGTCACTTCGTCGTCTTCTGGCACCTTGTTGTTAGGCTTCGACATCACCACCATGTTGCTTGGAGTGTCTTTTTGAGATGGCTCGTTTTTGAGAGCAGACTCTTGGTTTATTGTTTGCATGTTTTTGCTTGACTCAGCTTTATTTTCATCTAGAGTGTTTTTTTTTATTTTGTTCTTTTCTGCAGCCTCCTTCTCTGCTCTTTTCTGCCTTTGGAACCTTCTCCACTGAGACCTTGACATTGGATTCTTTCCTTTATAGTTTTCTGATGGGTATGGTCTTGGTTTCTGTTTTTCGACCTCCCTTTTTCCTTCCATGGAGGAACCTCTTTGTATTTCAAAGTTCTTCCATCTTTTCTGCCCTTGAGCACCTCTGATTGGTTGGATCCACTTGTCATTCTCAGCTTTGACAGATGGCTTGTAAGTCCTATGACGTCCTTCGCCAATCCTTTGGTTGTGATGCTCACTCTTCCTTGGATCGAACCTTCCATTTCTGGCTGTTGGGATTGCCCCCCAGTTTCCTCTTCTTTTGGCCTTCTCCACTCCCTCCAGATTGCTTGCTGCTTTCTTGTCGAACACCGCACTATAACGTGGGCACAACATGACTTCATCCTTCTTTCTCTGGCACCTTTGGATGAATTCGACTAAGCTCTCCTCCTCCTTAGGGTAAGCCAACTTCTGGTACTCTTCTCGACGGCGTTCTTCGTCAGTTTCTGATTGTTTCTTCTGAGAAATTTCCACCATGTTGATATCCACATTCTGGTCATCAGTGATACTTAGTTTATTCATTCTTTCAATAAGTCTTGCCTCTTCTTCAGCATTTCCTTTCGCCTGGTCGAAGCTTCCCCCTAAGGGTATGTCCTTGGAGATGAGTTTGCAGCATTGCCTGACTGAGTTTTCTTTAGGGTCTTCCATTGTTCTACGCAAAATCCCATAAGGAGCAGGCTTTACAAGGCCTTCGGCAGCCTCTGCCTTTATTCTGGTAACGTTCTTATTGACTGGTTCCATAGTGGTGATTTTGCCAGTAACTCCAATTGTCTCTGCTTTGTCATGATTAAGGCCTTCAGTAGCCTCCTCTTTGATGATAGGGGCATTATCATTTGCTCCTTCATCAATATCTTCAAAGACATCTCCCCATCCAGTTGGCTGGATTTTGTTGATGTCAATACGAGAACTTGGGGGTGCAGAGTATTTTACGAGATAGTCGAATTTTCCACTGGGCTCCCCTAAAGTATCCCAAATTACTCCATCTTCAGCAATTTTGTTGTTATTCTTTTCGTCGAACCTTCAGTAATTTCAACTGCATTTTGGTCGTTGAAACCTTCAGTAGTTTCCTCCTTCATCTGACTGTCGAAGACTTCAGTATCTCCAACTTTGTTCTTACTGTCAAAACTTTCAGTAGTCTCAACTTTGTTGATATGGTCATTCAGACTTCCTATATCAAGATTTTCAGTAGTTTTGATCAACACTGGCTGGTCTACAAAGTCCTTGGATACTTTTTTCTCCTCAGGCTTGTCTAGGAGATCATCAGCAACCTCCACCATGTTGACATTATTGTCGAAGCCCTCAGCAGCTTCCACCATTTCAAAACTACATTCAGAGGCTACTTCGACCTCCACCATATTCACAGTGGAAGGTTCAGCATAATTGGCTTCGACCACCTGCATGGGGTTTGAGTCAATCCTCATCTGTTGCTTTGATTTGTCTCCAAACTTCAGTCTTCCATCACAGATTGCATTCTGAACAAGATCCCTGAAAAGGAAACATTGAGAAGTTTTATGACCCAGAAAATTATGGTATTTGCAAAAACCTCTCTTTTTCTGTTGGTCCACAGGAGGCTCTTTAGCACCTGCCGGTTTTATTAATTGACCATCTTTGACTAATAAGTCGAAAAATTTGTCACACTTGGTGACGTCGAACGTATAAGTTCTTTTAGGAAACCTATCATTCTTTTCATGTTCGACTGGATTTTTTCCATTCGACGGAGCTAGCACTTTACAGGCGTATGGTGGGCCTGACTTTAGTTCTGCCAGATTAACTTCTTGTTCGTCGAACAAAATTAGTTCATTTTCGTCACCTTCATCATCCTGGCATACTCCTACATAGGCCACTCTTTCCTTTTTATTTTTATTGGATCTAAATTTCTCAGCTTTTAGCCTTTTAATTTGTCTCACCCTATCTGCTAATTGTGCCATGTCCCTCAAATATTGAGTGTCTAATTTCTTTCTTACAGAATAATCTAGAACCCCTGCAGCCATTTCGACTAACTCTTGTTCTGGCACTTGTGTAAAACATCTTGCCTTAAGCAACCTGAACCTATTTAGGTAATCATCTATAGGCTCTGAAAATTTCCTCTTAACACTGGCTAATTCCTTCAAACTTATCTTAGTATGACCCATATAAAATTGTTCATGGAACAGTCTTTCTAATTGGGTCCATGTGAATATAGAGTTCGCAGGCAAGGATGTAAACCAGGTAAACACATTTTTTGTCAAAGAACTTGGGAAGTATTTCATTTTCAAATTTTCATTATTGGCTATTTCTCCTGCTTCGATCAAATAACGCGCTATATGTTCTATGGTGGATTCGCTAGTGTCCCCTGAAAATTTGGTAAATTTGGGGACTTTCCACCTTGGGGGTAATTCCTGTTGTAGAATATATTCAGATAGTGGGGAAGCATAACTAGGCCTTTGTAATCCTACATTTACCCCATTCTGCGCCATTATCCTTTCGACAATGGCTGCTAAATTGTTTTCGGCAGGCAGATGGTTATATCGTATTCGCTGTCGCAAGACATCATCAGTATCTTCGCCTCTCTGGACGATCACCCTCCTAGGTTCTTGTTGAACGGGTATTTCGACACGAGGCTGTTCGACCATTGCCTCTTGGTTTCTAGGGTTTGCCTGAGGATTATCTAAAGGCCTTTGATTTATTGTGGGTTCCTCTTCGACATTTACTACTGGGTTTTGAATCACTTGTTCTCTTTGTCGTGTTTGAGGAACGCCAAAAAAGTCAGCAATGCGTGTCATTTGCGCAACCAACAATTGGTTGGTTTGGGTAGTGTTTTGTATTAAAGGATTAAACACTGCTCCCATTTGTTGTGTCAACATTTGGACCATATCATGATTACTTTCGTCCATTTGTTGTCGAATTACTTGCGCAGAATTATTTGTAATTGCTGGTATTTGGAAATTTGGTAGGGGTTGGTTTAATCTACTCATACTTCCACCATATCCCGACCCTTGTAGTGGTGATGACCCGTGGACCATGGCATCAGAATACAAGGATGGTGCACTTTGCAAGTTTGCCATTACTGAAGTTGGCATTCCATATGGTTGTTCTCTTCCAAACATAGGCATGGAAAAATTTGTCTGAAATGGCCTATAATTATGTCCTCCAGGAGGAGGCGTCCCCATGGGCATTGAATGTCCCATTGTGGAAGAACTGGGCATGTTTTGGGAGAGCGAAACCGCTGGTATAGATCCTGTTGATGAAGGCATAGCCTCTTCCAAAACAGGGTTTGAATCCACATTTCCCCCTGTCGAAGGGATAGGGTTGGAAACTGGAATGGTTTCATTTGGATTTGGATTATTTGGCCGATTCACCATTCTTCTCACTCTTGTTCTTTTAGGTCTTTCTACGTCGGTTACGGCTAACTTACCGCTTCTCAAAATCATACAATGAAGTAGAAATTATTTGGCTAAGAGTTATTCTGTAAAAAATTCTAAAATTTTGCACTGGTCCCACCGGGTGTGCCAATTTGTTCGCAGTTGATTTTAGCAAACAACCTCTGGTTTACCAATCTCTTATAAAATTGGGTGACTTACAGGACCAACCATACAAATCCTGGGATACATGTGCAAATTTGTCTAACTCTTAGGAGAACGGTGTTTTGATTGTTTGTTTTGTTGTATCTTTTTATATGAATCGCTTGGTTAAAGAACTAATTAATCTTTTGGCGAAAAATAAGTTAAATGAAAAACTTGCATAAAGTAAATAACAAAGGATAAATGACTGGGAAAAGTAAAAGTAATTATAAGAGACTTTGAATTTTCATAAACTTAAAAGATGGTGTTCACACGTACATTTTCCAGATAACGAACTCTTTTCTCTCACACGGGTACTTTGAGTATTTACAGGAATTTTGTACAAGTTTTTACACACCACAATTCTACAACAACTATCCTATTTATATACAAATATGATAACTGCCAAACAACGGAAAAATTCTAAATCTTTGACACTTGGCCTTCTGCATGTCTTCTTTTCTTATGAAGCCTCCACGCGTCTTCTGCCAAACATTATAACTCTTGAATTTTGAATTTTCCCTTTTTTGTCGAAGCGTTGCACCTCTTCATTTTGTCGAATTGTCGAAAAGTGACAACTGTCCCTTAAACCTTGTCTGACGAAAGCTTCTTTATGTTTCTGTCGAAATGTCAAAATGCTGTTTTTGTCGAAGTGTCGAAAACTTCTTTTTGAATACCTTCGTTTTCTTTCTTCTTCACCTGTAGCCATTTTCTTTAGTTAAAGAACATTATTTTGCCTACCAAAACATGGTGTCGAAAATATATGTCTACACGTGGCGGAGAGATAGTGTGGTCATGTTACTATTTTTGTCTTTTAGTCACTTATTAGTAACATGACCAATTGCTATTAGTTGGCATAGCTTTTGTTCATTTAATTTTCCTTTCCTTTTTATTTCAAAAAAATTCTGAACATGGCATCTTATTTCATGGGCCCAGCGAATTCCAATTCGCACCTCCTTTCTCATGGCCCAAACCGTGTGGCCTTGATTATTCAGTACTAATGCACCTCCATTTTAACACTTTTTATTTTCTTTCTTTTATTTTCGTCACTATTTTTTAATTATTAAAAATACTTTCTTTTATCGAAAAATTCCAAAAAAAATCATGTACGTTCTTTAATGTCTTATTTAATTTTTCATGAATTTTATTTTCCATTTTGTATTTTATTTTCGTATTTAATTTAAATTAATCATTTGGAGATATTTTTATAAATTGATTTTATTTTCACTTTAAATACTCATTTGATTTCAATTTATTAAAAATACCTCCAAACACTCAAAAAATCCACAAAAAATATGTTTTGTCATCTAAGATCCTTTAATTAATTTTTCATAATTATTTAAATTTATTTTCCTTTATATTCATAATTTAAAATTGAATTAACTTTGAAGGGGTTGTTTTAGTGATTTTTTTAGAATTAGGGTTTTAATCCAAAAAACACTTGTGAACCATTCCTTGAGCCAAGATCCTTACTTTGATTAGATATGGGTGTAATTAGGGTTTGAGTAAGGACTTGGTGATTTGACGAGGCGTAATTGGTCATTTCCCAATCAACTTTGAGAGCCTCGATTCGTGATGTACCTCAAGACGCACTTGTAATGATGGACTCGTTTGAAGATGAAGTTGTGCCATTACCCATGGGATCTCTACCTAAATTTGCCCTTAAAAGACATACCTCAAGAAGAGCCTTCGTTGTACACTTTGTCCTAAACACACGAACATTTTCCAAGTGTTGTTTCAAGGAGGTGATATCACAAGACGCTTTTTCCGATCTTTAGACCTAGATT
This sequence comes from Lathyrus tuberosus, assembly GCA_022829125.1. Lineage (NCBI taxonomy): Eukaryota > Viridiplantae > Streptophyta > Magnoliopsida > Fabales > Fabaceae > Lathyrus > Lathyrus tuberosus. Next base: position 2,747,088 of record JALAZF010000627.1, on the reverse strand, counting down.
TAGGACTTAGGTTGTGGATAAATTTCCTCCTAGTCCTCTCCCTTTACTCATTCAAGTTCTCTCCCCTCATGTCTTAAAAGATAAAACATATCCCTCCCCTTCCTTCCAAAGGAAAAGCCTCTCTATTGACCCCAAAGTCATAGAGAGCTCGTTATACTTCAACCTTAGGGCCATCTTTGCATGATAACATTAGGATATAATTCCCCTTAGTATTTTCTTTTCAACTTGAGTCTTCTCTCCGCATCTCATAAACAATCTAAAAACACTTAATCAAGGTAACGTGTATTGCGCATGAGCCTTGTATGTGGGAAATGAGGAATGAGGGGTTTCCTCACATCCTTCTAGAGTGTATGGTGGACGTCCCATCTTGGGACGATGTGCTATACATTCGTTCCTACATCATAGACTTCGGTGCAATGCAAGTTGCGAACTGACTTCAATCCACTTCTGTCTAAAAAACACAAAAACAAATTCAAACCTTTTTTATCCTTCGGGATCGTTCAAGTCCAAATCATTTTCAGAAAAAAAGGGCACGTTACTTCCGTCTCGTCGCAAACAGGCATCAACCCTAACTGCCGGACGCGAATCTAACGTCACTCATAAAAAACACTAACCGACCTTGTTAGGTCGAACAATGACTGCTCTGATTTCCTCTCTCTCGTCCAATTGAGGATACGTAGGCAAAAGACGGCGATGTCTTGGCGAGCAACCTCCCCCATTAGTCCGTGTCCGAACTACGTTGACTCTGACTTTCCCATTGCACGAGGGAATACGTAGGCCTAGGACAATGATGATGTCCTAATCGAGTCACTTCTCCTCTTTTCTCCCTCGTTTCTCCTTTCTCTTCCTTTCCCGTTCCTTTTTCTCCTTCCAGTAGCAGTGAAACTCCAAGATGACGACACCCTTTGATCAGACAACAAGCGTGGATCCCATCGAGTACGATGGACGCGTGGGGTGTTAATACCTTCCCCACGTGTAACCGACTCCCGAACCCATACTATGGTTGCGATGACTATGTCTATCCACCAATTCACCCCCATCTCAGGTTTACGCGGTGTTTCCTTTCCCTTTTCTTGGGATAAATACACGTCGCTGGCGACTCTGTTTTCGCGTCACTCTCGCGTTTGTACCAGGATGGAAAATCCCGGGAGCGACACCACTGATACAGATACTTGCAATTGAAGCAATCCCTTGATAGTTTGACCAATACTGGGTCAAACTTCCGTTTGATCTTGACCATAATTGAATACCCACACTTGACTCCAAGCCATACTCTTGCCATCAATCTCCCTTTAAATCCCTAATCAGACAGAAAAGAAGAAACAAGCAAAATTGCAAAAATATCTTTTGGTATTTTGGTTAGAGGTTTGTAAACAGAAACAAACATAAAGCTAGTAAGAAACACACAAATGCTTGGTGATCTCCATCAAAAGCAAACCCTAAGAAGAGGGCAGGAGAACCAGTGTTTGTGATCTTGTTTGTGTAAAAAATGAAAATGATATGTGAGATCTTAGGGGTAAAAATTAGGATATTACAAAAAAATATACGTTCTTTTCTGTTGTTTTAACTCTTTTAGTGAAACTAAGATGTATAACTCTTTTATGAAAAGATGGGTTAAGTTGAAATTAATGAAAGTTTGTTGTTAATGTTGAAGAAGAAGAGTTGTGGAACTAGTGTAACAGTTTCAAATGGTAAGTCGAGTCCCACATTGTTTGAGTTGTAGTTTGCTTAAGTATTTATATATGTTACACTGCCATCTACTTGTTATTGAAGTGTTGGGTTGACATGTGATGAATTGGACTAACACCCAATATTTATTTTTACAATTTAATTTTTTAATATTTAAATTTTTTTTAAAAAAATAATAGAATGATTAACTATTAGTTAATTCCTTAAAAAACTAATCTTAAATATTAAAAGACCTTAATAAAAATGATAGAATCATTAATTATTAATTAATTTCTTCAAAAAATAATCATTAATAATGTATACTATACTACTCATCTATGCCACATTATTAAAAAATTATTTCTAATCCTTATCATTAACGAAAAATTTTAAATTATAATATCAAACTAACTATGCAAACACTTCATGGTCAAATTAAATTTTTTAAACTATATCTCATATCTTAAATAAGTAATATATGTAATTTCTAAAAAAGTTTTGAATTTAAAATCTAAAATTAACATTGTAATATTGACAGTTAAGAATGAAATAAAATCTTAAAGAATCCTTAATAAAAATTAAAAAATCAAATCAAGCTAATTTAAATTTAAATTTGAATCTATACTAACACCTATATATGGAAGTGTGTGATATGTCCTGGATTAATTTTCAACCTAATCCTTAAATAAATAGTAACAAATAAATAAAATTTAATTCTAATTCCAACTCAAATAAAAGTACAATAATCAAAATAGAAATAATTATAATAAATAAATTATAGAATTTCATTCAAAATTTCAAAATAAACTTATATATTATAATAATGATCGACAATAATATTTATTTGAGAAAAAATTAGATAGAGAAACTTGTCATTTGCACATTCATACTGTAAGTATATATGGATGTTAATAAAAAATTGAACTTATAACCTTGTATAATTTCAATACTTATGTCCAGAAAGTAAAAACTCAAAATTCAACCGTTGGTAGGATTATTACAATCGACAATGCTTGAGTGTAAACATGCTCAACAGCTTAAACAATCTGTTATACTGATATATAATAACATCTTCAATAATTTCACACCATGAATAAAAGCCTTAAAAACAACAAAATAAAAATACAATAAAACCTTATAATAAGTAAAGAAGCCTTCCAACTTCAAAAGAGATATAAGCATCAAGACATGCATATTCAAATTGCTTTAGAGTAAGAGGAAAATTACTCCAATCACTCAAAGTAATTTTCTTTGGTTTCTCAATCTCTATTCCAATAATTCGAAAAGCCAATGTTTTAAGCCCAGCGAAATTCAAAGCTTTTTCACTCTTCTTTATCGCAGCAAGGTTGCGAAGATCAACAAAGTTCACAACACGCAAGGAGAAGTCTCGAAGAAGTTTGTCCACGTCGTCTTTGATCCCAACACCAACAAATTTGTAGTTTTTGTTACCCAAGAAAGCAATTAGTGATTCTGGGATATACGAGGCGTGTAAGATTTGGAAAACCAGACATTCTCCGCCGATGCATAGTTGAAGGACAGCAGCAGTGTTTGACATGCCACGGCGTTTGGCAAGTAAACATTCGACATCCAAGCCGCCGATGACGTTGTTGTTGTTGTTAAGGTAAGGGTTGATGCTTAAGAACCATTCGTCGACCATGGAAGGGGTGTTTGTCACCATTGTGTGAATAATGAAAGAGTTGAAAAAAACATCGTACTTGTTGTGGGTTTTGCAAGGGAGAGCACAATCGAAAATGCTGATGGACATTTTGAATTTGCAAGGTAATATGTTGCCCTAGAAAGCTAATCAACAGTAGTATATATAAGGTGTTTTAGTCAGAGTATTATTTAGATATTTCGAAATTGTCTTTGTTTTTTTTATTGACATAAATATTTTAACAATTTATTTTGAAACTATCCATTAATTGTTAAATCCAAAAAATATCCATTAATTGTATTTCAAATTTTTTAGTCAACGTATCATTTGGTTATTTTTGAAATTGTTTACTTTTTAAAAATTGAGATAAATATTTTAACAAACTATTTGTATTACTTCAATATTATCCATTAATTGTTTTTCTAATTTTTTTAATATTCGATTTAAATTTTCAATTTTTTTTCTTTGTTAATTTAAAGGCTTAAATGCACTTTTGATCCCTCTACTTTAATTTTTCTAATCTTTTAGTCCTCCTTTAAAAAAAATCAGCTTTTTAGTCCTTCTATTTAATATTTCTTGAGTATTTTTTGGTCCTCCTTCAGATTTGTAGAGGTGGCAATGCCATTTGGCGCCATGTCACACATTTTTGCCACGTCACATTAAAAAATTAATTAATTTTAAAATATTATTTAATATATTTAATAAATTAAATATTATTTATCAAATATAATTAATATGTGCCACATGTCAATGGGAAATAAATATTGAAGAAATAAAAGATTTTGTCACTGTTGAAGATTGAACCAACCCCCTTAATGAAAATGCCTCACCTCTTTGCCATCTGAGCTCTGATACATGTGTTAATTTTTTACATTAGTCAAGCTTATATTTTCATTTTTTTCCATCATTATCCATTATTCTTTCATTTTCTTTCACTACCTCTCTCTTTTCACTTAAATTTTTTACAGACCCACATGTCCAGCAAACAATTTTACACAGACAAGGCTCAACTAATTTCATTAATGTCATCTAATAATTCATTTATTCCTAAGATGTTGTCGCATAACTCATACGTTGTTGTTATTTTTCTTTCTCTTCTTCATGTGTTGTTTTAACCTCCACTTCATCAACTAATTTCTCATTAATATCAGGTTGAATAATGGTACTTGTGATGGTTGTGCATGAGCTATTTTCTTTTCCATTAACATTGGTAGGATGAGGGAGACGTTGATCCAACTTATCAATCAACAACAAATCATCGGTTTGCATTCTACTGTGCTTGAAGCACGACAACAATAGTATGTTTTGATCCCATAAACAAGTAATGCTGACAATATAGTGCCTAGAGTGCTACTTATCATCGGTTTGCATTTTTCTATAATGATGCAATTTGTACAGGGATATTTCCTAAAAGATATTGCTACTTATTGAGAGTTGGATCAATGAAACTAACTTGCCTAGCTCCTTTGGAATTCTTCCTGTAAAATAGTTAGAAGACAGGTTTAATATTGTAATTTTGTTAGATAATATAATTTTGTTGCTCTATCCAATTCGGGTGGAATGCTTCTATTAAGGTAAGAGAGTGTAATTCTGGTGGAATGCTTGTGTAATTTTGTTAGATAATGGATAATGATGGAAGAAAATGAAAATATAAGCTAAACCGATGTATAAAATTAACAAAATTGTTGCAGCTCAGATGGCGAAGAGATGAGACATTTACATGGAGGGCGTGAGTTCAATCCCTGTACAAAATATTTTATTTCTGCAATATTTATTTCTCCAATATTTAATGTGATAAATAATATTAACACATATTAATTATAATTGATAAATAATATTTAATTTATTAATTATATAAAATAATATTTCAAAATTATTTTTTTTTTAATGTGATGTGGCAAAAATGTGTGACGTGGCATTAAACATCGCTGCCACATCTGCAAATCTGAAAGTGGACCAAAAAAAACCCAAGAAATATTCAATAGAGGGACGAAAAAGCTGATTTTTTTTAAAGGGAGACTAAAAGATTAGAAAAATTAAAGTAGAGGGATCAAAATTGCATTTAAGCCTAATTTAAATTAAATTTTGTTAACACACTATATATAGTATTTTGATTATATCCATTAAATATTGTATTTAATGTTTTACATTTTTATGTATTATTATTTTCATGATATAATATTCCAAATCAAGTCTTAAAAAATCTCAATCAATTTTTAAAATGTCAAATTTTAAACTAATTACAATTTAAATTTTATTTTATACTGTTTTTTTTATAAGCAACTTGTATTAAAGGGAGAAAAAGAGATTCTCCAACCCCAAACAAAAAATCAATCAAAAAGACCGGACAAACAGCTCTAGACCAATTACAAAAAGTCGAGAGGGTGTTTCGTCCAATCGTAAAAATTACATCTAGTACGACCTAAATCCAACCATCTCCAAGAGAGAGTCACTATATTATTGAAAATTTCCTCAACAACGCAAACGGCATCCTTGAAAATGATATTGTTCCTCGTAGACCAAATACACCAGACCGTGACAAACCACACATAACAGCTCATGTCTTCCTTACCCTTGTCAAACAAAGCCAAAAGCCAAAGTAAGGCGTGCTTACTAATGGAATTGGTAACAAAGAGAGGCACTCCCAACCAATCGAAAATTTTGGTCCACAAGAGATAAGTTTTAAAGCAGGCCAAGAATAAATGCATCGCATCCTCCTCCTCTTGAAAACACAAAACGCAAACTTTGTCATGACGGGAAGTCACGATACCTCTCTTCGCTAAGTTGAGACGAGTCGGCAACCTATCGCAAATCATCCTCCAAGCGAAAATCTGAAGCTTCAAGGGCACACGAGTCTTCCAAAGCACCTTAAGAAAAAGGGATTCCACCTCTTCGAAGTGGAGCCCAACCACTACGAAATTAAGATGATTATAAAGGGAATTAATATGAGGGTGTTTTTTAATCTTTTAACACATAGTCTTAAAAATAGTAAGAATTAAATCTTTTAATACTCTGTTTAAGAATATAATATTAAAAGATTTTAAGAATATAGTAAGAACATTAAAATAGTAAGAATAAGTTTAGGATATTTTAAGAATAAAGTAATATAATTGAATATTGTATTTTAAAATATTTTTAAGAATATAATATTAATTTTTTTTTGAACGAGCTTGGTAATGGACACACTTTATGTCATTTATAATTGGTTTGAACAAGTTTGAATCTTTAAATCTTAATGTGTGTGTGGAAAATTGGGACTCGACTCTTTCGACACTGGAGAAATTGAATATGTTGGTTGAGATTTATCTTGAAAACGTTCGAGTAACTGATATTGGTCTTGTTGGTGTATCAAATTGTTTGAAGTTGGAAACTTTGCATCTCACAATGTAACGCCCTGTATAATATACATCTATAATATCATATAAGTGTTTATTATCTGATACTGACACCAATCATAAATGTCTAGTGACATAATTTACATATACTTGACCATCTCTAAAACATGAAAGACAGCATATGGTACCACTACTAGAGAATTCACTTTTAGTGACCGATTTATTGACCAAAAAATTTCGGTCACTGTAGCCACCGAATTAGCCACCAAAATTTGATATCCGTGAGTAAATTTTTAGAGGTCACTAAATTGGTCACTAAATAAAAATTAGCCACCGATTTAGCGACAAAAGTTTGTGACCACCTATCCGGTCTCGAAAAAATGTTTTAATAGAATAATTAGTTTATATAAAAAATTTAGAGACTGAAATTTCGGTCACTGATATTTTTGTTATTATTTTTTCTTTATTTTTTAATCCTCTTTATTATGTTACTATTTCTCTCCCAATTTTTTAAAACATTTTCACTTTTTTTAATAAAAGATTCACCTTTTTATTATTTTAACAAATAAAACATATAATTATACAAACAATTATTCTATTTTAATTTTATATATGTATAAAAGTGAATTTTTTTTATTATATGCAATATTTATATGTGCATAATGAAATTATATTATTAAAATCAAATTTGATTTTCGTTAGATCCAATTAAATTAAATAATAATTAGTAATTTTTTAAATATAATTTAGATTTTTTTATATTTTTTATATGTATATATATTTAAATATAGAGAACATAACAAATGTTATTAAGTGGTCTAGTTGTAAGGCCTAATTGAATTACCTGGAGGTAACATGTTCGATCCCCAATTTAGTTACCTTTTTATTTTATTTTTTGAAAATCGATCACTAATGTCGGTCTCTAAATTCGGTCACAAAATCGGTCTCTGAATTTCGGTCACTAAATCCGTCGTAAAAACTTAGCGACTAGCACTTTTACAACCGAAAAATGATGGTCTCTAAATTGGTTGCAAAACGTTATAGTGACCGATTTTTAAGCTTTTCCGGTCTCTAATTCGGTCACTAAAAGCGAGTTTTTTAGTAGTGTACATGATATGGAAAACGCAAAGATATGCATTTTGACATCACTATCAACCACAATAATATTCCTCGATAACAAAAGATCCTTGGTCGGGATTCTATTAAGAAAGCATCTCCACCCCAATGCTTTGCATTTGAGAGGAGAAATCACTTTCCTAATCAACACAAAGGCCTCATCATCACGGTTTGCCGGTCCGAAAGGAATATGAAAAGAATTGGAACTTTTGTAAAAGGAACTAACCGAAAACTTAGAGTTGGCCTCCAACTTCCAATCCAAACTATCCTTCAAAGAGTAGTCCGGAGAAGAATGTGAACCAAACTGTCGCAAAGCACCAAACATATCAGCCCCCGCCTGATCCAGGACAGAAACTTCGACTGCCTGAGACGGTCCCAGACGAGTGACATCTGTAAGGGCCTGCTGCGTCTGAACAGCCATGACATTCGAGTCCGCAGCCGCCGTTAAAGAAGTACCGACCCCTGCAACCTTATTGTCTGTTCCTACAGGAAAATGCGAATCAGTAGCAGCAATGCCTGGAACAGGACTGCCCCCCTAAACCTTTCAGCAGCAGTATCCGCAATTCTGATACCTGTAACAGAGCACAGCAAAGGTTGAGACATTCCACCAACTGTTGCAGTACGAGCAACCAAAAAAACACCAAAATTTCCCCAACGCCAAACTCCACCCGACCAGCCCCCCATTCCACCCACCGACACATCTTTTAAATGAGATAAAGTGTAAAAACCAGGAAAAAATGTTTCAAACTTCCGATATCGGTCCATTTTGCATGCCAAAAAGTCGTATTGAAGCCATTTCCGATCCGGAACAAGGTGTTAGATAACATTATATCCGTAGGATAAAAACTCGGGAGAGAGTTTAAATCCAAGCACCATGATGATTGAGATCTCCTACTAACCCGAGATCCATTGCAACCCGCCATTTGGAGACTAATATCGTCGTAACGCGCCTTCGAAACCTTAAACTTGAAGTCCTCCGATCCTTCTAAAATTCTCCACCTCCATTTATGAAGAAGCGCCACATTGAAATCATCTAACCGCTTCAAATTCAATCCCCCTTTTTCTAACGAAAGACAAAGAGGATCCTAACTCAACCAATGTGTCTTCCTTTTCACCTCCGAGCTACCCCAAAGAAAGCCGCTTTGAAGTTTCGTAATGGCCTTTCGAATTTTCACCGGCATCTTGTAGAAAGAGAGTTGAAAAATCGAAAGGCTACTAAGAACCGATTTGAGAAGAGTAATTCTCCCACCAAAACTTAAAAACTTATTTTGCCAACTCGATAACTTCTTCTCCAACATGGTAACCAAGGTTGACCAAGTATAAACTCTTCTAGGATTGGATCCTATAGGAATACCGAGAAACGTGAATTCTTTTCTCTCCGTTCTACATGCAAGAAATAAAGCGGCCGCTTCGAGAGAACTAGGCGAGAAGTTAATACTGATAAGTCTACTTTTATGGAAATTGATACCAAGACCCGAAACTAGCTCAAAGCCTCTTAATATCATTTTAATAACCCATAAATGGCTCTAACTCTCATCTGCCACCAATAGAGTATCATCTGCAAATTGAAGAATATCAATGAAACAACGTCCCTCAATAAGAGTCCCCGAGAATTCTCTCAAATGAACCGATCTCTTAACCAATCTTGTCAATCCTTCCGCAACCATAACAAAGAGAAAAGGAGATAAAGGGTCATCTTGTCTCAATCTTCTTTCCACCACAAACTCCTTAGTTGGACTACCATTCACCATGACCGACATCTTACTTGAAAATATAGTTGCCTTCATCCACCGCATCCACAAGTCACCAAATCCCATAGATCTCATCATAGATCTAAGAAATTTCCAACTAACTTTATCATAAGTTTTCTCAAAATCGACCTTAAAAAGCGACACAACATTTTTCTCCTTAACCGCATGATCAACTACCTCGTTAGCCACCAACACACCATCGAGCATTTGCCTACCCGGGACAAAGACACTTTGATAGTTAGAGATAATGGCATTCAACACCGATTTAAGTCTAGCGGCCAAGAGCTTAGACAAGGTTTTATAGAGACAACCAACCAGACAAATAGGTCTATAGTCATCTAGACTCAAAGGGCTCTCAGTTTTGGGAACTAAGGAGAGAAAAGTGGACACTATAGACTTTGACAAAACAGTCCCTTTATGGAAATCATTGATGAAGAGTGCTAATGTTGATGTTGGCTAATGCATGATTGTTTTCATCTCAACTTTTCGAAATGCTTTTAGTGTTTCTACCAGCTAAGTACATATTTTGTTCATGTAAAGGTGAACTAGGATATATAATTGTTGGCTGACATCATTTCATTCCCTTTGTTTGAAGTGGTGTCCGTACCTTATAATTGAGTGTCTGATATATTCATTTTTTTTTGGCACTTATGAAAATAGCAATAAGGCATGTTTTGTTAATATTAATGTACAGGTCAACACGAAGTTTTCGCATTAGGACTTATTGAAGACTTGATAGCTCTTTGTTAATATTAATGTATATATTACTTTATTAAATATATAAATGAAAAATTATATTACATTTACCATTGTATATAAACGAAAAACTAAATTTTTATGTAGTTTCTTTATTCTAGTTTTACCAATCATTTCATTTCGTTTATTTATAATTTTAACTCTCTTAATATAATAAAACATTATCTAATTTTTATTATAATTTAAATTTTAAATCAAATCATATCTAGACCTTAAATATAGTAACCAAAAAATTTAAACTAATCATAGTTCAAGTTAAAATAAAAATATAGTAAATAAAATATAAATAACTTAATAAATAAATAATAGAATTTTGTTCCAAAATCAAACTTTATTTCTATCATATTAATGACAGAGTTAATGGTAAATATTTGAGAAAATAAATATCATAATCTTCTTATATATTTTCAACATTTATATTCATTGTATATATTTTTTTAATGACAAATATATACATTAAAAAGACCGAAAATTTACCTAAATCCAGCATAAAAGATACGCATTAATGGCCAAACAAAAAATACTTTAAAAGAGAAAATAAAATTCCAACAATAAAAATACTCATATATTCAACTATAAATAGAGTGATAAAACAAGAATTTCAATTCCTTCCAAGAGTAAATAGAAGACTACCCTATAAGGTCACATTGTTTGAAATCTGTTGAAAGAATTGAAACAAAGTATGTGGAAGCCATTGAAAGAGCTTCACGAAGAAAAGAGAAAGATATGTAACAGAAAGTATAACAGAAAATGAAGAAGAAAGATAATGTGATCACAAAATGATTGGTCAATATTATTTCAATTTGGATAACTGTACAAGTGGCATACACATGATATATATACACTAAAATACAAGTGTAAAGTTAGATCTAATGTTGACCCTTAGATCTAATCAATCTGAACCACTAAAATGTTTCAACAGCCTCCCTCAAACTGAGCATTATAAATGTCGATCATGTTCAGTTTGGATATAAAAGTATTGAACTTTGGAGCAGCCAATGCTTTAGTAAAAAAATCTGCCAATTACTCTTGTGAAGAAATAGGCAAAAGTCTGAGAACACCTTGCTGCACTTTCTCTCTGACCAAATGACAATCAATATCTAAGTGTTTTGTTCTTTCATGAAATACAGGATTGGAGGCAATGTGGATTGCACTCTGACTGTCACAATAAAGAACTGGTTGCCTTGTGGATGTAATTTGTAAATCTCTGAATAAATGAAGTAACCATTGAAGCTCACAAGTTGCTGTTGAGAGAGCTCTATATTCAGCTTCAGATGAAGATCTAGAAACTGTTTGTTGTTTCTTGGCATGAGTCTACGCACCCTGCCCAATCAGAGTCAGAATATCCTAGAATTTGTACCTCAGAATCTCGAGGAAAAAGTAGTCCTCTTCCAGGATTATGCTTGAGATACCTAATTACACGACAAGCTGCATTAAAATGAGTCATGGTTGGGGCATGAAGGAACTGACTTAACTGTTGAGTAGCAAAGGTGATGTCTGGCCTTATGGTGTTGAGATATAACAGCCTTCCAATGAGCCTCCTGTATGCAGCTACATCCTCAAAGGGCTTGCCACTATCTTGATGGAGTTTGATGGAAGGATCAAGAGGTGTGGCTGCAGGCTTTGATCCCAATAGGCCAGAGTCATTGAGAAGATCCAGACAGTATTTTCTTTGGGAGATAGTGATTCCTGATTTTGAATGGGCCACTTCTAAACCCAGAAAATACTTAAGAATTCCAAGGTCTTTGATTTTGAAATGACTGTCCAATATGATTTTGATCCTTTGAAACTCATTGAGTGAAGTACCAGCCAGTATAAGATCATCCACATAAACCAAGAGAGCTGTGAAATCATTTTCAGTTCTTAATGTGAAGAGGGAGTAATCTGAAGTTGACTGTGTATATCCTTCCTTAATCAATAGTGTAGTCAACTTCTCATACCACTTTCGGCTTGATTGTCTAAGACCATAAATACTCTTAAGTAACTTGCAAACCTGAATAGGTTTGGTGCAAGAAACTCCATCAGGTATGGTCATATACACATCCTCTTGTAAATCTCCATGGAGGAATGCATTGATCAATGCCTTGGAATCATCATCCGGTGAAACAGAAATGTGTATATTAGGAGAAACTTGACGCTCATCTTGAATGACCATAGAAAAGATCTTGTTTAATGGAGGTAAAGGATCAAGAAGTAAAATCTGTGATCTCACTACGTTATATTCTTCATTCAAGCCAGTCAAAAAACGTATAACGTGTAACAGATTATGATTATTCCTAGCACTACGCATAACATCACAAGAACAACGAACTCTACAAGAAAAATGAGGGATAGGCATGTATAATTCTAATTCCTCCCAAAGTATCTTCAGTTGAGAAAAGAAATATGTTACTATTCGATTGTCCTGCTTCAAAGAATAGATTTCATGTTGTAATTCTGAAATCCGAATCAAGTCACCTTGTGCGAAGTGTTCTTTCAAATCATTCCAAACGTCGATAGCATTCTCCATGAAAACGATTGATTGGCCTATCGAATCAGACACAGAACGCATGATCCAAGAATGCACGAGTTTATTGCAGCGAGTCCAGGCGTGAAAGGTTGGATCAAACGAATCAGTAGGAACTTGAATCGTGCCATCAACAAAATCAAACTTCATCTTTCCACCAAGAGCTCTGCGCATCGATCTTGCCCATCTATGGTAATTGGAACCATTGAGAACCGGAGTAATGGAAATTGACGAAGGACCGTCACTTGGATGCACATAGTATGGACTTGTGGGATCAAGAATAGGATCGAAAGAATTGGAGGCGGAAGCGTTATTACGCAGAGGAGGAGCCATGGATGCACAGGCTCAATGATACCATGTTGAAAGAATTGAAACAAAGTATGTGGAAGCCATTGAAGGAGCTTCACGAAGAAAAGAGTCAGAATATGTAACAAAAAGTATAACAGAAAATGAAGAAGAAAGATAATGTGATCACAAAATGATTGGTGAATATTATTTCAATTTGGATAACTGTACAAGTGCCATACACATGATATATATACACTAAAATACAAGTGTAAAGTTAGATCTAATGTTGACCCTTAGATCTAATCAATCTGAACCACTAAAATGTTTCAACAAAATCTGACATGAACTCTCCTTTAAGGATACAACATTTTTTCCATTTGACTTTTTTTAATGTAGACATTACCTCAAAAATATCTTAAATTAAAATTATCAACGATTCCATCTCATCATAAATTACTCAATATCTGTCTTCTCAACATCAATAGAAATTATATTTTCTATTTGACATGCAGAATTAGAGGCACGTCATTTTTTTTAATAACCAAAATATATTAATATTTGAGTACATAGGGTACAAAATCCTCTTACAAAATTCAAACACTAATCTACTTTAATGGATCAAAAGGGTGATTAACCCAATAATAGAAGCTACATACCCTACCCTTCTTCTCTTCGAAAATTTTACCCTATACCCCTACAGTTATACCCATACCCCTACATTTAAAAAAAAATGCCAATTCTATCCCTGTTTATTTTTTATTATTTTATTTTTTTATTTTTTTTACTATTTACTGTTCCTGTCAGACTGTGTGTCAGAGTTCGAAAAATTCACCCAATCCAACTCGTTCCGGAACACTTTCGCTATGACTTCCGGTATGCAAATTTTCAATTCGGAAGACTTCTGTTAAGAGTTTCGGTTTATTACAAAGTACGTACCGGAAGTGTTGCAAAAAGACTTCCGGTGCGTAGACATATTTATGACTCTTCCGGAACACTTTCCATCATTCTTCCGGTTTGCTTGGGATGTGTACCAGAACACTTTTCCTAAGAGTTCCGGTTTGTAATCTTCGTTATTCTAATTTTTTATTTTTTTTAAATATTTTTATGTAGGTACAGAAATTCCTCTGTAAATAAGCGATAAATACCAGATATGTGCAGATACGTCTGATTTTTTTTCAACTACTGAAAGATTTGGTACACGAGAAGAGGTGATAAGATAGATTAAAGAGATCAGAATCCAGAATAAAGTGACGGTTATCATCACTCGTTCAGATATTGAAATAGACAAGAGAGGAAGAAGTAACAAATTAATATTAGGATGTGATAAAGGTGGGAAACACAAGGATACTGGTAATGGTACCCAAAGTGCATCGAAAAAATGTGGATGTCCATTTAAAATCAGGTCGACTCCGGTGAAAGATGGGTCTGGATGGAAGGTTGATGTAAAATGTGGAGTTCTTAACCATGGTCTGCCTGATAGATTAGAAGGTCACTCATTTGTTGGTAGGTTGACAGCGGATCAGAAGCAACATGTTGTTGATTTAACAAAGAGAAAGGTTCCACCTAGATCCAGATAATGTCACTCGGATCACACAAATATACAAGTAGAAGAGTATGATAGAAAAAAGATAAGAGGTCCTAGAAGTGAGATACAACATTTGTTTAAGCTTATTGAGGGTGCAGGTTATGTTTATTGGTGTAGAAAAAGAGATGACTCGGAAGTTATTAGAGATATATTTTGGGTTCATCTAGATTCAGTTAAGTTGTTGAATATTTTTCCTATTGTGTTAGTTATGGATAACACTTACAAGACAAACAAATATAGGCAACCTCTATTTGAAATTGTTGGCATGACATCAACCGAGTTGACTTTTACTGTCGCATTTGCGTATATTGAGTTAGAGCAGACTGAGACGTTTTGTTGGGTGTTAGATAAGATTAAATAATTGTTTGTGAAGAAAGATTTGTGTCCACAAGTGATATTGACAGATAGAGATCTTTCCTTGATGAAATCCATTAAAACTGTGTTTCCAAGGTCGATCAATTTGCTATGTCGATTTCATATTAACAAAAATGTTGGTGCAAAACGGAAACAATATGTGACTAGTGATAAGCAAGAGACAATTGACCAATTATGGACTGAAGTTGTATGGGCTAGTGATGAGATTGAGTATGATCAACAGTTGAACCAGCTTGAGCAGGCGTGTGTTGATTGTAATGAATTTATTGATTATGTGAAGGACACATGGTTGACACCACATAGACAAAGATTTGTTGGAGCACGGATTGATAGAGTTCTACATTTGGGTAACACCACGACTAATCGGTATGTATTTGTTTTTGGTATTTCTAAATTGTATTTTTTTTTTTGTATTTTTTAAGTATTTTTAGTATGTATTATTTTTTAGGGTTGAGTCTGCTCATTGGAAGTTAAAGTATATGTTGGGGAACAGTATTGGTGACATGGTCAAATGTTGGGAGGCTATGAATAAAAACTTAAAGTTACAACTGGGCAACATTAGAGCTTCTTTTCAAAAGAGTTTTTATGAAGTTGAGCACGCCCACGTAAGTCAGTTTTACAATAATTTACGTGGTTCAGTGTCTCGAGTTGCATTAAGACGCATTGCTAAAGAGTTAACATAGGTTGATTATGTAGGAACTAACAAGGAAATATGTCGTTGCACTCTTTGAACAACCTATGGATTACCTTGTACTTGTGAGTTGACAAGATATAGAATTGGTGGTATATTGATACCAGTAGATGATGTGCATGTTCATTGGAGGAAACTAAGTATGGAAGTTAAGTTGGAGGAAGACGTAGATGATGATCAGAGGTGGATATGAGTAATGCAATAGACGAGTTTTGGAAAAGGTTTAGGTCACTAGATCTTGTTGGGAAAAGGGCATTAAAAAGTAGGGTTTTTGAACTTGCCTTTCCCACAATGACTTCTTTGTGTCCACCACCTGAGAAAATAAAAACCCAAGGGGGAGTCAAGAAGAAAGGCAAAAGACAAGTAGGGTATGATGTTTATAGGGACCCTTCGTATCATGAGTATGTTGATCAAGCATCTCAATCTTCACAGAAGCAATCTCAACCATCACAGACTTCGAAGAAGTTGAAATTATCACAATCTTCACAGAAGAAATCTCAGTCATCACAGGCTTCGAAGAAGTTGAAATTATCAAAATCTTCACATTCATCTAAGCAGTTCATCCTTCAGTTTCCTAATCACATCAGGTCATATATTGATGATATAGTTAATGTTGTATCATATGGTAATTGTGGATTTAGAGTCATTGCTTCATTGCATGGATATGGTGAAGATGGTTGGCCAATGGTTCGTCGAGACTTGGGGTTGGAAATAATACATAATGAAAGATCAAGTTTGTATGCTAATTTATTTGGTGAACGATTAGCAGAAGTGAGAGAATCTTTGATGATAGAGACATTTGGTCCTCAACCACCACAGAAATGGTTGACTCTACCAGATATGGGTTACTTGATAGCGAATCGTTATAATGTTGTACTTGTCTGTTTAGGGTATGAATGCATGACTTTCTTCCCTATGAAAACTTCATTTTCACCAAATGTATCATTTTACTGCATTGGTTTTGTAAACACAAATCATTGGGTTCAGGTACCTAGTTATTTTTACTTAGTTTTTTTTTAGTTAATGTGTCTAAACTAATTTCTTAGAGACTTTATATTTTACGTTTTGATTTTTTTTTTGTTCAGGTAAACATGAAAGAAGGGTTTCCATTGCCACCAGTGACAGTAGATTGAAAGAAGTTTCGTTCTTCAGAATCAACATCTTGGATGATAGGATTTGCAGCACGTCTACAACATTGGCAACAACTTACGCCTATATTACCAACGCATTATTAAATATAAATTATGTTATTCATTTTTTATCTGAAAACACGATTCATGAATTATGTTATTCATTTTTAATTTCAAAACATGAATCAACTATTATGTTATTCATTTTAAAGCTAAACAAAACTCTACAAGTTAACACATAAACATATCCCAACTATGTCAAGTGAGTCTAAAAGTTAATACATAAACATAAACATAAGTCACAAAGTCTAAATGTTAACACATTCAAATGAACATAAATATAAGTCAATGTGAACGAGCAATATGTAAAGCTTCGAACAAGTCAGCAAACTGTGGATCATCCTCTTCAGCACCAGCCCGTTGAAGATTATGATGAATCAATGAAGAAACACGAGCCTAGTTAGGATCAGATGATCCCGCTTCATAAACGGGAACTGGCACCTCTCTAAGAGCATCACGACGGGGCGGTATCAGACGGGGATGCGAAACACAATAATACCACTGAAGATATCCATCATCTGTCTCAGATGCTGTGGTGGCCAGTGCTGTCGAAAGAATCATATCCATAACACTCTGATGGTAACTAATCCACTCAACTTCAATATAACCAGCCATCATATAATCAAGAGGTAGAGGTGGAACATACTGCCTGTATCTAAACTGACGCATACATCTGTCAGGAAAGTATGGAACAATAATGTCACCCCACCTCAGACACCCCCTATATAGATATAACTCATCAAACTGACGCCATGCTCTATGGTTTTCGAATGGACGCCATATGACATCGTCAGGTTTCAACTCGTCCATAATAGGTCGCAAGTCATCCACCTTCCGGACACCTTGCTTATAGGACCATCGCATCACTCGAGGGAGACCAAAGTTAGTAGCTGGTATCCAATTCTCTCTTTTTTTTTCCAAGTGTTGGAAAATACTCATGAATCCAACACTGTTACAAAATGAATACTATTAGTTAATCTAAAATAATTATTTATAATATAAACTAGAAAAATAAAATTAATATACTAAATAAAATTAATTACAAGAATTAAAATAAATAAAGTAAAATTAATAAACTAAATTAAAATAAATACCTGTAGGAGAGTTGGATAACCACCAAGCTGCTTACAACTGAACATGGAAGAATCTTCGAGATATCTATAAAGCGTAGCCAACGCAGCTGCTCCCCAACTATATCCTGATAAGCCCCCTAAGTCCATAAATAGTGCAAGGTATCATGCCTCGACAAGCGTAAAGGTCTTGTCCGCAAAAATTGTAGAACCCACTAACATCAACAAATAAGCTCTAGTCGCATATGCCCAACTAGAAGCGGCTCCATGCTCGACGAATAGATCGTACAACCACTCAAACTTATAATAACAACCCCTGCATTCACGGACTTGTTTTTGTGCATCTCTCCATGAAACTCCTAAGTAATCAACAACCCAATCAATAGCAAGCCCTTCACTGATATTTTGGGGGCTCTAGAAAACTCCCTTGATGGGAAAGTGAAGCAAACAAGAGACGTCATCCATAATAATCGTCATCTCACCAAACAACATGTGAAATGAAGATGTCTCTAGATGCCATCTCTCCACAAATGCAGATATCAGGTTCGTATCTATCTTCGACATACTCGTTCTCTAAAGTGAAGCTAAACCAGAGTTAGCTACCAAATTCTCCATCTCTCTAGGAAGCTGTTGTGGAACCCTCTTTGCCAGCTTCAACCCATGTCCTACTACCATAAACTCTTTCTTCGGACCCCTCTCCTGAAAACAATTAAAAGTAAATATATCATAAAATACAACATAACAAATTCAAATTTTATTCAATATCAAATAATTATAGTTTATTTACCTCACCGAACCATATATGTCTAGCAATATGATGTTCGTATTTAACCAAAAAAGAGGTATCGTACGATCCTCCAGGATATCCAACAGGCTGTGCTGCTGAAGCAGATGCACCAATATGCTCTTCCTCAGCCATTCGCGATGATTCACCCCATCATAGGCCGCGATTAGGGATCTTACCGTCCTTGCCTCGTGTGCGCGCCACTGTCAAAATAAAAACATAAAAAAAAATATAAAAAAAAAGCGTTCCGGAACACTTCATGAAAGAGTTCCGATTTTATTTTTTATGTAAAAGAACCGGAACACTTCATGTAAGAGTTCTGGTACAAAAACTCAAAAACCCAAAGTACCGGAAGACTTCTGCCATGACTTCCGGTACATAACTTCTTCCGGAAGACTTACTTTATGTGTTCCAGTATTGATTTTATGAACCGAAAGACCTTGTAAATGTATTCCGGAATGGAATTCACTGCGCCAAAATTGGCTTTTCACATCGTACCAAAGACATCGTTTTTTGGACAAAGCGCTGCTAAAGGTCTTTAAAAAATTTCGCTAAAAAAAAGCGCTGTAAAAGACAGCCTTTAGAAAGTGCTTTTTAAAAGCGCTGTTAAATGCCCTAAATGGAAGCCACCTTAGAAAGCGCTTTTTGAAAAGCCCTTCTATAGGTTTTACCTTAGAAAGCGCTTTAAAAAAGCACTTTTATAGGTTAACCTTAGAATACGCTTTCAGAAAGCGCTGCTATAGGTATTAAATTCTCCTCACTTTAGAAAGCGCTTTCTAAGGAAAACGCTCTTATAGGTAGCACTTAAGAACGCGCTTTTTGAAACGCGCCCTCTAAGGTCATTTATGAATTAAAAAAAATAAAACACATTTCATATCATTTTCAGAAACTTCTTTTCATTTTCTGCTCTCGATCGTTTCTTTATGCTGAAACCCTTGCGTTCAATCGTTCTTGCATGCTTTCTAAAACCCTTGCTTTCATTGCCGTCATTCTGAAATCTTTGCCGTCACTGTTGTCGTCGTTCTGAAACCTTACCGTCATCGTTGCCATCGTTTATTCTTGCATTCGTGAAGGAGAAGACGAAAACGAAAAGAAGAGGTACGTTGTTGTTGTTGTTCTTGCTTCATACATTGTTCTTGCTGTCGTTGTTGTTGTTGCCGTTCATTCTTGCCGTCAGCATTGCCGTTGTTTTTGTTGTTGCCGTTCATTCTTGCTTCATACATTTTTTATCAGAATGAATGTTTTATATAAATGTATCAAGATGAAATAGCATAAATGTTGTCGTTCAGTTTTTTTATCGTTCTGTTGCTGTTGTTGTTGCCGTTCAGAATGAATGTTAGCATAAATGTATCAGGATGTTGTTGTTGTTGCTTCTGTTGCTTATGTTATCTTCTGATATATTGTTTGTGAAATAAAAACTTTATTATTTATGTATAGCATAAATGGTGTAGGTTAGTTGAATTGTGAGAGTTGGGGAGTTTCAATGAGTAGGCCAAACTGTTATGGACTGATGTTAGAGCTACTAGTGAAATTTGAGATGATTAGTAAGCTAATTGTTATGTTAATGTATTATTGTGAAAGTTAGTTTGATGTTGAATTGTTAGAAATTAGTTAAAAGTTTCTTTTAGAAGTTAGTAGTTATAGTTATAGAAATTTGTTATGTTAAAATTTTCTATAGTTAGTTTCTTTTAGAAATTTGTTATGTTAAAATTTTCTTATAGAAGTTAGTTAGTTTCTTCACAGAAGTTAGTAGTTATAGTTATAGAAGTTAGTAGTTATAGTTATAGAAGTTTGTTATGTTAAAATTTGTTATAGTTAGTTTCTTTTGGAAATTTGTTATGTTAAAATTTTCTTTTATTGTGAAACTAGTTATAGTTAGTTTGATAAAACACTAAAGAGTTTGTTGTTGATGAATTGGACTGTTATGACATTAGCTTGAAATTAGAAGTTAGTAGGTTATATAGAAAAAAGAATAAATGGTGAATTAGTTATGGTATATGAAACCATCCAAGTTAAATTCCTGTAACATAAATATATGGCCATAACCAATCACAACATTGCTATTATATAGTGACTAACTATATATATTGAGAAAGAGTACTTACTTTTGAGGCCACTATGTAGGTGTTTACCTCTAATTGTTGCTTGTTTGTGATTACATGTTGCCACTTATCAAGTTATGACTCATAATTGGTCAATTAATGATATTTTATTTTATGATACGTGTATAGGGGGATCTTGGTAATTCTAACCTATCTGGACACTGTGTGGGTCTAGAAGTTGTTTACATCTCTAAAGGTAATTAGTTGTTCTCTCTCGCCACTGTAATTAGTAGTGCTTTGAATGAACTAATATGATGGAGTTACTAACTTATTGAATTTGCTATATATAGGGGTTACTTGTGATCAAAGTGGGAAAGTCGGATCGTTTCCCTACAGGTAAATATTTTTTATTTTTGTTTTTGTTTAGTTTAATTAGTATAACTATGGATAAGAAATGGATGTCTTCAAGTCGATTGTCGAAAGAGTACGAGAATGGGGTATCGGAATTTGTTAATTTGCTGTTGCGCACGCCAAAGACCCCAGTCGAATGAGATGTCCTTGCTTGGGTTATTGTTTTGGGAGTCGGGTTGACGCGGTTCAGTTGGCATCGCATTTAATGAAGAGTGGAATTGATAGAAGTTATACATGTTGGAATTTGCATGGTGAGAAAATTAACGGGAATGTTGAACCGGGGGATAATACGACCTATGCTTCAAACGACAATGGCACAGATACATACGATTCTGATCGAGTCGAAGAGATTGCAGAAGCACTTGAAGAAGATCTTAAGGATTGTCCCAAAATGGTTGAGAGGTTGGTAAGCGATGCAGAGAAACCTTTATATAATGGTTGCACCAAATTCACAAGATTGTCTGCGGTGTTAAAGTTGTACAACTTAAAGGCGGGCAATGGATGGTCGGATAAAAGTTTCGCAGAGTTATTGGCCCTTATGAAAGATATGCTTCCAGAGGATAATGTTCTTCCCAATCGAACATACGAGGCCAAAAAGATGTTGTGCTCTATTGGCATGAGCTATGATAAGATACATGCCTGTGCAAACGATTGCGTTTTGTTTCGAAATGAGTATGCATCGTTAAATGAGTGTCCTAAATGCGGTGTCTCTCGATATAAGAAAAAGTTGTCTCCAACAAAAGTCTTATGGTATTTTCCTATAATTCTGAGATTTAGACGCATGTTTCGTAGTGAGACCGATTCAAGACACTTAACTTGGCATGCAGATGAAAGAATTATTGATGGAAAGTTTCGACATCCGGCAGATTCACCACAGTGGATGAAAATTGATGATGATTATCCTGAATTTGGAAAAGAAGCAAGAAACCTTCGCTTGGCATTATCTACTGATGGAATGAACCCACACGGTCTTCAAAGTATCTCACATAGCACTTGGCCTGTGATCATAATGATTTATAACCTACCTCCATGGCTATGTATGAAGCGTAAGTACATGATGTTATCTATGTTAATTTTTGGGTCTAGACAACCAGGGAATGACATAGACGTATATTTGGCACCCTTAATCGAAGATTTAAAGTTTTTGTGGGAGAATAGTGTGGAGGTTTATGATGGGTATAGGAAAGAAAATTTCAACTTGAGGGCGATGTTGTTTGGCACAATTAATGATTTTCCAGCATACGGAAATCTATCAGGGTACAACATAAAAGGTCAATGTGTGGTCCTATTTGTGAAGATAAAACAGATTGGACGCGATTGGAGTTTGGTCAGAAGAATGAATTTCTCGGTCATCGTAGATTCTTAAATTCTAATCATCACCATCGTTGGTGGAGAAAAGCATTCAATGGAGAGCCAGAACATGGTAGAGCTCCAACTATATTGACAGGTGATCAAATTTTTGAAAAGGTGAAAGATGTGAGTACTCAGTTTGGAAAGCCTTTTGCACATACACTTGTCAAGAGTGGGTGGAAGAAGAGGTCAATTTTTTTTGAACTGCCATATTGGAAGTCGTTGTATGTAAGACATTTTCTCAATGTTATGCATATTGAAAAAAATGTATTTGACAGTGTTATTGGTACGTTACTCAATATACAAGGAAAGTCTAAGGATGGCCTTAAAGCAAGAAAGGACTTGATATTGATGGGGATAAGAACTGAATTAGGACCATTGAAGAAAGGAAAATGAACATATCTACCACCTGCTGCGTATACTCTTTCTAGAAAGGAGAAAAAAGTATTATGTAAATTTCTAAGTGAAGTTAAAGTTCCAGAAGGATCCTCTTCAGATATTAGAAGACTTGTGTCTATGAAAGACCTCAAGTTAAAGAGTTTAAAGATGCATGACTGCTATGTTATAATGGAACATTTTCTACCAATAGGTATACGTTCTATTCTGCCAGAAAAAGTAAGAAGCACAATAACTAAATTGTTTTTTTTCTTCAAGTCAATTTGCAGTAAGGTGATCGATCCTGCGATCTTACCAACATTACAAAAAGAAATAGTTATTACTTTGTGTGATCTTGAAATGATTTTTCCTCCCTCGTTTTTTGACATAATGGTTCATCTAGTTGTTCATCTGGTGAAAGAGACACAATTGTGTGGACCGGCTTATATGAGATGGATGTACCCTGCTGAACGTTATATGAAAATATTAAAAGGGTATGTGAAAAACCGAAGTCGACCAGAGGGTTGTATTGCCGAACAATACATTGTTGAAGAAGCGTTTGAGTTTTGTACTGAATATCTGTCTAATGTACAATCAATTGGACTCCCCAAATCTCATATTGTCGGAAAAAAAGAAGGAAAAAAGTTAATTGTAAATGAAGTTGTGACAGTATCAAGGGTCGAACGGGATCAAGTGCATTAGTATGTTCTGCACAATGAGAATGAGGTTGAGCCGTATGTTGAAATGCACAAGGATGTTCTCCGAGGTTTAAATCCGAATAGAAATGAGAATTGGATAGTACGAGAGCACAATCGAAGTTTCATACCTTGGTTTAAGAATCATATTTATTCAAAGTATTATTCAGATCCCGCTTCAATAATAGAAAGGTTGAGATGTTTAGTGTTCTGGACTGGACCAATGGCTAGAATTGGCCCAATCCGCCTCTGCTCCAGAGCGGCCCAAATTGCCTAAGTCCAATCCATAGAGTGGCAAAAGTTACCTTTCCGCCTCTCCTACCGGGCAAGGAATGCAACATTCCTCCCCAAAATTGCTGCCCGTCACGTACGGCTTCGCTGCTCCTCGAACAGCCATGAGCAGGTGCTCGGAATTATGCATATGCCCGACATAACGGCTAGTTTCGGGCACCCTACCCGACATAACGGCTAGTTTGGGTAGTTACCTATTCTTTGGGAAAAACAGTTATTTCGCCCCGAAAATAGGACTGTTGGCCACGCGCTGGGGGCTCTATATAAATCCTCTCGCTTGAGAGGGTCAGGTATCCAATATTCACCCTACGAACTAATACTTGTACTTGCCCCTTTTTCTCTGACCCTTTCTCACTTGAGCGTCGGAGTACCTTGTAGGTACACCCCCTCCTCTCCATACGACCAACATCCCAGACGCACTTGGCGGCCTGATTCTACAGGATCTGATCCAGCCTTCACGATCAGTGGTGCCGTCTGTGGGAATCTTTGTTCTCCCCTTCTTTCTTTAACAGAAGATCAAAACAATTCTCGAGCATCATCACGATCATGGCCTCCCAAGATCGCTCCAAGGATGCTCTCAATCCACCATCCTCCCCGTCAACAAATCTGATGTTGACGGCCAATCATCTCTCCTCCGAGATGCCCGTTTCCTCAAGGATGGAGCCACTGCTTCTCCTTCCCCTACCCCTGTTGATCGCAACAACGATCAGCCCTCTCTTGACCTCCAGTGCGTACATGTTTCGCCCAACGCTGACCCGGCCGTGGTAACCCTCCTGGAGGCAATCAACAAAACCAACACCCTGATCCTGCAGCAGAACGAGAGGATCGGGGAACTGGAAGAGTCTCGCCGTCCAAGATCCCCTCCTACGCGGAGGAACCCGCGACGATCAAGAAGCCCACAACCACGGAGAGAAATCGACCAAAGATTACGCCCAGAGTCTGACCCTCGCGTGGCCCGAAAGCGCGACCAGATCTCCCCGTGTGACCAGCACGCTCATGACCACAAACGGAATCGAAGGAACGCAGAATCCCTTCCGATTAAATCCAAAGGACGGGCATGCTCACCTTCTCCTCGAAGGAACCGGTCACCTTCTCCTCGAAGAAACCGCTCACCTTCTCCACGAAGAACCGCTCACCTTCCCCGCGAAGGAACCGCCGACGCGAGCACCCCGTTCGGTCCCCAACATACATCAGTTCTAGCAGCGACGATGAGCCTCGCGGCCCGTTGTCCCAAGAGATCCTAGCCACCCACCACCCAAAAGGTTTGGAGAAACCCCCGTCGCTTGGCACGTACGACGGGACCACTGACCCAGACGAGCACATCGAAAACATCGATTCGCTTCTAGACTACCGCGGCGTACGGGGCGCCATCAAGTGCAGACTGTTCCCGACCATGCTCCCAAAGGGAGCAATGACATGGTATAAACAACTGCCCGAGGAGTCCATTACCTCGTGGAGACAGCTGGGCAGGATGTTCTCGCGGCACTTCACAGCATCTCGCCGCCACCCCAAAACTGAGGCTTCCCTCGGAGCCATAATCCAGAGGAAAGACGAACCTCTCCGAGCATACATAGAGAGGTTCAACAAGGAAGCTGTGTAGGTCCCGACGATGGATTAAATGAAGAAGTTGCTGCTCGAACAAGGGGTCCTCCTGGACTCCGAGTTCTCTAAAGCCATCGGCCTCGCACCACCGAGGACCTTAGACGCCCTCCTCCTCCAAGCCCAATCTCACATCCAGTACGAGGAGAAGATCGCGGCCTGCAACGTCTGAGCGTCTCTCCGCTAGGATAACGCCAGGGCTGCCAAAGGAGAAGAAGCCTCGACATCTCGTCGGGGTGAACGAAGACACGAGGACAGTCCAAGGGACTTCCGCGATAGCAAGGGACCCTCCGGGCGCTTCCACGACTACGCTCCCCTGACCGTTTCCAGGGAAAAGATTCTGTCCGAATGTGCCAATTCGGAGTTCAAACAAGCCGGGGTCCGTTTCCCCAAACAGTTGCCGAACAGACCAGCACGCCCTACCATTCTTCAAACTCCTCCGAAAAGAGGCAGCATTCGAATGGACCGAGGAGTGCGACAAGGCCCTTCTCCACCTGAAACGAGCACTCTCGGAGCCACCGGTCCTCTCTCGCCCAAACAATGGCGAAAGTTGTACCTATACCTGGCCGTAGCATCCGAAGCCGTGAGTGCCGCTCTCATCCGTGAGACACCTGACGGGCAGAAGCCCATTTATTTCACGAGCAAAGCACTGTAAGGACCAGAGTTGCGATACCAATAGATAGAGAAAGTGGTATTGGCCCTCATCAATGCAGCCAGAAGATTAAGGCACTACTTCCTAGCTCACACGATTGTGGTTCGGACAGATCAGCCCATAAAGCAGCTGCTCGGTCGTCCAGATATTGCCGGCTGAATGCTCAAATGGTCGCTAGAATTGTCTGAATTTGACATTCAATATGAAGGTAGAAAAGCCCTCAAGGCTCAAGCTCTGGCTGACTTCGTCGCGGAGATGACATTCACAGACTCCCCCGCAAGCGAAGCACGCAAATGGACCATCTTCGTCGACGGCGCCTCAAGCTCGGCAGGAAGCGGCGCGGGCATCATACTGGAAAGCGACGAAGGAATTATCGTCGAGGTATCACTCACAATATCTTTCCCAACCTCTAATAACCAGGCTGAATACGAAGCCTTCCTCGTAGGGCTACGCCTTGCCGAGGACCTGCGCGCAGAAGAAGTCGTCATTTGCACGGATTCACAACTCGTGGCCCTACAGGTCCGGGGAGAATACCAAGCCAAAAACGACAACCTGACCGAATACTTGGCCCTGGTGATAAAGGAAATGGAGAAATTCACAACAGTGGAAGTGAAACACGTTCCCCGCGAACATAACGTACGAGCAGACGTGCTGTCCAAATTAGCCAGCATGAAGAAGAAAGGCGGAAACAAATATGTCATACAGGAAGTACTTCCTCGACCTAGCATCGAGAAGGCCTCCCCGACACTCGACGTGCAAGTGATCGGTGACAACAACTGCTGGATGACCCCAGTCTACAATTATCTCGCCAAAGACGAACTCCCGTCCGACCCAAAGAAGGCCAGCACGATCAGGCGAAGAGCCTGCTCGTATGTCTTGGTCGAAGGTAAACTTTACAGGCAGGGATTCTCCATTCAACTACTCAAATATGTCGAGGAAGAAATGGTCGCACACATCCTGCGTGAAATCCATGAGGGAATCAACGCCCAGCATCTCGGAGGAAGCAGGGTACTACTGGCCGACCATGTAAAACGACGCGAAAGAACACGTGAAGAAATGCGACAAATGCCAACGGCACGGGGACATGCACCTGGCTCCGCCTAATTAACTCAAGGTTATATCCTCCCCGTGGCCATTCGCCTGGTGAGGCCTAGACATCCTAGGACCCTTCGTGGTAGGATCGAATCAGAACAAGTATCTCATAGTGGGCGTGGACTATTTCACGAAATGGATAAAGGCAGAAGCCCTAGCCAAAATAACTGCCCTCAACATCCTACGTTTCTACAAATGAAACATCCTTGCTCGCTTCGGTGTTCCTCAAGTGATAGTAACGGACAACGGGACGCAATTCACAGACAGGAAGTTCCAGGACTTCGTCGCCCAGTTGGGCACGAAGGAGCACTACGCATCCGTCGAGCACCCCCAAAAAAATAGGTAGGCTGAGGCAGCTAACCGAGTCATCCTCCGAGGCCTCAAGCGAAGGCTGGACGAAATGAAGAAGGCATGGGTCGAGGAACTGCACAGCGTACTCTGGGCATACCATACAACTCCACACTCAACGACCGGGGAAACACCCTTCCGTCCAGCATACGGAACCGAGGCTGTAATTCCTATCGAAGTTCACGTTCCCTCTAGGCGGACAGAATCACCCCTAGACGAGGAGATGAACGACGAGTCTTTAAGAGAGGAACTCGACCTCATCGAGGAAATCAGAACCGGAGCAGCCCTCCGCGAAGCCTCACTAAAATAGAAAATAACCATTAGGCACAACGCCAAGGTGATACGGCGAGAGTTCGACGTGGGAAGCCTTGTTCTAAGAAGAAACCACAAAGACTCCCGAGAAGGCAAACTAGCAGCCAACTGGGAAGAACCTATCGCGTCCAGGCAAAGACGGAAAATGGGGCCTACTACCTAGAACATCTCACTGGGGAAGAACTTGCTCGACCATGGAACGCTGAAAAGCTAAAACAATACTACAGCTAAATCCTCGGTTTGACTCGTCGCAATGACGAACGTCAGCTACCGACCACTATGCGCGTCTAGGTACAAGCGTCGCATACGAATAAAGCATAACCCCGCTCAGGAATGAGCCAGGTATATGCTCGACAACGGTCCTCGATCGAGCATCGCCGTCGTCAAAGTACCATGAATGGCAGAACCCCAGCTCGCGATGGGATGTTCACGCTGCGAACTCAGGCCTCAAACGCGACCTGAGCTCCGCTCACCGGCTAGGACATTCCCCGGTCGTTCGACTAGTTCCCCACACTGTCGAACATATCTATTACGAGCAATCCCCCTAAAATATTCGCACAAGTCAAATACTCCCGATCACGGGCAGACATACATTCACAACGAGCATGCATACAACACTTAGCAAAAATAAACGCAAGTAAAATCATGCAAAGCCAGGAATAAAATAAGTTAACATAGTGGGTGGCCAGAATGACCACTATTGTACATTGTTACATAAAACAGGGGCCACACCCCCCCAAAAAGAAATTACAATAATACGGCACATAGGCCGGGCATATTACAACAACATCCAAAAAAATGACAAACTCCTCATTCATCAGCGTTCTCGATTGACTCTGGCTCGGCTCTCTGGTCCTCCGCGGGCTGGTCCTCGGACTTATCCTCGGGGGTTTCAACGAGGACACCTTCAGGCACGACGATGCGTCCATCCTCGACACGCGCCAAGTAGTGGGTGCCCTCGGCAAAAACTGCAAGCCCAGGGTTCACCACGCGCAGCTGAGCCACGGCGTTCCTAAAGGACTCGTCCGCAATTACAATGCCATCATCTTCGGCCAACAGTAGACGAGCAACCAACTCGGACCTAGTCTTCATCTTTTTCACGTCGTCCGGTTCGTCGGCACCCGGGGTATTGGCCGCCCTCAGCTCCCCGATCAGCTCCTCGACAGCTTTTTTCTCCGCTGCTAGCTTAGAGCTCTCTTCCTTCAACCTCACCGCCTCCCCTTCCGCCTTCTTCCGGGCCTCACCGACACTCTTGACCTCCTCTTTAAGGGATGCCACAGTAGCACGGGCAGCGTTAAGTTCAGACTCAGTAGCAGAGTCCCCTTCAGCATAGACAACCGCCATCTCCAGCATCCGGACCAAGGTCGAAGCATCCTGGGCCACCAGTGCCCTCTTGCTCGGGAGATCCATGCTTTCCAAGCTAAGAGATTCCGCCCGAGGAACGACCAGAGAGTTGCCTTCGAAGAATTTCCTGTCGAGGATACAAGGAGGAAGCTCGAACTTCCCTTTCTCCACTACCCGCGTAAGGTCCACGGCATCAACGGTCCTTGGCCGCTTAGGTCGCCCGGCCAACGTCAGGGGAGATCCCCGGGGAACAGGAGTCGGAGGAGTTGAGGTCCCCGCAGCAGTTTGAACCGGAGGAGGAACGCGAGCACCAACAAACCGAGACTTCGGAGGAGCAGTTCCAGCTTTATTCCTTGCCAGAGC
This sequence comes from Lathyrus tuberosus, assembly GCA_022829125.1. Lineage (NCBI taxonomy): Eukaryota > Viridiplantae > Streptophyta > Magnoliopsida > Fabales > Fabaceae > Lathyrus > Lathyrus tuberosus. The sequence continues at coordinate 2,717,445 of JALAZF010000627.1, read as the reverse complement.
GTTCCTCACAATGCGATCATGGGCCTGAGGCATCTCACCTGCACAAGAAAAACACGAACACGTTAGATACGAGAAAAAGAAATAACATGAACAAATCTAAATGTATAAAGATTACCGAGCAGTTTATGGGCATCCACAGGAGTTTTACACTCCAGCAGTGCCTTAACATTGATAAACCGGCGTTCAACCCTCTGGCTCCCATCCTCCTCGAAGATGGGATTGCCCTTGCTCGTCCAGCACGCAACAAGGCTGAAGGAGTTAACCCACTTCACCAGCTCATCGTAAGCCACGACATCCTGCCCGCGCAGATCACCCGACTGAAAGACATTGTCGCTGGGCTTCTTGGCGAAATGGTCAGGTGCCCAGTGAATTGGGAACTTGTACAACCTCCGCCCAATGTACTTCCCCTCCTCGTTGAGCAGCTCATTCCCGTCCTCGTCAACCTCTATCTCCCAGACATATGTGTTGTCCTGGGCAACCTCGGACACGGGTTCAACGATGAAGTACCGCTCCTTGAATGTTCGGATTGACTCCGAGAACGGCTTGAACAGCTTACGAGGCTGCTTCAGAGAAACCCAACCATACTTCTTCCCCGTCGGATGCCTCTGAAGATGGAAGACAGCGAAGAACAAAGGGAGGGTAGCCCCCAGAGAAAGGTGCTCTCACACCAACTCGAAAGCCCGGATGAAAGCCAACGAATTATGGTGCAGTTGCGTAGGGGCCAACTTCAGGTGCTCAAACACTGACCGCTGGAAGTCAGTAAAAGGAAGCCTCAATCCCAGCTTTTTGAAGGCGTACTCATACATAGTAAAGCGGTCCCCGAAGTCTGAACAGACCCGCTCGTTCAAGGAGGGAAAATGCACCTTCGATTCTCCTTCCGGTCCCACCTCCATGAAAACGTCCACCAAAGACTTCGCGAACGTAGACACGTGCTCGGAAGGCTCAGCCACCTCCCACTCCTCTGCGCAGAACCCGTCGACGTCTTCCTCCATGACGTCCAACTCCTCCTCTTCCCCGACATTGCTCGAGGAACTCGAAGATGCCGAGCTGGAGGCCGTCGAACTGCTCCTATCTTCAGAGTCTGACTCTTCCTCGGACGTATCTAGAATAACTTCTCTGTCTGTCCCCGTCGCCATTACGATCACCTGAAAAGCAGAGAAGAAAGTGAATTCAACAGTAAATCAAATCCACCCTTCCACTGCTAAGTCAAGTGAAAGGGCGCGCAAGGGCTAAGGACAACATCCCCGGCCTAAGCCCTAACATCAAAGGGAAAGCTAAAACCTCCCTGCGAGGAGATGCTCGAAACTATCATCCCAGAATGAGAAGCTTCCCCGCGCTCACACCCAGTTTCCGTTGAAGCTCCACCGAAAATCGCAAAGCTTCACCGGAATCTGGAAATGTCCAACTGGAAAACTCATCGCCCTGTCAGAAGATGAACAAACGAGGTGGTTACACACGCAACCTTGCCGTGAACCACCCTCCTCACCAAACGCACTAACAGATCCGACGACATGTTGAAAGCGTGAAAATGGTACAACCACCGTTCACCACCAACAATCGCCGGAAAATCACACATTTTGTCCTCTAAACTAGCCCTAACCGCATGCAAATCTACCACTAACAACGGAAAGAAGTAAAACAAGTCTTAGATCAGGAAACTTACTTGATTTAAGTAGTAGAAAGAGGTTGCTCGAAGCTTGACAAGATGGTCGGAAGCACTGAGGGTGGTGACGGGCAAGAGTGTAGAAGAGACGAAGAGAAATCAGAAAGAAAAAGTGCAAAATGGGACAATCTTCCCCCTTTTATACAGAGGGGCACGTGCAAACACGCGCCCGTAGGCCATCATGACTACCCACTAGCCATCATTGCCTATTAATTGCTACATGGGGCTCTAGGCACACGTGGCGTCCCAAGCTTTCCAAATCTGTCTGACCTTTAGTCTCCCCGTACACCGGGCAACAAGGTCACGACCAAGAATCTCGCGAACACCTGGGGTCACAGGCACTTTGAGGCACTCCTCCTCGTGTTCAATGAAGACTCTATGCTAGCTCCCTGGAGAGACGAGCAATCTTTAAGTCATCACTCCCATGCTCGGGAGCAACGAATTGGGGGGCTCCTGTTCTGGACTGGACCAATGGCTAGAATTGGCCCAATCCGCCTCTTCTCTAGAGCGGCCCAAATTGCCTAAGTCCAATCCACAGAGGGACAAAAGTTACCTTTCTGCCCCTCCTACCTGGCAAGGAATGCAATGTTCCTCCCCGGAATTGCTGCCCGTCACGCACGACTTCACTGCTCCCCGAACAGCCATGAGCAGGTGCCCGGAATTACGCATATGCCCGACATAACGGCTAGTTTCTGGCACCCTGCCCGACATAACGACTAGTTTGTGTAGTTACCTATTCTTTGGGGAAAACGGTTATTTCGCCCCGAAAATAGGACCGTTGGCCACGCCCTGAGGGATCTATATAAGCCCTCTCGCTTTAGAGGGTCAGATATCCAATATTCACCCTACGAACTAATACTTGTACTTGCCCCTTTTTCTCTGACCCTTTCTCACTTGAGCGTCGGAGTACCTTGTAGGTACACCCCCTCCTCTCCATACGACCAGCATCCCAGACGCACTTGGCGGCCTGATTCTACAGGATCTAATCCAGCCTTCACGATCATTTAGCATATGGTCTAAGTTTGGTTGTGTTTTCTTATTGCGCATACGCAATTAATGGATACACATTTTATACCAAAGAACAAGATGATAAAAGTACTATGCAAAATAGTGGTGTCACCGTGGTAGCTGAAGCAATGCACATTTCAAGTGTGAAAGATTTAAACCCCAAATTTGCAAATCTGTCATATTTTGGGGTTATCGAGCGCATTTATGCGTTTGATTATGAGAAGTTTCAGATTCCTATATTTCGTTGCAAGTGGGTTGAAAATAATAATGGCGTACGAATGGATAAGTCAGGATTTTTGCATGTGGATCTTAATAGGGTGGGGTACAAAGATGAGCCTTTTATTCTAGCATCTCAAGCTAAACAAGTGTTCTATGTCACTGATCTGACAAGTACAAAATGGTCTATAGTGCTTTTATCTAACAAAGTAATTGATGAAAACATTGGAGATCAAGGTGATCTTGATGTTGATATTGAATCATTTACTAGAAATGATCAAGATGAAAATATTATAGCGAATGAATCATATACAAGAAATGATAATAATGAGGGTGTTTGGATCAATCCAACTGTCCGTGTTGTTAAGAGATGGGTAGATCATATTCCAACCAAGAAAAGAAAGAGACGTTAGTGAAAAAGGTACTAGTTATAAAATTATAGCTTATATCATTCAATAATATTAATTAGTTGTCATGTTATATATAGCTTATATCATTCAATGGATTATGGATTATGTATTTTTATATTTGTCATTTAATTTTTGTTTTTTTCTTTCTTACAGGTCAAATGGCTAGTAACCAGGACGACACACACGAGACACATGATGAAAATGAAGCTCAGAATGAACCTTCGAATGTAGAAAGTGAAATAAAACGTGGAATAACTATTATGAAGTCAATCATCTGTGCTAGAGATAAAGGGATCAAGTTTAATGTACATTGGAGTGATGAGAACCAACTAATTGAGCCTAACGGTTCAATGTTGTCTTCATACATTGGTTCACTTGTCCGTCAGCATATTCCAATTACCAGTGATAATTGGAGGAATCCAAAGTTGAAAGCAGGTAAAGATAAGATATGGACTGAGATACAAGTACTTTAATTTACTTATACTAACACACTTTATGTTTATATGTTTATAAGATAAGATAAGTCTTTAATTTACTTATACTAACACACTTTATGTTTATATGTGTATGTTTTTTTGTAGAGGTCCTTTAATATTGATGAAATCCGGAAAAAATATTGTCTTCAGTTGCCCAGAAAGAGACACAGAGGGTTCCGAGCCTTATTATCAAACAAATATCTTAGGGATGCGGATAAAATTTTTGTTGAAGCAGAACTTCCACAGCTGTATGCGGACATGATTGAACCCGAAGAATGGAGCACGTTTGTAGCCAAACGGAAAACCAAAAAATTCAATGTAATGTTATCTTGTCATGTCTATTAATTGTATTATATACTTGTTGCATTAGTTTGTTCTTACATGACTTAAACTTGTTTATCCAGGATTTGAGTGCCATTAATCGCCAAAGAGCATCAAAACCCGCGTATCCATACAGAAAAAGGCGTTTGGGATATGCACGGTTACAGCAAAAATTGGTAAGTATATATTAATGCTATGATTTTATTAATTGTATTATTGTGTTATACTTGATGAATTTATTATTTAACTAAATGTGTAGTTAGAAGAGACGAAAAGTGAAGAATCATCAGTTCCGGTACATGTTTTGTGGAAGGAAGCTCGTGTGGGTAAGGATACAGTTGTTAGGGAAGATATTCAGCATGTTTATGACGAATGTGTAAGTATAACATTATGTCTTTAAGTTAATCGAAATTTTATTAAAATATAATTAATTTGTAATCCCCACTAATAATTTTCGATATGTCAATGAATTTCAGGAGACACTATCTAAATCCTTAACCACAGGCGAGGAGGATTGCAGGAGCATTCTTAGTCGAGTACTAAATGTTCCTGAGTATTCCGGCCGGGTGGGAGGTAAAGGATTTGGTGTGACTCCATCTTCCTTGTATCCAAAGAGAAAAAATCCCAGCAACCAAGAAGTCATGCAATCATTGGAGGAACTAAAGGCGCAAGTCCGTGAATTGCAAAAGGATAAAGAGAGATATGAGGCGGAAAAGCGCGGTTCCGGTTTGAAAGATACTAGTGACAAAGATAGTATAAATTTTCAAAATAAAATTCCCGAGGTAATTAGCACATATTTATTTTAATTAAATTAACACATTTATTTTAATTGACCTGTATACACATTAACAGTTACATATTTATTATTGCTTCAGGGCATTTCATCTTGCCAGCCGTATTTGTCGTTACCGACTTATCGCATGGTTGGCAAGGGAAAAATGCATAAACATGTGGGAGAGTTACTTCACCATCAACCGCTCCCTCATGGACATCTGAAAGTGTCGGTTGAAATCGCTTTAGATACGGATGCAGTTCTACCCATACCTGACTCGGTTTCAGAGGTTACATTGTTGTGAGATGCAATAGGTTCGTTTGTTGCATGGCTGTTAGACCTCATTTCGATAGATGACGAGGTATGTTGAAAACCATTACGAATCTCTTAGTATTCAAATGTCAAATTTGAACGATTATGAAAATCATTCTAAACCATTACTTACATTTTTTTTACATGGTAATGTTAGACTCCTACAAAACCCGCAGCTAAGAATAAAGGGGTTTTGCGGCAAAACGAGTCTGCTGAATAACAAAGAGAGGTACATTTGAAGTGTTATTCTATTATCCGAATTCAAAAGTTTCATGATTTTCTACTTTACCAATCTTATATGATTGTTAGGTTCCTGCTCAAGCTTCACAATAGGCCAGAAAGAAAAAAGCTCCTACTAGGACCGTGCAGGCAAAAAAAGATCCTCCTCGCTTTCAGTCGTGTCTATGTCAGATTTGATGGATGGTGTTATTCGTCAAATAAACATGGACGAAGGTGTTTTTGGTTTTCCTCATTCCGAGATAATCGGAAGAGAGGATATGAAGCAAATTTTCAAGCATATTGAATTAGGCATCAGTGTTATGCATTCATACATCTGGTACTCCGATCAATCTATTATTTATTTAGTTGAACAATTTATTTACACATTTCAATGAAAATAGTCTAATGTTTATTATGTTTTTATTTAAGGTGCTTGAATGAAAAATTGATGCGGGGGACGAAATTGTCAAACAGATTCCGTTTCTTCTCTTGCACCCTTGTCAATGCACCGACAATTGGTATGAATACACTTTCAGTAAGAAACCACTTAACTGGGAGATTTATGGCCAGCAAGACAAAAAGTTTGTTTCTTTTACCGTATATTACTGGAAACGGGTAAGATTTTCATTCTAATTTCATTCTAATCTTTAATTTGTATCTTTTGCGTAGAAATTATCCATCTAAACTTGTGTTATATTTTACAGTGGACACTGGTTGTTGGTTGCCATTAATCCTACAAGATAAGTGGTCTATTGTCTGAATTCATTGGATACTGATTGGTCAACATATCAGGATATGAAGGATGTGGTTGGTACGTAAGTGAGATTGTTCGAAATATTCGTGTGTATTTGTATATTTAATTATTTATGTGAGATTTTTCTAAATTTACATTTTTCTTTTATAGAGCAACACTCGTATACCGAGCACAAAGAGAATCTCGAGTAGCACGGGCTAAAGCAACCAACGTTACATGGGTCAAAGTGGAGGTATATTAATTTTCACAATGTTGCTTATTAGTGATGCTACTTGATAACACAAAACAACTATATATTAATTCTTATTTGTTTGTCTATGTGTATTGCCCTCGTCAGCGTAATGGCATAGACTGCGGGTATTTCGTTTTGAGGTTTATGAGAGAAATCTTTCAAATGGATCGATTAGAGATTCCTATTACGGTATGCATGGATTTATAACTTAGGATTTATTTTAATATTTATCGGATATGTCATATAATTTATTATTTTTAACTAAATCATGCATATTTTGTTTTGTTATGTAGTACTTTGATGAATACGCGTGTTCTCATTACACGAAGGATAAATTGCAAGAAATTAAGGAGGAATTGTGCGAATACCTTATTGAAAAAAGAATCCTATAAGGTATAGGATTATGGGATTATGTGAATGTATAGTTTTGTGAAATGTTTATTTTATGGGATTGTATAGTTTTGTGAATGGTTTATGCCCTTTATGTTTTTTTGGATTGTAATTGTATAGTTTTGTGAATAGTTAATGTAAATAACTTGAATTATAATGGAAATGGTTTATGTGGTTTATTTGAATTATGGGATTAGTGGAATTGGTTAATGAACCATACTAGAAATTGTTAATGGAAATGTGAAATATACAAGTTTATTGAAATGCCTTGAATTATACAGGTTTCTGCATAAAAAAATGGTTAAAAAGGGATTTTTTTTAAAAATCATTAAAATTATACGTATAGAAAAGACAACGCTTTCTAGAAAAAGCGCTGTCTATAGTTCACAAAAGAAAGCGCTTTTCCTAAAAAGTGCCCTCTAAAGGTATAGAAAAATTGATAACTAAAATTACAGGCATACATTAGACAGCGCTTTATAAAGCGCTGTCTAAAGGGGGCCTTTAGACAACGCTTTTTCTTGAAACTTGAAAAAACGCTCTCTAAAGGTATATAAAAAAATTCATTAAAATTTTATACGTATACATTAGACAGCGCTTTTTCAAAAGCGCTGTCTAAAGGCCTACTTTTTAGATTGCTTTTTAAGGAAAAAGTGTTGTCTAATGTATACTTTAGAGAGCGTTTTTTCATAAACAAAAAGCGTTGTCTTTACCTACGACAGCGCAACCTTAGGCAGCGCTTTTAAGCGCTGTCTAAGGCCTAAAAAAGCGTTGTCTAATGTCTTGTTTGGCGTAGTGATTTGTGAACCGGAAGGCTTGATGTTAGTGTTCTGGTATACAGTAGAATAAAATGTTCTCCCGGAAAACTTTATGAAATAAGAAATGGAAATGAAAATTTTCTAAAATTATAACAATTTATACAAGGGTATTTTGGCCATAAAAAATTTAGAGTAGGGGTATGGGTATAATTGTAGGGGTATGGGGTAAAATTTTCCTTCTCTTTAATTATCAACCACAACTATGAAATTAATTGGATATTGCAAAACAATGACTAACATAACTCACCCTATTTTCAAAAACACCTTCATTAGAAAAAATAGTAGCTAGCCAAATAATGCATTCCCTATTTTTCCTAAATCTCCCTTTTAATGAATGAAAATCCTGTAGAAATAAATGGCATGGGTCTTCCACTCATAGTGCTAAACGAAGGCTAATCATAACATCATCAAATGATGAAACACACATCAAAGAAAATTCAAAAAATAATAGTAGTTACAATGAACTTCAGATATTATTCTCTAACAATGAGTCACTTCTCATACACAAATTAAAGAATCGAAAGCCCATTAAAGCAAAACAAAGGAACAACAAACATGGGAGATTCATTGAAGGCTGATGTGTTCTCTTTGCCACTAGCAAGCAAACATGGAGATGGTTCCTTGAATTCATTTTGGAATTCTAGATGGTTAGATACGTTAGCTTTGCGTTGCTGATTTCCTGATATGTGTGTTGAAGCCCTAAACGATAATGGGTTTTACCCATATATCTGCTGCTTAAACTCTAACAGCTTTTCGGTAGAGCGAGCACCGCAAAAGTTGTCTATCCCATATCAACAATGTCATGACAAATAAAAGGTTCCATCGAAACACCTACAATATTAGAGCTTTGCAAAACGACATTTTATCTTTATTCTGATACATGTGATGCATTATTTATTTTTAGTATAAATATAATCAAAATTTTCCAATAAAAATTTACCCTTAAACCATCAGGATGAAAGCTATTAAACGTACTCATGTGTCCGTAAAAAAATAATAATGTGTATTTCAAATAAGTTTTAGAAATTTCTAAAATCTTGAAATCTATGAATAAAAAGATAAATTCAAAATCGGGGACACAAAAATATTAAAAAACTTAAAATTGAAAGCTTTAAAAAGATAGATTAAAAATGGAAAATATCTTTAATTGAAGATTGATGAATCTTCCCTTAGATAGACATACCACAATAGTGTGTCAATTCTTATGGGTCTTTGATAGAAAGAGATATCAACCTTCTTTTGCAATAGTTGGGAGACGAAGGCGTGATGATCGACTCTTCGATAGCTTTTAGTATTTCTTGATGAGGAAGAAAAAATTTGGAATTTAGGGTTTTCATGTTGAGGTTACGGAAACGAAGACACTAGATGAGGAATTAGGTTTGAAGAAGAAGGAATAAACTCTAAATTTTACACGGTTATGAAAACTTTATTAAATTTATTTTTAATTATACATAAAATATTATTAATTTTTTCACCTATCCAATTAAATAATATTGTTTAACTTATACAAAAAATCACATTGTTTAGATATTTTTGGGATTTGGTTCAATTATAATTTTTGTACTCTTATTTTCATCTCTTTGAATGAATACTTTTTCTAAAATATTACTTAAAAAGAGAGTCTTTTTATATATTGTAAATAAATCTTCATATTAGTCAAATCAAAACATTTTATTCTTATAAAAAACTTTATAAACTTTTTACACTATTTGTCAAGAAAATCTTTGTATTTGTAAAAAAAAATCTTCATATTTGTAAAAACAATCTTCACATTCTAAATAAACTATTTTTACTGACAATAACTGTTATTTTAGTATTTTATTTTATGTTTTATAAATCAACGTATCTTTTAAGATATATCATTGAATTGCACAAAATCCCCAATTCTTTATTTTATTTTAAATTCTATAATGTATATTACAATAGTTTTTTATAACGAATTATTTAAATTTAACTTTTCATTTAAATTTGTTTAAAAACTTCTCTAAAAATATTTAACTAAAATACATAAACTTCAAAAGTTATTTAAATTGCAACTTATATGTACTGCATAATATAATAAGGGCCTTCCATTTTTTTTAATTAATCAGTATTTTTATTTTTCTTTAATAAATTTTAATATAAAAAAGTTGATTTTAATATTATTAATTAATAAAAAATTTTAAGTTTACAAACATTTTTGGTGTTTTGTTAAAAAAAACATTTGATTTATTATAAACACATTTAAAGTGATTCAAATGAATAGTTATGATATGTGATACTATAAAACATTTTGTCCCGATAATAAATAACCTTTAAATTATTAAAAAAATGTTATAACCAATATATGTACATGTTTAACAGAATGAGAAAATTTAACAATATAAGCTACATTTTTGTTAGCTATGGTTCGTTAAGATCACAAATTCTTTGTATACGGTTCAAATCCTGTTTTTGTTAGGTTTGAAAAGGCCTACGTAGGTGAAGTGGCAAAGTCAGGAAAAACATACGGGATTCAAGAAGCTCTTAATTCAGAAGATTTTTTTGGCATCAAGATTACACCACTGGGCGTTAACATGTGCTTTCTAGAAGAATTTGAGTTGGGTCTAATAGCTTCCTTGGTGTAAGAAGAAGTTGACAGGGTATCTAAATGGTTCAGGGAAATCAAACCTTGGACCCCTGATACAATTTATAATGAATGCTTAACATGGCTCAAATGCTTTAGCCTGCCATTTTATGCTTGAGGAGATCGATTCTTCAAGTTTGTTTCGGGTTGTGTCGAAGAAATCTTTTGCCGTGATTCTGAAACTGAAAAGGAAAAGCATTTTGATGTTGCAAGATTCCTGATAAAAACTAAATTTGCAATGAATCTGAACGAAATCTTTAATGTAAAAATCAACGGATCGATCTTTCACATTAAACTGGTAGAGGACTTTTATGGTCCTAAAAGAGTTCAACTCTACAAAGATGGGAAGGAGATGAAAAACCAAGTTTCATCGGATGGCGACGATGATGATAGCACGTGGGATTCTCCAAAAAGTTCAGAGGAAGATAAGTACGAGGTGAACAGTTCCCAACTAAATCATAATTCTAATGGGAGTAGCCACCTATATCACGGGGAAGATAAGTCGACACAGCAAGATAAAAGCAAGAAGAATAGAATTCAATTCGTGGGGCCTAGAGACAACATTGCAGCATCAGGCGAAAAGGTAACTCTTGGAGACATGCTATCGGACAAAAGCTTTGAAAGTGTTGTTGCTTGCACGTTTTTTGGTGGTAGGTCAAGGACAGTTAGTCTGCAAAAAAGTCAAAAGGATGGCGATTTGACTCATGGATCAGCTTATGAGGTAAACATAGTGCCTGATCTGTTATGTTCAAATGCTTGTGTGGGCCAGAATAGAGATGGGTCAGGGTGGATGACATCCCTGTTAATAATCTTGGGTTCATTAGGCCAACGTCTACTGGGAGAAAAAAGAAGTTGAAGCTAGTCAATGACATCTATCATAGTATCAAAATACCATACTCTCCATCCTACTTCTCTGTGTTGATCCACTCTGTCAACAAATATGGTGTGGCTATCGATAGTGTTAGCAAGATCATCAACAACGAATCGTTGGGAAATTTGGCGGACGAGGAAATTTCATCTTGTTTTTCAGGTGGTGCGGCCCTTTCTTGCGACTCAATTACGAATTCGGATGTCATTTGGGGGAATGTCAGAATCAATAAGGCGCTATATGCAATTCCATCAAGAGTTTGGAGGTTTATAAAGGAATTAGGGATCGACGCTGGGGAGGATGACGATTTTTTTAAAGGATTATCAAGGATCTGGAAAAAAGAGACGGAATAACATTTGAAGGTAGGAAGGAGACCGAATGTAGGGTTCCATGAATTGTATAACCCTAAATATTCGTGGGTGTGGTTCGTCGATCAAGAGAAGAATGATGCATTACATTCTTACAGAAGGCAAAGCGGAGGTTTGTTTTGTTCAAGAAACGAAGGTTAAAGATATTAATGAGTCTATGGTAGGTAGTATGTGGGGATCAAGCTCAGTACATTGGTCTGCTTTGGGTTCTGTTGGTCAAGCTGGTGGCATATGAAAAATGTGGAATAAGGATTCGTTTAATTCAATTTTCAGGTTCAAAGGTAGAGGAGTCTTGGGTGTTGCAAGGTATTGGAAAGGCTATTTATGTTACTTTGTTAATGTTTACTCCCCTTGCAACATAGTGGACAAGAGGTATTTGTGGTCTGATATCATGGGAGCAAAACTTCCTTACCCAAAAGGCGATTGGCTTTTGAATCGATTTTTCAATGCCGTGAAATCTAAGTCAGAGAGAAAAGGTAAGGGCAGACTAAATTTAATTGAGATGGAATAATCTGCTGCATTTATTGATGGAGTGGATTGATATATGTCCAATGTTGGGTAATAGGTTCACCTGGATAAATACTAGTGGTACTTACAATAGTCGGTTAGACAGATTTCTGCTCTCAGAAGAATTGATAATGAAGTGGAATGTTGTCGCTCAATATGTCAGAGTCAGAGATATTTCGGACCACAAACCAATGTGGCTAAAGTGTAACGTTGCCAAATGGGGTATGAAGCCGTTCAAAATTTTCAATTGTTGGCTTAATCATCCTGAGTTTTTGAAGTTTGTGGATGTAGAATAGAATGCTATAATTGTTACTGGGAGTCAAACTCATATCCTGATGGGTAAACTCAAAGAAATTAGAAACAGGTTGAAGTGGTGGAATAAAAACACGTTTGGCTGGATTGACATTAAAAAAGAAGAAGGTATGAAGAATTCCAAACCCAATAATCATGCACCCAGGTTCCAAAATGAGCAATAGTGCTACCCTTGTTAAAAGCAGCAGCATATAAGTCTGGGAAGGAATCTTTAAACAGGTAATCCCTGCACCAGTAGGAATGCTAGAAAAGGATTCTAGCACCACTACCAACAACAGGGAACACACAAGACTGGAAATTGTACTCGGCTCCAAGCTTGTTAAGATTAAGAATGTCGCGCATCCAGGGAGATGCAGAATTATAGGAGAACACATGGTCTATGTCAAGAGCCAGAGAATCGAGCATGCCATATCTTCTATTAAAAAAATTCCTCCAAATCTCTTTTCCACCCACTAAAATTTCCAGAGCAATTTAGACAATAAAGCTTTATTAAACAACCCTATATGTTTGATAATGAGACCTCCCTTCTCGATAGGTTTGGACAATGTGCTCCACTTAATCCAAGATATGCTTCTTTTAACCGACGACCCGGACCAAAGAAATCTACGTTGAATCCCAATCATAATCTTGACTATCTTCGAAGGAGCTTTGAAAAAAAGATAAATAATGGATTGGCATGTTAACAAGGACAGAGTTAATCAGAGTAACCCTACCCCCAATAGACAAATTCCTACCGACCTAAGAATTTAGCCGAGCTTTTAGTGTAGCCAAGACCGGATTCCAAAACGAGATTCTCCTTTGATTTCCTTCTATACTTATTCCAAGGAATTTGAACGGGAGCACACCAGATTTGCAGTACAGGAAGCTTTCAGCAGCTTTAATAAAGAGAGGGTCAAGACCAATACCGTATAAGAAACTTTTCGAGAAGTTAATTTTTAGACCTGAAACCGTTTCGAAATCTCTAAAAATGATCTTCAAAGCCAAGAGGTTTGAATATCCACCATCACAAAAGAGCAAGGTGTCATCAGCGAATTGTAAAATTTTGATAGACGCCTCGTTAAAACAGAAACCAGACAGTAAATTTAGGCTAGAGGCACGTCTGACCAAAACCGCCAGAGATTTAGCAACCAAAGCGAAGAGGAAAGGGGCAAGTGGATCGCCTTGCCTTAAGCCTCTCGAAGCTTGGAAGTCCACAATCGGGCTGCCATTGATAAGGATAGAAACAAAAAAGGAACACACCGATCCTTCAATCCACATAATCCAATTAGGCCCGAAGTTCATAGATCTAAGAACGTGAATGAAGAATTTCCAATCAATGCAATCATACGCTTGGGCGAAGTCTATCTTAAAGATCAGACACTTTTTCTTATCTCTTTTAGCCGAATCAATAATCTCATTGGCTAAAAGAATTCTATCCAACAAATTTCTCCCGGGGATAAACCCCGTTTGAACATTAGAAACTAATCCAGAAATAACAGGAGAAAGTCTTGCAGAAAGCTATTTAGATATAACTTTAGATATACAACCGACGAGACTTATGGGCCTAAAGTCCCCAAAAACTTGAGGGCTATAGATCTTAGGGACCAAGGCAAGGAACGCCGAAGAAAAGGCTTTCGGAAGCGCACCAGTATACGAGAAATGGACGAGGCACTTAACAATGTCCGGTCCAATTATCTCCCAACACTCTTTAAGGAATCTAAAAGAGAATCCATCAGGGCCATGAGACTTACAACCGTCACACGCAAAGACAGCCACACGAATTTCCAATGGAGAGAAAGGAACCTCTAGTTTTAGCCTGTCCTCCATATTAAGTTTCTGGATGTTGCTAAGATCCAAAATAGGTCTTATAAGATCCTCTTTCTTGAATTTGGCTTTAAACTGCCTCCGTTATCAACACAGGGTCTTCAATTAGAGCTTCAACAGAACGAATCCCTGAGATGAAATTCATCCTATTTCTAGCTTTCAAAGAAGCATGAAAGAAACGACTGTTGACATGCCCTTCCTTCATCCATTTAGACCTACATTTTTATGAATCATACTTTCACGAAAGCGTAGATTGCACCACAAATCCTCTTGAGCTTCTCTTTTCTTTTTGATATCCTCCTCTAACAGGCCAACCAAACACCCTTCCTGCATCTCATCTATTTCATTTAAGATATCAACATTATTATTAATCTTTAAATCAAGCCAACCAAAGACATTAGTATTCCACCATTTCAACCGAGCTTTAACGGCAAGCAACTTTTCTTTAAAAACATAAGTCGGAGAACCTTGGAAAGAAAACGAATTCCAAGTATCACGGGTAAAGGCCATGAAATCCTTATGATCGAGCCAACAGTTGAAGAACCGAAAAGGTTTAGGACCCGAGTTAGTACTGTTAGACTTTATCCAAACGGAACAGTTGTCCCAAATATCGCGCTTTCCAACAGATTGAGCCTTAAAGTCCCAACAGTCTATAAGATTGTCGTCAACAAGGAACCTATCCAATTTACTACAACTAACACCATTGGAATTAAACCAAGTAAAACGGTTACCGACAAAGGGCAGGTCAATCAAAGCCAATTCTTCAATAAACGCGCTAAATTCAGCACATTCCCTAGTTGAAGAAGAACTCCTACCCCTCCTTTAATCACAAGACTTAACAGAGTTGAAGTCCCCCTATTAACTAATGACCACGAGAATTCCGATTTTTAAACTCGATAATGTTAGCCCAAAGCCTACGCTTCTCAATGATCCCGCAGGGGGAATAAACATTAACCACGAACAACTTAGAGTTCCTCCAATCGAAAATAGAGCAAAGGTAGCCCTTACCTTTAACAGTTGCAACAGGATGAAACACGCCTTTCCTCCAAACAGTCAAGAGACCTCCAAAAGCACCCTCAGAGCCATAATCAGACCACTCACACCCCTCTTTGTCCCACAAGCTTCTGACCAACAAGTCCTTCACACTAGATAACTTAGTTTCTTGAAGCAGACAGAGATCAACATTACCTCTCGAGAGAGAATTGCGGATTCTTCTCCTTTTAAGAGGCAAATTACACCCGCGAACATTATAGGATACAAAAATCATTGACCACGATTTTCTACAACCTTCCTGTCAGAGAATTGAGTCCTATCATGCTTCTCAAGGCCTCTTATGACACTTTTGAAAGCTTTATCATCTTCAACAACTTCAATCCCAAAAGATTTAACAGAATCCAACACCCTACGAGGGACGTTGTCCAGATCAAGCTTGCACCTGGTGTTACACCTACACACATCCGATTCATCGAACTTTCAGGAACAACAGAAGGGTCGCTAACTTTAATAATAGGGGATAAGGAGAAACGATTTTTCTGGGATGAGCGATTACTAAGAATGGGTTGGGTACGCTTTGATTTGGCAGATGACGAAATATTGATAAGTGAGGAGTAGAAAGAAGGAGAAAAAGGGATTTGGAAATTGTAAATATCACTAAGTTGTCTTTTCTTTTTGGACTTGGGCCCAGCTGAACTCGCAATAAACCCAACTGGGGAGGATGAAATAGGGTCGGAACCGGTACAGTCTAGAACACCAACAGAACCGACCCAATAACATTACCCTTACAATACGATGTGCCCACACCGGCTACTTCAATAATCTTTTGAACGGTTCCTGTGTTAACCTCAACCAAAGGAATATCCTTGGGAGATGACACGTCCTCCGAGGTAGCCTAAAAAACTAGGTTGAATTTTTCCACTTTATATTGGGTCTCTTCCTCGCTACAGTCCTCAAAGCACGCCGTTCTTACTGAGCCTCCCGACATATCACCAAGAAGGATAGGAGAAGATCCTGCACAACACACTGAGTCTTCTGACAACACCACAACTTCCTTAATGCTAGCCTCCGCCCTAAGACTCGCAGGACAAGACCCTTCATCCTCTTCTTCCTCCCTGGAGACCGTGAGTTGTCGTGATCATATCCATCTGAATCCGTAGAAACAAGAGACTCCTCATCACCTCCAGCCTTTTCTGGGGGTCCATCTCCACGGAACGAGGTATCTTCAGTTAAAGTGATAATGATGTCGTGTCCATTAATCTCTAGCACCAGCTCCTCGTTAGAAATATTTCTCCAGCAGGATTTAATGAGCAGCCTAGCCTCATCAAATCTGGTATTCATCATCATGTCTTCATCTGCTTTGACAAAAGTACCAAACTTCTTAGTCAAGTTACAGAAGACTTCATGGGACCAAGCGTAGCAAGGTAGCCCTAAACATTTTATCCAAACGTATCTTTGTCTATCCACTATGTCAATACTCCACGAAATAATCTCAGAAAACCATTTTCCACACCAGTCTTTCGCTTTTGTAATAAACTGTTGGACAACTTCACATTTTTCGGATTCAAGCAAGCACATACTTGCTCAAAGGGGAGTAGCTAAAATATAAAAAAAAAAACCTTCCTCAAATAAGCACTGTTGAATTGAGAAGGGATTAACATTATCAAAAACCACACGAAAGCTGACTCAAACCTCTTCATATCCTGGATATTAAGCTTAACCCTACATGGGAGAGTAGAAGTATGTTGGGCCGCACCTTTCCTTCCAAGATTGCCCGTGCTGACAGCATTGGCGTAGGTAAAGTCTAAGTTAAACCGATTTTCAAAGCCTCCTATATTATTGAAAACAGCTTTAACTTTCCTCTCAGGCAATCCTTCCTTCGAAGCTTTTGTGTCCTTCTGAAAATGCGGAACGTTAGCATGCAGTTTCTTTCCTTGTATAAAAATATTATCGAGCTTCGCCGCCATAATACACAGATCATAAATCTTCCTGAACCGTGCGAATCCAAACCTCATGCCTCTTTTATCCCTCCTACCAGGTATGAACACCTCCGAGATAACACCATACACCTTGAAAACCTCAAAGAGGTCCTTGGAATGGAAGTTGTCTGCAAAATCAGAAATGAAGAAAGAAGTGATAGGTTCTCCAACAACCCCACCTTTTCCACCATTTTCCTTCCAAACCGAAAAATTAGAAAAGCCCTTAGGATGTGCCTTACGAGCTACCTTAGTCCACGCCATTGCGAGGACAGAACCGAACACCTCTGTAACTACTTGGGCAAGCAGCCTAGAGGTGGTGGAGATTAGGGCAATTTGTAACTAGTCTAGAGAGAAGGGGATGTTTCTGACTCATCTTTTGTTCCAATGATGTTGATGAAACTTATGATCACATTACCTATGATTCAAGAACCAACAATCAATAAAATATAATCAAGAACTAAATAATTCATATGAATTTTTAAAAGTAATTTTAAACTAAATTAAAAAACAAAAAAAATCAAAGAAATTAATAAAGAAAACAATTTTAATCAAAGAAAACTATAAGAAAAATAAAAAATAGAAATTAAAGAATACTAAAAATTGAATTAAAAAGTTTAAAGAATAAAAAAAATAGAATGAGGTTTATGAGAAATGAAGTGGTAATGATTTAGAAACAAAGCCCACACGACCCAAGTACAAGGTTATGGAATTTTTAAAACAAAACCAAAATAAATAAAATAAAATAAATGAATCAGAAATATAACTTTCATCATCTTCTTCTTCCACACCGCGACCAACACTAATCATGGAGCCATAGCTAGCATTCTAAGCTCTATCAAATCGGAGCGGCATGACTCAAAACAAGCGCGAAACATATCAAAATAAAAAGTTGAACGCAATAGTAAAATCGATTTCAAGAATCGGCAACAAACAAATTCAAATCGAAAATGCGAAATCAATCCAATATACCTTCAAATCAAGGTTCGTAATGCTTCAACTCTTCTTCTCTTTTTCTTCTGAGCAAATTATGGATTGAGTTTCTGTTAATTTATGATTGAAATTGAAGAGGATGAAGAAATATTTAATTTAAAGGTTCGATTATGGTGATGAAAAAGTTAGAAATTTGAGGGTGAATTTCTGTAGCAATTTAATGGCTTCAAAAGCTTGATGAATGAGTGAGTATCATTCTCTATTTATAGATGAATGAGTGAGATGAAGCTTAGTCGTTTCTGTATTCACCTTTCATTTTGGATTCTATGTAGGTCGTTTGCTATTTGCTGTGTTTTTTTTGCATTTTCGCTCATGCTTACTACTTGAGGATTGTGTCGTTTTTGGAATTTTTGCAGTTGAAGTCATTTGGCTCACGTGCTTGCATTTTGATTTGTTTTGCAGTAGTAGCTCGTTTCAATTTCGTGTAGGTCATGTGGAAATATTACTTGGAATTTGGGAGCTTGGAAGGTGGAATCATGTTTTGTGATGTACGTCGTGACTTGGGATATTGGTAGCTGGAAATGTCTTGGAGGCTCATTAAAACTTGTTTGGAAATTTACTTTTGCATTAGTTTAGGCTCGTGTTTGTGACGTTGCGTAGTCGTTTTGCTTGCGCATAGTGGAAATGTTTGGATACAACTTTGTGGGGTCTTCTTACTGAAGTCACTTTGTAGCAGCTTTGAATTGGCTTAGGCTTGTGAAGCATTCCGTGTGCAGGTGTAGTCTCTTGTATTAGCTTGGCATTTTACGAAGTCTAAAATTGCTAGTTTGGTTATACAGCATGAGAGGCTTTGGTCATGGGTATTGTTGTAACTTCTATTATTTCATGTGCTTTGGGGTGTGAAGTAGTATTTTCATGTAGCTTCTCTTTGTAATCTTTTTTTTTGTGTGCAATTTCTTGAGTAGGATTTTTGTAGAATAATGGTAATGAATGGGCTTAGCATGGAGTAAATGGCCTTTGTAATATGTATTTAAAGTGGATAATCAAAAATTGGTTTGGATAAATGAATAATGGATATGGATATTTAAATGGATAATGGATTTAAAAAAATGATTTTTGGATTTTGAAATTATCTTTTAGGAATTGGATATGAAAAATGGATATGACAAAGAAAATGGATATAGAAAAGGATTTTGAAGAAAATGGATTAGAAACTGGATAATGGGCTTAACAGACTCTTTGCAATACCCAAAACTAAATCACACCCTTGACATTGCTTTGATTTGAAATCAAACGAATCATGAACTTTGCTCCTTATTTAATTCTTGAATTTAATTTGCCTCTGGTCAAACTTGAATCAAATTTGAAATTAATCAGAATAAACAGTCTGCTTGAATGGACTTGAATCGCATGATCAGAACTTGAACCTCATAATCAGGACTTTGCAGATGATTTGAAATATAGACCCAATGACTTGGCCTTTGAATACCCTGCAATTTGACCTAATCAGATGAATTTGGACTTCTACAAACCCTAATTTTGATCACTTGATTATTTGAAAATCCATGGCACAGATAACTTGTGAATGAAACCATCTTAATTTGTTTGACCATGATTAGGTCAAACCATTCTTGAATAGCCACACTTGACTCCAAGCCATACTTGAATAGCCACACTTGACTCCAAGCCATACTCTTGCCATCAATCTCCCTTTAAAACCCTAATAAGACAGAGAAGATGAAACAAGTAAAATTGCAAAAATATCTTTTGGTATTTTGGTTAGAGGTTTGTAAACAGAAACAAACATAAAGCTAGTAAGAAACACACAGATGCTTGGTGATTTCCATCAAAAGTAAACCCTAACAGGAGGGGAGGAGAACCAGTGTTTGTGATCTTGTTTGTGCAAAAAATGCAAATGATATGTGAGATCTTAGGGGTAAAAATTATGGTATTACAAAAAATATACGTTATTTTCTGTTGTTCTAACTCTTTTAGTGAAACTAAGATGTATAACCTTTTGCTTAGTGATATAAGGTGAGTGGAGTTTATGAAAAGATGGGTTGAGTTGAATTTAAGGAAAGTTTGTTGTTAATGATGAAGAAGAAGAGTAGTGGAACTGGTGTAGCAGTTTCAAATGGTAAGCCGAGTCCCACATTGTTTGAGTTGTAGTTTGCTTAAGTATTTATATATGTTACACTGACATCTACTTGTTATTGAAGTGTTGGGTTGACATGTGATGAATTGGACTAACACCCAATATTTATTTTTACAATTTAATTTTTTAATATTTAAATTTTTTTAATAAAAATAATATAATGATTAACTATTAGTTGATTCCTTAAAAAGCTAATCTTAAATATTAAAAAACCCTAATAAAAATGATAGAATCATTAATTATTAATTAATTTCTTAAAAAAATAATGATTAATAATGTATACTATACTACTCATCTATGCCACATCATTAAAAAAATATTTCTAATCCTTATCATTAACGAAAATTTTTAAGTTATAATATCAAACTAACTATGCAAACACTTCATGGTCAAATTAAATTTTTTAAACTATATTTGATATCTTAAATAAGTAATATATGTAATTTTTAAAAAGTTTTAAATATAAAATCTAAAATTAACATTGTTTTTTTCTTTAATAAGCTAAATATATTCACGGGGATACAAAAGGGGTATCCCAACCCATATACATCAAAGACCTCTCAGAAAAAGGCCTACAAAAAATCAGTTGGATAATTTACCCAAGTGTAATAGTTACAAATGTTAGAGCTATTGTGATTCTTTCCTATCCACCAGAAAACAAAACTATACGATTTGAGATCGTGTCTAATTCCCAAAACTCCTCTCTAAATATAATGTTGTTTCTACAGTACCAATTAATCCAACAAATTAGGATCCACAAACCTACTGCATTAGAAATCAAAAAAAAAATTTTAACGCACCCCGAAACCCAAAACGATAAGTGGTTCAACATGTCACCGACCATGATCTCAGGAATACCCAACCATTTGGTTGAAAAATTCCAAACCATTTTGGTCTTATAACAAAAGAAAAACACATGATCAACACTTTCATCCTCTAAAAAACAGAAAGGACATGCCTTTTCATATCTATTAGTAATAATTCCACGACGAGTAAGATTATCGCGAGTCGGTAATCGCTTATGAATCAACCGCCAACCAAATACCTTCACCTTAAGCGGTATCTGAGATAACCATAAAAGCTTAAACGCTGCTCTCTCGTTGACTCCAACAATCCCGACTGGTACTGTGCTATTGTCCTGTAAAAAATCATATAATGAAGAAACAGAAAAACATTAATATTCGGACAAACTCCATTTGGCTGTAGCATCAATTCCTACATGTATACCAACTTCTGCCAGCCGTGCGTATAAGGCAACCTTCTGCTGCAACACATTAATTGACAGAACAGAGGAAGGCACCTTAATATCCCATTTCCAACAGCCTTCACACCAAACTCCATTCTCAGCAACAGAACTAAATTTATCCTCCACAGCTAACCACAGATCAGGAAACGATTCAGATAAAATTATGCTATCCAACCATCGGGACCGCCAAAAAGAAACCAACTCTCCACTCCCAATGTTACAGGAAATCAGTTCAGAAGCCAAATTCTTTCCACAATAATTAGAACACCCAACCAAATCTCTCCACCATTTTGAAGGGGCGGTATTCGTATCAGGACAGACGCCGTCATACAACTCATATTTGTACTTAGGGTATCTAGCTGAGATAAAGCTTTTCCACCGAGTATCCTTATGTTCCAAAATTTTCCAGCTCCACTTAAAACATAATGCTAAATTGAACTTTTTTTAGGTCTTTCACCCCTAAACCCCCATTTTCTTTCTTATTACATACGGTGTTCCAAGATACCCAAGCCACACCCTTTCTCGAAACCGTACCGTTCCATAAAAAGAATTTTTGGATAGACGACAATATGCGAATAACATTAACCGACATTTTGTAAAAGGACATGAGATGAATCGGAAGATTAGCTAAGACAGAATTAATGAGAGTTACCCTGCCCCCCATAGAAAGAAACCGACTTTTCCACGAATTTAATCTTGCAAGAACCTTATCTATTAACGGCTTCCAAAAAGACACTAAAGAATGATTCCCTCCTATGAAAACTCCTAAGAATTTAAAAGATTAGGCATTCAAGGTCTTACAAGATAAATAGTTGCACGAGGCTGAAGTGAAAGCTTCATCTACGCCTACACCATAAAAGGAGCTCTTGTTGAAATTAATGTCCAGCCCAGATATTAACTAAAAACCTTTAAGAATATTCTTAGCAGCCAAGATATTTTGCCAAGCACCATCTCCTATTAGGATTGAATCATCCGCATATTGCAGCAAGTGAAAACCAACTTCCTCATTGATTTTAAAGCCAGAAAACATACCATTCTCCAACGCTCTCTTCATAAGGACTGCAAGACCTTCAGCGGCAATGGTGAAAAGAAAAGGAGCAAGAGGGTCGCCTTGCTTAAGACCCCTTGTAACTACGAAATCCCCGGTTGGGCTGCCATTAACCAGAACAGAGGAAAAAGAATTGAATACTGCTGAATCCATCCACCTCAACCAAGAACTGCCAAAGCCCATAATACTCATAACATCTCTTAAATACTCCCATTCTACACAGTCGTATGCTTTGGCAAAGTCGACCTTAAACAACATGAGATCCTTCTTAAAACGTTTAGCATAGTCGATAACTTCATTTAACACTAAAACTCCGTCTAACAAATTTCTACCTTCTATGAACGCCGTCTGAGAATTGGAAATGATCTTACCGATTTTCATTTTAAGCCTAGAAGCAAGAATCTTTGACAGAATTTTATAAACTGAACTGACCAATGTAATAGGCCTATAATCATCCAGGTTTCAGGGATTCTCAGATTTTGGAGTTAGCACCACAAAAGAAGAAGCAAACGCCTTATGGAGTTTCTCACCCTTGAAAAATTCCAAGATGCAATTAATGAAGTCGTTGCCTACTATCTCCCAGCGATTCTTGATAAAATCAAAGCTAAAACCGTCCGGGCCAGGACTACGATCACCAGCGCAATCAAATACAACTTTCCTAATTTCTTCATTATCCACATCAGCATCTAGCTCTTCTCTATCTACTTTGGACAGGCACTTGAAACCACTGTTTCCCACAGAAGGATAAGGTCTGGCAACTTTGGAAAACCTTTTAGCAAAATGTTCTTCGACCGCCTCTTTGACTCCTTGGACATCCTCCACATAGTTGTCGTTGACTTTAACAGAACAAATAGTATTCAGGTTCACACGATTTCTCACTGCAGCGTGGAAAAACTTTGTGTTAGCATCACCCTCAGAACTCCACTTCAGCCTAGACTTCTGTTTCAATATACTTTCTTTGATTCTCATTGTTCTCCATAACTCATCTTCAGCCTGATTTCTGTCTACTAACTCTGCTGCAGAGATATCACCGCTTCTTGACTCTAATAAATCTTCAATGTCATTGATGATACCAATATCTGACTTAATTTTTGTATCAACCCATCCATAGCTTCAGTATTCCACCAGCGTAATTTCTTTCTGAGATTCTGCATCTTCTTAACTAGAATAAACGAAGCCTTCCCTGATACCTTGAAGCTTTCCCATTCCTTTTTGACAAAGTCCATGAAATTAGGGTGATCAAACCAACAGGCCATAACTTTAAATGGATTGGGGCCCCAATCCATGTTTCTCACAGAAATCCACACCTGCCTATGATCTGATACATCCCTAGCTCCAATTTTCTGACTCACCATATTCCAACCATTACATATACCGTGAGAAACTATAAACCTGTCTAACCAACTGCAAATTTTACTCCTTAACTTGAACCAAGAGAACTTATTCCCATTCAGAGGCAAATCCACACACCCCATTAAATTTATGAACTCTGCGAATTCCTCCATGTATCTTCTGTTGAAAGAAGAGTAACTAATCTGTTCAGCAGGACTCTTAATCGAATTGTAATCACCACCAAGAATCCACTCTCCAGGCTCCAATGTGTTTTTAAGATTGATAAGATTGGACCATAACTCCCTTTTCTCCGTCATATTACATGGAGAATAGATAATGAACAAATAACACTTCATACCTCTCCATAAAGCTTGCACTCCTAAGAAGCCTTTTCCCCTGTAGCTACATATAGGTTCCACCACACCACTCTTCCAAAGGGTTAAAATTCCACCTGAAGAACCGACTGAATTAGAAGCAGACCATTGACACCCTCTATCTCTCCATAAACTGTAAACCACATCGTCAGACATACTAGTTCTTTTAGTCTCTTGTAAAAAACAAACATCATCTCCAACCTTATTGATAGTTTCTCTAATTTTCTTTCTCTTGAGGCCACTCCCACAACCCCTTATATTGTAGGTTATAATATTCATAAGGAAACTCTGTTTACCACCTTCTTACCCCTCTTCGATTCTCTATCCACTACTTCAAGATTCCTCACAATTGGTTCAAAAATTTCATCATCCTCCTCAGCTTCTATACCCAGACCTTTGATAGCAGACCAAACTCTCGATGGGAGACTTTCTACATGTTTCTTAATTCTAGAATTATTATGATGAAAACCAGAATCATTCAATGAGTTATCTAAGGAGTCAGACCCCATGTGATGTGGAATCTTAGGCAACTCGTTTTCATTCATATCAGGCTTTCTGAAGTGCTCCTTGGTAGACCTTGTTGAAAACGCATCAGCTTGTAACAGAGTGGCATACACTACAACAAAAGTAAGTTATAACATCGCACCTTAGACAGCGCTTTAATACAAAAGCGCCGCTATAAGTTAAAAACAAGGAAACTAGCCATTTAAAAAAGTAAAAGCGCAAAAAAATATAAGACCTTAGACAGCGCTTTCGCCAAAAGCGCTTTATAAGGTCTTATTAATTTAAAAAAAAAATTAAAGGAAAATATTAGACAGCGCTTACCTTAAAAGCGCTTTCTAAGGTCTTAAAAATTAAAAAAAAATAAAATCAAAAGCGCTGTCTAAGGCCAACCTTTGAAAGCGCTTTTAGAAGCGCTGTCTAAGGTCCAGTTTAGAAAGCGCTTTTATTAAAAGCGCTGTCTAAGGTCTAATAAAATCAAAATATATGAATAGTCAGTATTCATTTTCATATTTCCGCTCTTTCTTCTCCCCTGCATGCGAACAGAGCTCAAAACCCTTCACCGAAAAACCTTCACCGTCAACCGTCCTTAACCATCCGTCAACCGTAAACCTTCACCGAAAAACCTTGCCGTCCGTCCATTTCTGCTCATTTCCGTCGTCGTTCGTTTCTGCTCATTGCCGTCGTCCGTCCGTTTCTGCTCTTTGATACATTTCGTTCTTGCATTGCCGTTGTTACCGTCGTTAAAGGTACGTTGTTGTGTTTTGTTAAGTTTTGTTAATGAAGTTAATGAAAATGAGTTTTGTTAATGAAGTTCGTTCAGTTCGTTCTTTCTGCTCTTTGATGAGTTTTGTTAATGAAGTTATGTTGGACTGTTTTATTAATGAAGTTTTGTAGTGAATGAGTATGTTTGATGTTTTGTTAATGAAGTTTTGTAGTGAATGAGTATATTTGATGAGTTTGTTAATGAGTTTTGTTAATGAAGATTTGTTAATGAAGTTTTGTAGTGAATCTGTATGTTTTATGAGTATGTTTGATGAGTTTTGTTAATGAAGTTATTGTTTAGGTCGAAATTAGTTGGACTGTTGTTGGAATTTGAATTGTTAACATGATAGTTTAGGTTAGTTTTAGTGAGCTAACTCCAAGTATTTTTGTTTAAAACATATTTTATTATATTTGTTAAATCGTTTAGTTTAGTTTAGTTTAGTTTAGTTTAGTTTAATGAAGTTTTGTTTAAAACATCTTCTAAATAGTTTAGTTTAATGAAGTTTAGTTTAATGAAGTTTTGTTTAATGAAGTTTTGTTTAAAACATCTTCTAAATAGTTTAGTTTAGTTTTATTAAATCTTCTAAAAAACTTTTATTTTAAAACATATCCAACTCTTTAGCCATTATAGCTAAAGAGGTAAAATTTGTTATATACTTGATTTCTTTCTTATATTTGTTATATATTATGTCATATTTGTTATATTTGATATCCTTGATTTCTTTATTATATTTGTTATATATTATATTTGATATCCTTGATTTATTTATTACAGGTTAGATGGCTACTAACAATGATCACCCACATGATGATGATCACCCACATGATGATGATCACCCACATGATGATGATCCCGATATTCAGGTTGGAAGTAACAGATCTATGGAAGCAGAGATTAGAAGAGGAATAACCATTATGAAGAGAGTGATCCGTGCTAGAGATCAAGGCATCACTTATAATGTGCATTGGAGCGCCCAGAATACACTTATTGAGCCTAACGGTCATACTTTGACAAGTTTCATTGGTGCACTTGTAAGGAATGCGGTTCCTATTACTTGTGATGATTGGAGATCCAAACAGTTGAAGGAAACCAAAGAAAAAATTTGGAATGAGATAAAGGTACCATAATTATGTCTTTAATTATGCCAACTAATTATGTCCTTCAAATTATTTGTACTAACCAATGTGTATGGTTTTTTTAGAGGTGCTTCAACGTCAAGGAAGAAAGAAAAGCTTTTTTGATGAGATTGGCAGGGAAGCTCCTAAGAAGGTTTAGGACATATTTAAACCGCACCTATCTTAGGGATGCTGACGATAACTTTGTTGATGGAGAGTATCCATCTAAATATGCAAGTTTGATTTCACCACAAGAATGGGTAACGTTTAAATCCAAACGACAAACCCCAGAATTTACGCGATTAAGTGCAATTAATCGGGAAAGAGCATCAGCTCCCAAGTATAAATACAAGAAAGGACGTGTTGGATATGGACGTTTGGAGCAATCTTTGGTAAGTATCAATATATTGCAATGCTATAATAATTGTTCATCATGAGTTATAGTTGATCATATTATTTGGCTTTATATGTAGTTACAACAGGCGAATAGCTCTGAAATATCTCTTCCTGCACATGTCTTGTGGAAGGAAGCCCGTGTGGGCAAGTCTGGAGTTGTTGCAGTAGAGGTTCTACAAGTATTTGAGAAATGTGTAAGTATAACAATATTTCTTTAATTAAATCAAAACTTTATTAACAAATATTTGACAAATATTCGATATTTATCTGATTTTCAGGAGGCGTTATCTCAGTCTGTATCTCCAGACGATACCAGGAGCATACTTAGTCGGGCATTAGATGTCCCTGAGTATTCTGGTCGGGTGAGGGGTAAGGCATTTGGGATCACCCCGACCTCCTTGAATATTAAAAAGGGAAAGGTTGCTAGTAATGTAGAACTTCAAGCTAAATTGGAAGCACTAGAAGCTGAGGTTCGGGAATTACGAAAGGAAAAAGAAAGGGATAACACTTCATGTGTTAGAGATGGATCGGAGAAAGATAGTATCAACTGCAGCTTTCATCCGATTATTCCAGAGGTAATTATATATATATTTATGAAATTAAATTAGTAGCTTAAATTATTTAAATGACATATATACACATTAACAATGGCATATTTATTTTTGGTTTTAGGGCGTTTCCCAATGTCAGCTCTTCTTATCTTCACCAACTTATCGGAATGTTGCAAAGGGAAAAGTGTATAACAATGGGGTACAATTACTTCACAATAAATCCCTCCCTACTGGAACTTTGAAAGTATCAGTTGATATTGCTATAGAGGAGGAAGCACCATTACCCTATCCTGACGATGATTCGGATGTAACATTGGTGCGAGATGCTATAGGGTCGTATGTTGCATGGCCGTCAAACGTCATACTCGTAGGATATGAGGTTGCTTAAAACCGTTATAAACCTTTGTTAACCTTAATGTGTAGATTCAAAGATTTTACGAGCATTTTATTTTCATTTTTTACATGGTAATGTTATTTAGACTCCAACAAAATCCAAAACAAAGGATAAGCGGATTCCGGAGCATACCGAGTCCGTTGTTTCAAAAAAACAGGTACATCACAATTATATGATATTTATGCATAGAAAATGTTAAATTGGATATCTTATACTTCATCTAACAAATTATAT
Organism: Lathyrus tuberosus; assembly: GCA_022829125.1. Lineage (NCBI taxonomy): Eukaryota > Viridiplantae > Streptophyta > Magnoliopsida > Fabales > Fabaceae > Lathyrus > Lathyrus tuberosus. The sequence goes on along the minus strand of JALAZF010000627.1, from coordinate 2,689,380 downwards.
GATATATAGCTGCCTGGTAAACAGATTAGCAACATTTCAATGCAAAAAAATGTTGGTGCTAAGAAGAGCAGGGGTAGAAAACAACCTATCTCCAAGTTTAGGTCGTGCCTCCAGACGTATCTACAAGTGACAGATATTATCACCGGAGGTGTTCGTCTTATACATATGGAGAAAGGTATCTATGGCTTTGAACATGACCAAATTATTAGTAATGAAGACTTCGAGCAAGTTTTCAATCATGAAGAATTGGGCGGCACTGTTTTCAATACATACGTGAGGTATATATCCGATCTACTTTGGTATATTAATTGAACAACTTATTTACTTTATGTTTCAAATGAATAGTCTAATGTTAATGATGTTTTTATTTAAGGTTTCTGTATGACAGAGTTATGCGCCCACACGGATTGCAGCAAAGATTTGCATTCCTATGCCCGGCGTCTGTCAACTTAACCTTAATAATCAATAAACCAGATGAGGTCCTGGCGTATATACGCGACGTCTTTATGGACAACCAAGAAACGGAAAAGTTGTTCTTTTTACCGTTTAATACTGGGTTAGATTTTCATTCTAAATTCATCTATTATAGTTTTTTTGTATTTTGATGTCGTGTAGAAAGTTTCCATCTAACACTTGTTTAATCTTACAGTGGACATTGGTTGTTGGTCGCAATTAATCCTAGCAGAGCAATGGTGTATTATCTGGATTCGTTAGGAAATGATTGGACAACATACCCGGATTTGAAGAAGTGTATTGACACGTAAGTGAGATTGTTCTAAATATGAATGTGTATATTTATTTGTTTGTTTATTTATTTATGTGAATTTTTCTAAATATTCACTTATATTTTATTAGCGCTATACAAGCTTTCCTAGCACTACGAGATAGCCATCTACCACAGCGGAGAGTCAACCCCATTATTACATGGAATACAGTGAAGGTATATTAATTATCACATGTGTTATTATATTAGTGATGCTACTTGATAAAACTTAGGATTTATCCATATTTTCTTTTCATTTGTAGTGTCCTCGGCAACGCAATCAAATAGATTGCGGCTATTTCATGTTGAGGTTTATGAGAGACACTCTTTTGTTGGATCGAATAGAGATTCCATCCGATGTATGTATTTCTAACTTATGAGTTATTTTAATATTAACACATATCTCTCATGTCTAATGAAATAGTTAAAACTAAATCAAACTATGTTATATTATTATGTAGTACTTTGAAGAATGCAAGTGTGCTTATTACTCAATTTCTCAATTGGATGAAATTAAAGAGGATTGGTGTCAATACATTGTGGAGCTCGGAATTTTACAAGGTATAATATTGTACTCTTACTTTAATTGATGAGAATTTAAATATGTGTAACTTTGTTTATGTATTCTTTTAATTGAATTACAATCTTTGTGTTTTCAGGACCTATAATGTAGATTTGAAGCATACCTTTGGTTGGATGCAAAAGTACTAGTATAAGTGATATGTGCATTTGTAGAAAAAATGTAATGATTTGTAATTATAAATAGGTGTATATATAATTTTGGTTTGTAATTTTAAATATATATATATTGGTTTGAATTGCCAATTGTTTTGGATATATAATTTTGGTGTAAATTGGTACATTTAAATAGGATAAATTGGATTGATTTGAATCTCCAAATTGTGGTATTTTTCTGAACAGGTCAAAAACAGGTTGAAAAAACAGGTCAAATTCTGGTTGAAAAAACCTGGTAAAAATTGAGGTTTTAAAAAATTTATATAAAATTTTTCGTATACTTTAGACAGCGCTTTTGGTGAAAGCGCTGTCTAAGGTATACCTTAGACAGCGCTTTGGGTGAAAGCGCTGTCTAAGGTATACCAAAAAAAGTCAAAAAAGGTAGGGCTTAGACAGCGCTTTCACCAAAAGCGCTGTCTAAGGTATACGAAAAATTTTATATAAAGGTACCATAGACAACGCTTTTCATTAAATATACCCACCTTTAGACAGCGCTTTTGGTATTAACCAAAGCGCTGTTTAAACCTATAGCAGCGCAGGTTTATACAGCGCTTAAAAGCGCTGTCTAAGGGCAAAAAAAGCGCTGTCTAAGGTCTTATCTGTTGTAGTGATAGTAAGACGGACTAAAAGGAATTCTTATCCTCTTGTAAATATCTTCCATAAGAATCTTCTTCTTTCTACTTGTAGATCCCCTCTTGGTTTCTAGGCCCTCACACTGAATAACCACTTCATTGCTTTTTTCTCCTCCCATTAATCCTTTGCCAACCTCCCTCGTACAAGTTCCATTCTTATCCCCTCTCTTTAGTTTCATAAGAGAACAAGACGCACGTTCTAAACTAGAGCCAGATTTAAAACTATCTCCAACACTAGCTCCTACTATATCCACTTCCATCATACCAGACTTGTCTCTAACAAAAGGCATAGATTTTTTACCAGAATGAGCTTCTACGACATTGTCACTAAACCTGGGACCGTTGTTAAGAGTAGTATTCTTCTTACCAGACGATTCACACTCTTCTACCCCACCTACCTTACTCTGATTCTTGCACAAATGACCACATTCGCCTAAAACCAAGATAGGAGAAACATGCTCAGGTGATATGGATTGGGAGCTGAGTACTCTAGATGAACTATCCCAGGATACCCCATCAATTTCCTGATTTGATTCTGACTCCACAAACTCATAACTATCTTCCTCAAAGCAGGGCTCTTTAGGTAACTTTTGGGGTAAAATATAAGGTCCAAATGCATCTTCAACAATCTTGATTCTGTAAGAAATGTCGTACACTTCTATGTTGACCACTTCGTTAAGACTCATTGCATATTTGGTTCTAATCAGAATTCTAGCAGTGTCAAACCTTGACTGCTTCCTTGTATCTTCGTCCATCTTGATAAAAACCCCAGTGGTAGCAGCTAAAAATGAGAAAAATTTTGTACCCCAAACGTGACAAGGAAGCCCAAATATCTTAACCCATGTTAATCTCTCTTGGTCAACATCATTTGGGTTCCAAGGGAGGATTTCTGAAAACCATTTGGAAATCCATTTACCTTCCTTTGATATAATCTTTTGAATATCACCAGGGTTGTCTTCCTCCAACAGGCAAAGATTGGCCCCCATAGGTGTAACATTGATATTGAAGAAACCCTCCATTTGAAACGCATCCATGACTTCTGCAGCAGAACCTGGACTCTCCAAAACTCCAGTGAAGGCTTGTTTAAATCTCTCCATCTCTTCAGTGTTAACATTAAAGCTCAAATGGGCGAAAGAGGGTTTATCACCCATGACACATTGATTCGAATACAGATTTCCCCCTTTACTACTACTCACACCATTAGTAATCTGAGCAAACGAAACTCTATTAGCATTCATATGCCGAGCACCTGGTTTGTAAGGGGCCCCCGCCACCCCATTATTCTTAGCCTGCAACCCTTGTTTCGAAGGATGTGTAGTACCCATACTTTTGTTTTCTCTACGGAATCTTGGCAGATTAACAAAAATCTTAGTGCCATTGATGATAATCTTGTCAAGATTAATGGCCATAAGATCTTCGTCTTCCATTTTTTTGAACCTAACAAAACCAAACCTCTTACCTCTAATGTCGACTCTTCCTGGAATAAACACCTCCAAGATCCGACCATAAGCCTAAAAAACTTCGTACATTCTCTTAGTGTCATGAGAATCTGGAAACTCAGTAAAAAAGAATGAAGATGCTTCATTCCAATCAAGATCTGTGAGCTTTCCTTTGTTGCTTTTCCAGATGGACGGTCTCCCCGCATTCTGACTCCTATTCTTCTTCCTCTCTACTTCAATCCATGTACCTTTACTATGATTGTTACTGTTGAAGAAACCTATGAAAACCAGACGATAACCCAAATCGGAAAAGAAAACACCAATCGCTTACAGCTCAAAGCTCAGCAGCCACAAGAGGAACAAAGATATCACAGATTGAGGCCTCTCTGTTCAATGTAGCCCCAAAGGGAGGAAGGTCCCTAACCCTAAGGCTAGGACTTTAAACCAAACCCTTTGAACCTACCAAACAAGCAACCAATCCGTTATACCCATGGTCCAGACAAGAACAGGCTGAATCTGACCTTTAGTGAACCTGGTACATGATGCCGTGTTGATGGTTGAAGAAGATGAGTCGAGTTAGAATGAGGTTGGTTCAAAAGCTAGAGAGAAGGGAGAGTTTCTCTCTCTTGATATTAAAGTAAGTTACGGTGCTTAGCTAGTAACTTCCTTGTAATATTGACAGTTAAGAATGAAATAAAATCTTAAAGAATCCTTATTAAAAATTAAAAAATCAAATCAAGCTAATTTAAATTTAAATTTGAATCTATACTAAGACCTATATATGGAAGTGTATGATATGTCCTGGATTAATGTTCAACCTAATCCTTAAATAAATAGTAACAAATAAATAAAATTTAATTCTAATTCCAACTCAACTAAAAGTACAATAATCAAAATAGAAATAATTATAATAAATAAAGAGAAAAAAGAATATGCACTGACAGTGTAAAATATTTTTACACTGTCAATCAATCACGAACGTGTATTCCGCCAAGTCACACGTTTAATTTTAAAATACTGGTATGACATGACGAAATGTTATAATTCTATTAGATGATGGTGTAAAACAATATTGCACTGATAGTGCACTAATTTAATCTCATAAATAAATTACAGAATTTAATTTAAAATTTCAAAATATACTTATATATTATAATAATGATCCACAATAATATTTATTTGAGAAAAAATTAGATAGAGAAACTTGTCATTTGCACATTCATGAATAAAAGCCTTCAATACATTCACACCATGAATAAAAGCCTTAAAAACAACAAAATAAAAAAAACAATAAAACCTTATAATAAGTAAAGAAACCTTCCAACTTCAAAAGAGATATAAGCATCAAGACATGCATAGTCAACTTGCTTTAGAGTAAGAGGAAAATTACTCCAATCACTCAAAGTAATTTTCTTTGGTTTCTCAATCTCTATTCCAATAATTCAAAAAGCCAATGTTTTAAGCCCAGCGAAATTCAAAGCTTTTTCACTCTTCTTTATCGCAGCAAGGTTGCGAAGATCAACAAAGTTCACAACACGCATGGAGAAGTCCCGAAGAAGTTTGTCCACGTCGTCTTTGATCCCAACACCAACAAATTTGTAGTTTTTGTTACCCAAGAAAGCAATTAGTGATTCTGGGATATACGAGGCGTGTAAGATTTGGAAAACCAGACATTCTCCGCCGATGCATAGTTGAAGGACAGCAGCATTTGTTTGACATGCCACGGCGTTTGGCAAGTAGACATTCGACTTCCAAGCCGACGATGGCATTGTTGTTGTTGTTAAGGTAAGGGTTGATGCTTAAGAACCATTCGTCGACCATGGAAGGGGTGTTTGTCACCATTGTGTGAATAATGAAAGAGTTGAAGAAAACATCGTACTTGTTGTGGGTTTTGCAAGGGAGAGCACAATCGAAAATGCTGATGGACATTTTGAATTTGCAAGGTAATATGTTGCCCTAGAAAAGCTAATCAACAGTAGTATATATAAGGTGTTTTAGTCAGAGTATTATTTAGATATTTCAAAATTGTCTTTGTTTTTTAAATTGATATAAATATTTTAACAATTTATTTAGAAACTATCCATTAATTGTTAAATCAAAAAAATATCCATTAATTGTATTTCTAATTTTTTAGTCAACGTATCATTTGGTTATTTTTGAAATTGTTTACTTTTTAAAAACTGAGATAAATATTTTAACAAACTATTTGTATTACTTCAATATTATCCATTAATTGTTTTTCTAATTTTTTTAATTTTCGATTTTAATTTTCAAATTCTTTTTTTATTTGTTTATTTAAATTAAATTTTGTTAACACACTATATATAGTATTTTGATTATATCCATTAAATATTGTATTTAATGTTTTACATTTTTATGTATTATTATTTTCTTAATATAATATTCCAAATCAAGTCTTAAAAAATCTCAATCAATTTTTAAAATGTCAAATTTTAAACTAATTACAATTTAAATTTTATTTTTTATACTGTATATGAGAGTGTTTTTTAATCTTTTAACACGTAGTCTTAAAAATAGTAAGAATTGAATCTTTTAATACTCTGTTCAAAAATATAGTATAAAAAGATTTTAAGAATATAGTAAAAACATTAAAAATAGTAAGAATAATTTTTGGATATTTTAAGAATAAAGTATTATAATTGAATATTGTATTTTAAAATATTTTTAAGAATATAATATTAAAATTTTTTTGAACGAGCTTGGTAATGGACACACTTTATGTCATTAATAATTGGTTTGAAAAAGTTTTAATCTCTAAAACTGAATGTGTGTGTGGAAAATTGGGACTCGACTCTTTCGACACTGGAGAAATTTAATATGTTGGTTGAGATTCTTCTTGAAAACGTTCGAGTAACTGATATTGGTCTTGTTGGTGTATCAAATTGTTTGAAGTTGGAAACTTTGCATCTCGCAATGTAACGCCCTGTATAATATATATCTATAATATCATATAAGTGTTATTATCTGGTACTGACACCAATCATAAGTGCCTAGTGACATAATCTACATATACTTGACCATCTCTATAACATAAAAGATAACATATGGTACATGATATTGAAAGCTCCACATATATAAAAGACAACCTAAAACATAAAATACACAATGCATAGCAGTATAAGCATAATCTAAGCTTCTTTTGAAACACTTGAGCAAAGCTCCACATGCAAACTAAACCTGCAAACGTTACCTGAAAAACAACAACAATAATGGGTTGAGATAATAATCTTAGTGAGTTCCCCTATCTTATGGGTTCGCTCGGCTCTAAAAGGTTCTAGCCAATTCCTATCTCGACTCAAAAGGGAAAGGGAATAAGACTTGGGTTCACATAGTTCGTAATGTATGGAAACATGCCTCTTGAGTCCAACTCATACTCAAATGGGCATTTAAGGGAACATGGAGTATTACACACAAAAACACCTGAGTGTTCAGATGTTGGTATTGTCTTTGTGGCTAAATGTTGCAAGATGTTTTTTTTGATAGGCAATTCAATAAATGAGATTAAGGAAATCTCCAAACCAAAACAATTACAAAAAGTCGAACGGGAATTTATACCACTCGTAAAGTCGACAAGGGATCCTACCTTTCCTACCAAATATCAACCTATTCCAAGACGACACTTTGATCTCGTTTACAATGTCGTTAACATTAAACACACAATCGCAAAACAAAATGTTATTACGGGCCCTCCATATAATCCATCAGGTAATAAACCAAATTGACGACGTCGTAGCCATGTTACTACGACCTTTGAGTCTAGTATTCCACTCCTTTGCATGATTGAAGTAGGTCGAATCCGTAATAAGATCGATGTCCAACCAGTTGCAAATCTGCCTCCAAACCAATATAGAATATTGACAGGAAAAAAAGAGGTGGTTCAAATCTTCTAGAGAGTGAGAGCAGAAAACACAATCCTTTTCAAGAGCATTTTCAATTATCTTCCTAGCAACCAAATTATCTCTAGTTGGTAACCTATCTAAACACAATCTCCACCCAAAAATTTTTATGTTTGCTGGAAGACTGGATTTTCACATTAGTTGAAGCAAATTCTTGTTTTCCAACACATTCCCATGATTAACAGAATTAGTATTCAAGATGGAGTAAAACGAACTCACCGAAAAAACCAAGGAATCGCATATAATCCACTTCCATTCATCCTTCTTGTTTTTCTTCGGGGATAAATCTTCTAGGAGTTGACTGCAATCAATCCAGTCCTACTGCAGATTGTGGTCTGCAATATATATAATGTCGAGAACTTTCCACTTCCACCTTTCTCCTTCCCACTCCCCCATCTCACTAACCGAGCAATGTTGCTTCCTGCTGACATGATACAACTCAGGAAAGCGGTCCTTCAAAGCCTCATTACCGTGCCAAATAGTATGCCAAAAATCGACATTATTCTCATCACCAATCGTACATTCCAAGAACTCTCTAAATAAAGAGGAAGAATTAGGCTTTGAGCTGGCCAAGATGTCCCTCATCCACATCGAATCGAGTCTCGAACTACCAACATCATAATACCTTTGAAATTTTAAGCTCAGACTGCCGTATCTGGATTCCAAAGTATTCCTCCAAATTTCGTCTCCTCCAGTGTGGAATTTCCAGATCCATTTAGCAAGAAGGGCCTTATTGAAATGACCTACATGTTTTAGGCCGAGGCCTCCCGTATCCTTCGATTTGCAAATAGTTTTCTAGGGGATCCAAGGAATGTATCTTTTTTCTGCTGCACCAATCCACAGGAATCGTCTTTGAAGAGCAATAATGTCCTTCACAATCTTCTTAGGCGCCTTATAGAAAGCAAGGTGGTGGATTGGCAAGTTAACAAGCACCGAATTTAAAAGCGTAACTCTGCGTCCGATGGAAAGATTACGGTTACTCCAATTGGATAACTTCTTTTTCAGAAAAATTAAGATGGGTTCCCAAAATTATAACCTTCTATTATTCCCTCCAACCGACAGCCCAAGAAAATTGAAAGGAAAATTTCCAGACTTGTATTGCAGAAAATGTTCAGCAGCGGAAATCAGCTCTATATCAACTCCTATACCAAAGATGTAACTCTTGGAATAATTAATCTTAAGACCGGAAGAAACTTCGAAAGCTCTAAGAATTGATTTGAAAGCCCAGATGTTGCGTACAAAACCTTCTCCTAAAAGCAGAGTGTCATCTGCAAATTGTGGAATGCTCGGAGATTGACAGTCAAGAATTTTGAAAGAAGTCAAAAGTTTGATGTCTATAGCAGTTCTAACTAAGCATGTAGGGTAGTCATCTGATACTGATATTAAGTGTGTTACTGCTAAGTTTGTAGCACTTAATAAATTGTGCATTAAGGGTAGTCATCTGTCTAATGTGGGCATTGCAACATTTGCTTTTAGATGCCCCAATTTGGTTAAACTCAATGTGAGAAAGTGTTTAAGAGTTATGGGTGAAGTTGAGGAGTGGTTTAGTTTAAGGAAGAGCTTCTTAGAGTTTAATTTTTATCACAATCAAATTCAAGGTTTGAATTGAAGTGATCGTGATGTCGGAGTTCAAGAAACTACCATGGCTTTTCCACCAATTGACAATAAAGTAAATATTAATGACGATTCTCCTTCAACTAGCAATAATAACGACAACCGATGGTCATTGATCAAGACCAAGTTTTGAGTTTTGGCAAGTAAAAATTTTGTGCCCATGGGCTTTTAAAAGGAGGACAAACATTGATTCTATTTCTAGTAACAAACTTTCTTAACATTTGTAAGAATTTCTATACATTTTACAACATTTTTTTTGATGAGCTCTTGTTGCTTGTTTAGTGTCATGGCTATTCAAATATCTATTGCTCATTGAATATTTATTTTATATGAAACTTGAATAACAACTTCTATTATGTTAATTTCTTGTATCCAATAACATTTATTCCTTGCCCTATTCATTTGTTAGAATGGTTATACATTTTTTGACATTATCTTTGATAAACACTTCTTGCTTGTTTGGTGTCACATTCGTTTTTTTTTTATAAGCAAGAGATTGAATTAAAGGAGTACTAGAGGTACCCAATCCCAACATAAAAAAAACTCAACAAAGGGGAGAAAAATAAAGAAAATCCTGACCAACTAAACACTAAGCCTAACCATCCAAGGGGTACTGACAGAAAGCAAAAAAGTTATAGTTGGAATGAAAATTTTCTCCAGCAACACACCACTTCCAAGCCATGCTTTTAATATCCCATAACAGATTCCTTAAAATATTGCTAATTGAATTTTGTTGCTTTGATGGTTGATATTACATTTATATTTCCTATTTTTAGGATTGTTTATTCTATTTTCATTGTGACTAACATGTTTTTCATAATTTATACCAAATGATACTTTTCTAATGCATTTCTTATTATATATTTCCTACCCTAGTCACCACAGCTTGATGAATTTGTTATTGACCATAATCAAACCAAAAAACATTATGGAATCTAGATTTCTTTTTTAGTGCTTGACTTGTATAAGCATAAACTTGAAGATGCAAAAAAAATAGTGTTTTTCTTTATCATATTTACTTTACAGTCGTAATTTGTTTACTTGACATTTTTGTTTCTTAGTTGTCATTCAGTTGAATATGTTTTTGATGTATCTGTTTTTGTTCCTTCCTAATTTGTTACCTTGGTGGTTTTTCTTCATCATATTTCAATAAATTATGCTTGGGATTATAATTTGGTGGCAGAAATTTGGTAATAGATTCTACTTAATGTTTTTGGTGAATCTTGTTATACAGATGATGGAAAAATATAATGTTGAAAAATAAGATTTTGAAATTAGGTTTGTGAGGTCATTGTAAGTTAATCAATAGTGAGGTGTTAAAAGAGTATGTAGTAGAATATTGAGTTCCCACTTGGTGGAATTGAAGTTAGGGGTATTTGTATGAATTTTGTGGGATGGAGTGGTGTGAGATATTGGATCGAACTCTAGTATGGTCGAAGGGTATCTTTTGGTTCGACAGGAATTAAGCATGAGGTCGAAGTCAGTTCGCATGCTGTTGTTGGAGTAATGCGTGTCGAAGTTTGTTCGAATAATGCTTGTTGTAGTCGAAGTTTGTTCTAACATGTATTAGTCAATATTACTAGGGTTATTAGCATGTTGAACTGGGCCTTGTGTTAAGGATCCAATTGTTTAAGTTAGCTTGTACCCTAAGTTAACTTGTAATGGGTAATTTGTTAAAGGCCCATTAGTTTAGTGTGCTAGGTTTTATTATAAATAGCATGTTAGTCTCTCATTCTAAAGTGTGACGAAACCTAATAAGGGTGAGAGAAGTTAGTTCGTTATTCTTGTATACTTGTAATCCTTATTTTAAGGAGAAAGGAAAGAATAACAGTTTATAACCAATCCTTGTTGTTTTTCCCTTGTATTTCCGTTAACCCTAACCCTTGTGTGTTTCTTGATCATAAAGAAACCGTTTAATAATTTGTTTCAAGGCCTCCTTATTCACAACAAATTGGTGCGGTGAGCGTGCAGAAGATGTCTTCAACAAAGTATGATATTCAAAAGTTCACCGGAGTGAATGATTTTGGTCTAAGGCACTTGAAGATGAAAGCCCTACTGGTTCAGCAGGGTTGTTTGGAAGCATGGAAGGGACAGGCAGCCATGGACGTTGCGTTAACGGAAAGAGAAAAGACGGCCATGATCGAGAAAACCCACAGCGCAATACTGTTGAGCCTTGGTGATAAGGTTCTTCGACAGGTATCAAAGGAGACTACGGCGTCAGGATTATGGGTGAAAATTGAAAATTTGTATATGACCAAATCCCTGGTGAATCGACTCTACTTAAAGCAAGCTTTGTATTCGTTCATGATGAGTGAAGACAATGCCTTGGCTGAGCAGTTGGATATGTTCAACAAGCTGATTCTTGATCTTGAAAATATTGATGTGAAGATCGATGACGAAGATCAAGCACTGTTGCTCTTGAAAATCTATGAATAAAAAGATAAATTCAAAATCGGGGACACAAAAATATTTAAAAACTTAAAATTGAAAGCTTTAAAAAGATAGATTAAAAATGTAAAATACCTTTAATTGAAGATTGATGAATCTTCCCTTAGATAGACATACCACAATAGTGTGTCAATTCTTATGGGTCTTTGATAGAAAGAGATATCAACCTTCTTTTGCAATAGTTGGGAGACGAAGGCGTGATGATCGACTCTTCGATAGCTTTTAGTATTTCTTGTTGAGGAAGAAAAAATTTGGAATTTAGGGTTTTCATGTTGAGGTTACGGAAACGAAGACACTGGATGAGGAATTAGGTTTGAAGAAGAAGGAATAAACTCTAAATTTTACACGGTTATGAAAACTTTATTAAATTTTTTTTTTAATTATACATAAAATATTATTAATTTTTGCACCTATCCAATTAAATAATATTGTTTAACTTATACAAAAAATCACATTGTTTAGATATTTTTGGGATTTGGTTCAATTATAATTTTTGTTCTCTTATTTTCATCTCTTTGAATGAATACTCTTTCTAAAATATTACTTAAAAAGAGAGTCTTTTTATACATTGTAAATAAATCTTCATATTAGTAAAATCAAAACATTTTCTTCTTATAAAAAACTATATAAACGTTTTACACTATTTGTCAAGAAAATCTTTGTATTTGTAAAAAAAAATCTTCATATTTGTAAAAACAATCTTCACATTCTAAATAAACTATTTTTACTGACCATAACTGTTATTTTAGTATTTTATTTTATGCTATATAAATAAACGTATCTTTTAAGATATATCATTGAATTGCACAAAATCCCTAATTCTTTATTTTATTTTAAATTCTGTAATGTATATTACAATAGTTTTTATAACGAATTATTTAAATTTAACTTTTCATTTAAATTTGTTTAAAAACTTCTCTAAAAATATTTAACTAAAATACATAAACTTCAAAAGTTATTTAAACTGCAACTTATATGTACTGCATAATATAATAAGGGCCTTCCATTTTTTTTTTGTTAATCAATATTTTTATTTTTCTTTAATAAATTTTTATATAAAAAAGTTGATTTTAATATTATTAATTAATCAAAAATTTTAAGTTTACAAATATTTTTGATTTTTTTGTTAAAAAAAACATTTAATTGCAAAGCTAGTAAATTATTGAAAGGTAGGGATAGTAATATTAATTTGGTTGGCGGTGTGTTGGAGTTTATGGTTGGTGAGGAACGATATAATTTTCGGTAATGCGACTTGGAATATTGTGGACATCATTTGGAAGGTTAAGATTGCTTTGTGGAGATGGTCCTTTATGGGAGAAATTACTCACCCCAACTGGAGCTTATATGATTTTGACAAGGACCCCTTGTTTTTCATGTCTTAAGGGCATTTGGTTTGTAATCTCTTTTGTTTTGTTGTGGCGAGCTTTGGTCTCGGCCGCTTTTCTTGTAATCAGGTGGAGTACCTTTTGTACTCGTTTTATTAGATCACTTGCTTACAAAAAAAAGTGATTCAAATGAATAGTTATGATATGTGATACTATAAAACATTTTGTCCCGATAATAAATAACCTTTAAATTATTAAAAAAATGTTATAACCAATATATGTACAAGTTTAACAGAATGAGAAAATTTAAAAACAATATAAGCTACATTTTTGTTAGCTATGGTTTGTTAAGATCACAAATTCTTTGTATACGGTTCAAATCCTGTTTTTGTTAGGTTTGAAAAGGCCTACGTAGGTGAAGTGGCAAAGTCAGGAAAAACATACGGGATTCAAGAAGCTCTTAATTCGGAAGATTTTTTTGGCATCAAGACTACACCACTGGGTGCTAACATGTGCTTTTTAGAAGAAGTTGAGTTGGGTCTAATAGCTTCCTTGGTGTAAGAAGAAGTTGTCTGGGTATCTAAATGGTTCAGGGCAATCAAACCTTGGACCCCTGATACAATTGATAATGAATGTTTAACATGGCTTAAATGCTTTAGCCTGCCTTTTTATGCGTGAGGAGATCGATTCTTCAAGTTTGTTTCGGGTTGTGTCGAAGAAATCCTTTCCTCTGATTTTGAAACTGAAAAGGAAAAGCATTTTGATGTTGCAATATTCCTGGTAAAAACTAAATTTGTAATGAATCTGAACGAAATCTTTAATGTAGAAATCAACGGATCGATCTTTCGCATTAAACTGGTAGAGGACTTTTATGGTCCTAAAAGAGTTCAACTCTACAAAGATGGGAAGGAGATGAAAAACCAAGATTCATCGGATGGCGACGATGATGATAGCACGTGGGATTCTCCAAAAAGTTTAGAGGAAGATAAGTACGAGGTGAACAGTTCCCAACTAAATCATAATGATAATGGGGGTAGCCACATATATCACGGGGAAGGTGAGTCGGTGCAGCAAGATAAAAGAAAGAAAAATAGAACTCAATTCGTGGGGCCTAGAGACAACATTGCAGCATCAGGAGAAAAGGTAACTCTTGGAGACATGCTATCGGACAAAAGCTTTGAAAGTGTTGTTGCTTGCACATTTTCTGGTGGTAGGTCAAGGATAATTGGTCTGCAGAAAAGTCAAAAGGATGGCGATTTGACTCATGGATCAGCTTATGAGGTAAACATAGTGCCTGATCCGTTATGTTCAAATGCTTGTGTGGGCCAGAATAGAGATGGGTCAGGGTGGATCACATCCCTATTAATAATCTTGGGTTCATTAGGCCTGGGTCTACTGGGAGAAAAAAGAAGTTGAAGCTAGTCAATGACATCTATCATAGTATCAAAATACCATACTCTCCATCCTACTTCTCTGCGTTGATCCACTCTGTCAACAAATCTGGTGTGGCTGTCGATAGTGTTAGCAAGATCATCAACACTGAATCGTTGGGAAATTTGGCAGATGAGGAAATTTCGTCTTGTTTTTCAGGTGGTGCGGCCCTTTCCTGCGACTCAATTACGAATGCGAATGTCATTTAGGGGAATGTCTGAATCAATAAGGCGCTATATGCAATTCCAGCAAGAGTTTGGAGGTTGATAAAGGAATTAGGGATCGACGCTGGGGAGGATGATGATATTTTTTAAAGGATTATCAAGGATCTGGAAAAATGAGACGGAATAACATTTGAAGGTAGGAAGGAGACCGAATGTAGGGTTCCATGAATTGTATAACCCTAAATATTCTTGGGTGTGGTTCGTCGATCAAGGGAAGAATGATGCATTACATTCTTACAGAAGGCAAAGCGGAGGTGTGTTTTGTTCAAGAAACGAAGGTTAAAGATATTAATGAGTCTATGGTAGGTAGTCTGTGGGGATCAAGCTTAGTACATTGGTCAGCTTTGGGTTCTGTTGGTCAAGCTGGTGGCATCTGAAAAATGTGTAATAAGGATTCATTCAATTCAATTTTCAGGTTCAAAGGTAGAGGAGTCTTGGGTGTTGCAGGGTATTTGATAGGCTATTTATGTTACTTTGTTAATGTTTACCCCCTTGCAACATAGTGGACAAGAGGTCTTTGTGGTCTGATATCATGGGAGCAAAACTTCCATACCCAAAAGGCGATTGGCTTTTGAGTGGAGATTTCAATGCCGTGAAATCCAAGTCAGAGAGAAAAGGTAAGGGCAGACTGAATTTAATTTAGATGGAAGAATTTGCTGTATTTATTGATGGAGTGGATTGGTATATGTCCAATGTTGGGTAATAGGTTCACCTGGATAAATACTAGTGGTACTTGCAATAGCTGGTTAGATAGATTTCTGCTCTCAAAAGAATTGATAATGTAGTGGAATGTTGTCGCTCAATATGTCAGGGTCAGAGATATTTTGGACCACAAACCAATGTGGCTAAAGTGTAATGTTGCCAACTGGGGTATGAAGTCGTTCAAATTTTTCAATTGTTGGCTTAATCATCCTGAGTTTTTGAAGTTTGTGGATGTAGAATAGAATGCTATAATTGTTACTGGGAGTCAAACTCATATCCTGATGGGTAAACTCAAAGAAATTAGAAACAGGTTGAAGTGGTGGAATAAAAACATGTTTGGATGGATTGACATTAAAAAAGAAGAAGGTATGAAGAATTTAAACGATATTGAATCCTCTATGGAATTTCCAGATGATTCTACATCAGACGACCAACTTATGTTAAGGAGTGAAATCATTACAGAGGTCTGGAACAAGTTCAAACTTAAAGAAAGCATCCTAAAGAAAAAGTCTAGGATCAACTAGATAAAAGAGGGAGATTGTAATACAAGGTTTTTCCATTCTTCAGTCAAGCTGCGAATTCGCAGGAACACTATCGTGTCTGGTAGGCAAGGAAATGAATTGGTGGAGGACGTGGAGGGTGTGAAAATGATGGTAGCGGATTTTTTCGAAACACATTTCAAGTCTCCTCTTGGAGTTAAACCTCATTTGAACATGACTGATCTTCCCAACCTTTCTGAAGCAGAAAATATGAGTCTTACTGAGATTTTTACTAAAGGAGAGATTGTGGATGCCATTAATAGCTGTGACGGGAAAGGCTCCAACTTGGATAAAATTGACAAGTATGCCAATAACTCTCTTAAATGACAAAGACACAGTCTATTTCACAACACACTGTGGAGAGTAGGAGGATGACAATCTCGCCTACAAAAATGACTTAGTTCCTGATTCAGGACAAAATGTAGCGCTATGTTAAGCAATCGAAGTACAACCTATAAAGAAGGTCATACTATGGGAGGCCGGTCAATGACAATATTTGTGTTGATTCAAGCTAGATAAGTGAGATATAAGTCACTCTCCTAAAGCTTGTCACACTGAAAGTGAAGAAGGAACGTTCTCATCTTAATCAAGATTTTTCATCAATTAATCCAAAGTATGGAGAATGATCCAAATGATCATTCATCCATAGATTTGAAATAATGAAGATTAAATATCCTTGAAAACCTACAATCCATGATCCATATATTTCATTGAACAAAAGTAAAAAGAAGAAGAAGAGAACAATAAGACACTACACCAAAACCAAATTGAATCAAAGGATGAATAAAGTTATCATCAACATCATTCAACCATCTTGGTGGATTAGGCTTTTCACTCCATCAACACACAAGTTTTTGTTTTGATAAGCAATTTGTATTAAAAGGGAGAAACAGGGATTCTCCAACCCAACACAAAAAACCAATCAAATATATCGGAAAACAAGCAACCCATACATTACAAGAAGTGTATAGGATTTTTCATCCAATCATAAAAGCTACATCTCCTACGGCCTAATTCCAACCACCTCCAAGAAAGGATAACAATATGGTAAAACATGTCCTCAACATCACAAACAGCATCATTAAACAAGATATTGTTCCTGGCATTCCAGATACACCAAGAGGAAATGGTCCACACAAAATAACTCATATCCTCCTTACCCTTGTCGAACAAGGCAAGGAACCATGACAAAGCGTGTTTACTAATAGAATCGGAGGAAATCGGACGGAAAACTAACCAGCCAGCAATTCTGAGCCACAACAGTTGAACTTTACGGCAAAGCAAGAAAAGATACAAAGCATCCTCATCCTCTTGCAAGCACAAAACGAAAACCTTATCATGAGGAGATACGAAAATACCTTTTTGGGCGAGGATATCTCGAGTTGAAAGCCTATTGCAAATCAACCTCCAACAAAAGATCTTGGTCTTCAAAGGAATACAAGTTTTCCAGACAACCTTGAGGAGCAACACCTCCGAGTCTTGCAAAATGAGATCTGACAGGGTAGCGCTCAAATGAGAGTAGAAAGAGCGGACCGAGAATACCTTAGAGAAGTCCACCCGCGACTCCCAATTGTCCACTACATCACGCTTGATCTGGTAAGATGAGACCAAGTTCTACAGTTCAGTTAGAGAGTCCAGATCAGGGAGCTCCCTATCCAGCCAACAATCCTCTAAATTCCAAACCCAATAATCATGCACCCAGGTTCCATAATCAGCAATAGTGCTACCCTTGTTAAAATCAGCAACATACAAGTCTGGGAAGGAATCTTTAAGCAGGTAATCCCCGCACCAGTAGGAGTGCCAGAAAGGGATTCTAGCACCACTGCCAACAACAGGGAACACACAAGACTGGAAATTGCACTCGGCTCCAAGCTTGTTAAGATTAAGAATGTCGTGCATCCAGAGAGATGTAGAATTATAGGAGAACACAGGATCTATGTCAAGAGCCAGAGAATCGAGCATGCGATATCTTCTATTAAAAAAATTCCTCCAAATCTCTTTTCCACACACTAAAATTTCCAGAGCCATTTAGACAATAAAGCTTTATTAAACAACCCTATATGTTTGATACTGAGACCTCCCTTCTCGATAGGTTTTCACAATGTGCTCCACTTAATCCAAGATATGCTTCTTTTAACCGACGACCTAGACCAAAGAAATCTACATTGAATCCCAATCATAATCTTGAATACCTTCAAAGGAGCTTTGAAAAAATATAAATAATGGATTGACATGTTAACAAGGACAGAGTTAATTAGAGTAACCCTACCCCCAATAGACGAATTCCTACTGACCCAAGAATTTAGCCGAGCTTTTAGCGTAGCCAAGACCGAATACCAAAACGAGGTTCTCCTTTGATTTCCTCCTATACTTATTCCTTGGAATTTAAACGGGAGCACACCATATTTGCAATACAGGAAGCTTTTAGCATCTTTAATAAAGAGAGGGTCAAGACCAATACCATATAAGCAACTTTTTGAGAAGTTAATTTTTAGACCTGAAACCGTTTCGAAATATCTAAAAATGATCTTCAAAGCCCAGAGGTTTGAATATCCACCGTCACAAAAGAGCAACGTGTCATCACCGAATTGTAAAATTTTGATAGACGCCTCGTTTAAACCGAAACCAGACAGTAAATTTAGGCTAGAGGCACGCCTGACCAAAACCTCCAGAGATTCAGCAACCAAAGCGAAGAGGAAAGGGGCAAGCGGATCGCCTTGCCTTAAGCCTCTCGAAGCTTGGAAGTCCATAGTCGGGCTGCCATTGATAAGGACAGAAACAAAAGACCAACACACCGATCCTTCAATCCACATAATCCAATTAGGCCCGAAGTTCATAGATCTAAGAACATGAATCAAGAATTTCCAATCAACGCAATCATACGCTTGGGCAAAGTCTATCTTAAAGAGCAGACACTTTTTCTTGTCTCTTTTAGCCGAATCAATAATCTCATTGGCTAAAAGGACTTCATCCAACAAATCTCTCCCGAGGATAAACCCCGTTTGAACATTAGAAACTAATCCAGAAATAACAGGAAAAAGTCCTGCAGAAAGCAATTTAGATATACAACCGACGAGACTTATGGGCCTAAAGTCCCCAAAAACTTGAGGGCTATCGATCTTAGGGACCAAGGCAAGGAACGACGAAGAAAAGGCTTTCGGAAGCGCACCAGTATACGAGAAATGGACGAGGCACTTAACAAAGTCCGGTCCAATTATCTCCCAACACTCTTTAAGGAATCTAAAAGAGAATCCATCAGGGCCAGGAGACTTACAACCGTCACACGCAAAGACTGCCTCACGAATTTCCAATGGAGAGAAAGGAACTTCTAGTTTTATCATGTCCTCCATATTAAGTTTCTGGATGTTGCTAAGATCCAAAACAGGTCTTATAAGATCCTATTTCTTGAATTTGGCTTTAAAATGCCTCCTTTATCAGCACAGGGTCTTCAATTAGAGCTTAAACAGAACGAATACCTGAGATGAAATTCATCCTATTTCTAGCTTTCAAAGAAGCATGAAAGAAACGGCTATTGACATCCCCTTCCTTCATCCATTTAGACCTACATTTTTTATGAATCATACTTTCAAGAAAGCGTAGATTGCACCACAAATCCTCTTGAGCTTCTCTTTTCTTTTTGATATCCTCCTCTAACAGGCCAACCAAACACCCTTCCTGCATCTCATCTATTTCATTTAAGATATCAACATTATTATCAATCTTTAAATCAAGCCAACCAAAGACATTAGTATTCCACCATTTCAACCGAGCTTTAAGAGCAAGCAACTTTTCTTTAAGAACATAAGTCGGAGAACCATGGAAAGAAAAAGAATTCCAAGTATCACAGGTAAATTCCATGAAATCCTTATGATCGAGCCAACAGTTAAAGAACCGAAAAGGTTTAGGACCCGAGTTAGTACTGTTAGACTTGATCCAAATGGAACGATGGTCCAAAATATCGCGCTTTCCAACAGATTGCGCCTTAAAGTCCCAACAGTCTATAAGATTATCATCAACAAGAAACATATCCAATTTACTACAACTCACACCATTGGAATTAAACCAAGTAAAACGGTTACCGACAAAGGGCAGGTCAATCAAAGCCAATTCTTCAATAAACACGCTAAATTCAGCACATTCCCTAGTTGAAGAAGAACTCCTACCCTTCCTTTCATCATATGACTTAACAGAGTTGAAGTCCCCCTATTAACCAATGACCACCAAAATTCCGATTTTTAAACTCGATAATGTCAGCCCAAAGCCTACGCTTCTCACTGATCCCGCAGGGGGAATAAACATTAACCACGAACAACTTAGAGTTCCTCCAATCGAAAATAGAGCAAAGGTAGCCCTTACCTTTAACAGTTGCAACAAGATGAAACACGCCTTTCCTCCAAACAGTCAAGAGACCTCCAGAAGCACCCTCGAAGCCACAATCAGACCAGTCACACCCCCCTTTTCCCCATAAGCTTCTGACCAGCAAGTCATTCACACTAGATAACTTAGTTTCTTGAAGCAGACAGAGATCAACATTACCTCTCGAGAGAGAATTACAGATTCTTCTCCTTTTAAGAGGCAAATTACACCCGCGAACATTATAGGATACAAAAATCATTGACCATGATTTTCTACAACCTTCTTGTCAGAGAATTGAGTCCTATCACACTTCTCAAGGCCCCTGATGACACTTTTGAAAGCTTCATCGTCTTCAACAGCTTCAATCCCCAAAGATTTAACAGAATCCAACACCCTAAGAGGGAGTTGTCTAGATCAAGCTTGCACCTGGTGTTACACCTACACACATCCGATTCATCTATCGAGTAGGAACTTTCAGGAACAACAGAAGGGTCGCTAACTTCAATAATAGGGGATAAGGAGAAACGATTTTTCTGGGATGAGCGATTACTAAGAATGGTTTGGGTACACTTTAATTTAGCAGATGACGAAATATTGATAAGTGAGGAGTAGAAAGAAAGAGAAAAAGGGATTTGGAAATTGTAAATATCAATAAGTTGTGTTTTCTTTTTGGACTTGGGCCCAACTAAACTCCCAATAAACCCAACTGGGGAGGATGAAATAGGGTCGGAACCGGTATAGTCCAGAACACCAACAGAATCGACCCAATAACATTACCCTTACAATACGACGGGTCCACACCGGCTACTTCAATAATCTTTTGAACGGTTCCTGTTTTAACCTCAACCAAAGGAATATCCTTGGGAGATGACACGTCCTCCGAGGTAGCCTCAAAAACTAGGTTGAATTTTTCCACTTTATGCTGGGTCTCTTCGTCGCTACAGTCCTCAAAGCACGCCGTACCTGAAGCACCTCCCGACATATCACCAAGAAGGATGGGAGAAGATCCTGCACAACACCCTGAGTCTTCTGACAACACCACAACTTCCTTAATGCTAGCCTCCGCCCTAAGACTCGTAGGACAAGACCCTACATCCTCTTCTTCCTCCTCTGGAGACCGTGAGCTGTCGTGATCATATCCGTCCGAATCCGTCGAAACAAGAGACTCCTCATCACCTCCAGCCTTTTCTGGGGGTCTATCTCCACGGAATAAGGTATCTTCAGTTAAAGTGATAATGAAGTTGTGTCCATTAATCTCTAGCACCAGCTCTTCGTTAGAAATATTTCTCCAGCAGGATTTTATGAGCAGCCTAGCCTCATCAAATCTGGTATTCATCATCGTGTCTTCATCTCCTTTAACAAAAGTACCAAACTTCTTAGTCAAGATACAGAAGACTTCATGGGACCAAGCGAAGCAAGGTAGCCCTAAAAATTTTATCCAAACATATCTCTGTCTATCCACTATGTCGATACTCCACGGAATAATCTCAGAAAACCATTTTCCACACCAGTCTTTCGCTTCTGTAATAAACTGTTGGACAACTTCACATTTTTTGGATTCAATCAAGCACATACTTTCTCAAAGGGGAGTAGCTAAAATATCAAAAAAACCTTCCTCAAATAAGCACTGTTGAATCGAGAAGGGATTAACATTCTCAAAAACCACACGAAAGCTGACTCAAACCTCTTCATATCCTGGATATTAAGCTTAACCCTACATGGGAGAGTAGAAGTATGTTGGGCCACACCTTTCCTTCCAAGATTGCCCGTGCTGATAGCATTGGCGTACGTAAAGTCTAAGTCAAACCGATTTTCAAAGCCTCCTATATTATTGAAAACAACCTTAACTTTCTCTCAGGCAATCCTTCCTTCGAAGCTTTTGTGTCCTTCTGAAAACGCGGAACGTTAGCATGCAGTTTCTTTCCTTGTATAAAAATATTATCGAGTTTCGCTGCCATAACACGCAGATCATGAATCTTCATGAACCGTGCGAATCCAAACCTCATGCCTCTTTTATCTCTCCTACCAGGTATGAACACCTCCGAGATAACACCATACACCTTGAAAACCTCAAAGAGGTCCTTGGCATGGAAGTTGTCTGGAAAATCAGAAATGAAGAAAGAAGTGATAGGTTCTCCAACAATCCCACCTTTTCCACCATTTTCCTTCCAAACCGAAAAATTAGAAAAGCCCTTAGAATGTGCCTTACGAGCTACCTTAATCCACGCCATTGTGAGAACAGAAACGAACACCTCTGTAACTACTTGCTCAAGCAGCCTAGAGGTGGTGGAGATTAGGGCAGTTTGTAACTAGTCTAGAGAGAAGGGGGTGTTTCTCACTCATCTTTTGTTCCAATGATGTTGATGAAACTTATGATCACATTACCTAAGATTCAAGAACCAACAATCAATAAAATAAAATCAAGAACTAAATAATTCATATGAATTTTTAAAAGTAATTTTAAATTAAATTCAAAAACAAAAAAAATCAAAGAAATCAATGAAGAAAAAAATTTTAATCAAAGAAAACTATAAGAAAAATAAAAAATAGAAATTAAAGAATACTAAAAATTGAATTAAAAAGTTTAAAGAATAAAAAAAAAAAATAGAAGGAGGTTTATGAGAAATGAAGTGGTAATGATTTAGAAACAAAGCCCACACGGCCCAAGCACAAGGTTATGGACTTTTTAAAACAAAACCAAAATAAATAAAATAAAATAAATGAATCAGAAATATAACTTTCATCATCTTCTTCTTCCACACCGCGACCAACACTAATCATGGAGCCATAGCTAGCATTCTAAGCTCTATCAAATCGGAGCAGCATGACTCAAAACAAGCGCTAAACATATCAAAATCAAAAGTTGAACGCAACAGTATAATCGATTTCAAGAATCGGCAACAAACAAATTCAAATCGAAAATGCGAAATCAATCCAATATACCTTCAAATCAAGGTTCGTAATGCTTCAACTCTTCTTCTCTTTTTCTTCTGCGCAAATAATGGATTGAGTTTCTGTTTATTTATGATTGAAATTGAAGAGGATGAAGAAATATTTAATTTAAAGGTTCGATTATGGTGATGAAAAAGTTAGAAATTTGAGGGTGAATTTCTGTAGCAATTTAATGGCTTCAAAAGCTTGTTGAATGAGTGAGTATCGTTCTCTATTTATAGATGAATGAGTGAGATGAAGCTTAGTCGTTTCTGTATTCACCTTTCATTTTGGATTTTATGCAGGTCGTTTGCTATTTGCTGCATTTTGTTGCATTTTCGCTCATGCTTGCTACTTGAGGATTGTGTCGTTTTTGGAATTTTTGCAGTTGAAGTCATTTGGCTCACGTGCTTGCATTTTGATTTGTTTTGCAGTAGTAGCTCGTTTCAATTTTTGCAGTTGAAGTCATGTGGAAATATTACTTGGAATTTGGGAGCTTGGAAGGTGGGATCATGTTTTGTGATGTACGTCGTGGCTTGGGATATTGGTAGCTGGAAATGGCTTGGAGGCTCATTGAAATTTGTTTGGAAATTTACTTTTGCATTAGTATAGGCTCGTGTTTGTGACGTTGCGTAGTTGTTTTGCTTGCGCATAGTGGAAATGTTTGGCTACAACTTTGTGGGGTCTTCTTGCTGAAGTCACTTTGTAGCAGCTTTGAATTGGCTTAGGCTTGTGAAGCATTTCGTGTGCAGGTGTAGTCTCTTGTAGTAGCTTGGCATTTTATGAAGGCTAAAATTGCTAGTTTGGTTATGTAGCATGAAAGGCTTTGAATTGTTGTAACTTCTATTATTTCATGTGCTTTGGGGTGTGAAGTAGTATCTTCATGTAGCTTCTCTTTGTAATCTTTTTTCTTTTGTGCAATTTCTTGAGTAGGATTTTTGTAGAATAATGGTAATGAATGGGCTTAGCATGGAGTGAATGGCCTTTGTAATATGTATTTAAAGTGGATAATCGAAAATTGGTTTGGATAAATGAATAATGTGTATGGATATTTAAATGGATAATGGATTTAAACAATGGTTAATGGATTTTGAAATTGTCTTTTAGGAATTGGATATGAAAAATGGATATGACAAAGAAAATGGATATAGAAAAGGATTTTGAAGAAAATGGATTAGAAACTGGATAATGGGCTTAACACACTATTTGCAATACCCAAAATTAAATCACACCCTTGACATTGCTTTGACTTGAAATCAAACGAATCTTGAACTTTGATCCTTATTTAATTCTTGAATTTAATTTGCCTCTTGTCAAACTTTAATCAAACTTGAAATTAATCAGAATAAATGGTCTGCTTGAATGGACTTGAGTCTCATGATCAGAACTTGAACCTCATAATCAGGACTTTGCAGATTATTTGAAATATAGACCCAATGACTTGGCCTTTGAATACCCTGCAATTTGACCTAATCAGATGAATTTGGACTTCAACAAACCCTAATTTTGATCACTTGATTAATTGAAAATCCATGGCACAGATAACTTGTGAATGAAACCATCTTAATTTGTTTGACCAAGATTAGGTCAAACCTCTTTTGAATAGCCACACTTGACTCCAAGCCATACTTGAATAGCCACACTTGACTCCAAGCCATACTCTTGCCATCAATCTCCCTTTAAAACCCTAATCAGACAGAGAAGAAGAAACAAGTAAAATTGCAAAAATATCTTTTGGTATTTTGGTTAGAGGTTTGTAAACATAAACAAACATAAAGCTAATAAGAAACACACAGATGCTTGGTGATTTCCATCAAAAGCAAACCCTAAGAGGAGGGGAGGAGAACCAGTGTTTGTGATCTTGTTTGTGTAAAAAATGCAAATGATATGTGAGATCTTAGGGGTAAAAATTAGGGTATTACAAAAAATATACGTTATTTTCTGTTGTTCTAACTCTTTTAGTGAAACTAAGATGTATAACCTTTTGCTTAGTGATATAAGGTGAGTGGAGTGTATGAAAAGATGGGTTGAGTTGAATTTAAGGAAAGTTGGTTGTTAATGATGAAGAAGAAGAGTTGTGGAACTAGTGTAGCAGTTTCAAATGGTAAGCCGAGTCCCACATTGTTTGAGTTGTAGTTTGCTTAAGTATTTATATATGTTACACTGACATCTACTTGTTATTGAAGTGTTGGGTTGACATGTGATGAATTGGACTAACACCCAATATTTATTTTTATAATTTAATTTTTTAATATATAAATTTTTTTAATAAAAATAATAGAATGATTAACTATTAGTTAATTCCTTAAAAAGCTAATCTTAAATATTAAAGAACCCTAAGAAAAATGATAGAATCATTAATTATTAATTAATTTCTTAAAAAAATAATGATTAAGAATGTAGACTATACTACTCATCTATGCCACATCATTAAAAAGTTATTTCTAATCCTTATCATTAACGAAAACTTTTAAGTTATAATATCAAACTAACTATGCAAACACTTCATGGTCAAATTAAATTTTTTAAAGAATATTGACAGTTAATAATGAAATAAAATCTTAAAGAATCCTTAATAAAAATAAAAAAATCAAATCAAGCTAATTTAGATTTAAATTTGAATCTATACTAACACCTATATATGGAAGTGTATGTGTTCGCTGTTGATTTTGGCGAACAACCTCTGGTTTACCAATCTCTTATAAAACTGGGTTACTTGCAGGACCAACCACACAAATCCTGGGATACATGTGCAAAATTATCTAACTCTTAGGATAAGGGTGTTTTGATGGTTTGTTTTGTTATATTCTTTATGTATGAATGGTTTGGTAAAGGAACTTAAATAACAACTTCTGGCGAAAAGATAAATTGAATGAAATTAAAACTTGCATAAAGTAAATGACAAAGGATAAATGACTAGGAAAAGTAAAGGCAATTGTAAAAGACTTTGAATTTTTATAAACTTAAAAGATGGTGTTTCACACGTACATTTCTAGATAATGAACTCTTTTCTCTCGCATGGGTACTTTGAGTATTTACAGGAATCTAGTACAAGTTTTCACACACTAAAATTCTACAACAACTATCCTATTTATAGAAAAATACAATAACTGTTTAGTAACGGAAAAATTCTACGTCTTTGACACTTGGCCTTCTGCATGTCTTCTTTTCTTCTAAAGCTTCCACGCGTCTTCTGCCAAACGTTATAACTCTTGAATTCAAATTTTTCCTTCGTGTCGAAACGTTGCGTCTCTTTACCTTGTCGAATTGTCGAAAAAGTAACAAATGTCCCTCAAACCTTGTCTGACGAAAACTTCCTTATGTTTCGGTCGAAATGTCGAAACTCTGTTCTTGTCGAAGTGTCGAAACTCTGTTCTTGTCAAAGTGTCGAAACTCTGTTCTTGTCAAAGTGTCGAAAACTTCTTCTGAATACCTTCATTCTCTTTTCTTCTTTATCTGTAGTCATTTTCTTTAGTTGAAGAACATCATTTTTCCTACCAAGACATGGTGTCGAAAATATATGTCTACAAATTGCCCCCAGCAAAGATGTTTCGACTTATTTCTGGAGAAACCATCATTTGTTGTCGAAAATATTTCGACGCCATGTTACCTGCATTAATGATGTTGGTTTTCAAGACGTGACCTTTTTGTTAAGTCCCAAGAAAATCCATCATTACACTTTTCTTTAAACGTCCCATCTAATCCCACGTTTAGACATGATCTGCATAACCCTAAAAACTAGTTAGCCATGCTTTTCTCAACTTTCCATACTCTTTGATCATCACCGTTGAAATCTTGACATGTGTCCCATGATCAATATTAAAATTGGAACGTTTTCTCATCTTTCCCTCTATAAATACTCATTTGCAAATCTTTTAACACTTTTACGTTCCTGACCTTCTTCTTTTTCACAAACCCATTTCAAACCTTCATACTTTCTTCTGAAATTTCTTTGCTTCCCTCATCAATGGCTCCCCGTAAAGCTCCTACTGACAAGACAACCAAGAAGACCAAGAACACCACTGTTCTCCCTTATGCGCACAGGTTGCCTGGACCAGTGATTGTGAACAATCAACAGTATATTCCAGAGCTTCCAAATGAAAGAGAGAAAGCAAGCATTTATCAATCCCAGGTACTCATTCCGGTTCTTATTTCTGGCACTTGCCATGCAATGTTGGGTCAACTTCCAGACCCCAAAGCTGATGCTGATCGTTTAAAGGATTTTTTCCCTACGTATTCTTACTCAAAACCCATAGGTGCTGGAATAAAACCCAAACCTAGTGAAACGTTCCCAAAAAATCCTGAGAGCTCCTCAGCTTCTGAAGAAATAGATTTAGCATATTTGAACCAAGCTAGGATCTTTAGAAGTTGCCCTTTGACAAAAGATCCTTCAGACTATTTGGACTGGCTGACTATGGTCGAAAAAACTAAAGGGGATTTCTGGAAGCAAACTGGCATTTTCGACTTGATCCAACTGTCAAAGGTGAGCCCTAGTTATTTCCCAAACATGCTCCTGGTTTCCCTTTACTTTTGGGATAGCACCTACAACAACTTCCATCTTCCTTGTGGAATGATCACTCCAACCTTCTTTGACATAGCTGCCATAGTTGGCCTTAGCCCTATAGGATTAGACTTCGACCCTACTGATTTAGATGAAGATACTATAGGTTTCAACACCAAACATGCCTCCTATTCCTTGTTTATTGCTCGTTATTATGACAAAACAACTACAGAAGTCTCTGATGTAGAGCACATAGCCTTTTTGACCCTCTGGTTGTCGAAATTTGTCTTTTGCTCTCGTTCTCTTCAGGTTGCCAAAAAATACCTTACCATAGCCAACCAACTCCATGCTGGGAAAAAACTTTGTTTAAGCGAAATGGTTTTGGCGAACCTTTATGAATCCATTAGCGAGAGTGTGGAGTTTTTGAAGACTGTCAAGGAGAAAGGAAAACTAAGCTTGGCAGGGCCTTTCTGGCTTCTACAGTTATGGCTAAATGCCACCTTCGAGGCTTCTCTCCCTATCAAGAATAAAGTAAATGAGGAAGAAGTGAAGGACAGAAACGTCGAATGGCCTAGTTTGGTAAAACTAACTCCATCTGACGAAGGGATTAGCCTTCGACAAGCTTTCACCAGTTATGTAATGATGTTTGCCAAACGCTACAACTTCACTCCGTCCATGGCACCCTTTGCCAATAGAACTATTGGTCCCAAATGGTTTACCAAGCAACTCCCTTTTGAGATGCAGAAAGAAGAAGACACATTTTTGGTTATCTGGGAATCGTTCCTAACACCAAGACACCTTTTCTCCCATCACAACACGAATAACACAAAAATTTCCCTTATTGTTTATCAACCCAATCTAGTGGCTCGACAATTTGGGTTAATCCAAATAAAAACGAAACCCGTTTACCCAAAGAAAGGTTGTATTATCTTTTAAAATTCTTTTCATAATCTGGAGAAAAGCATATAGTTATCAGAAAAATACTTTGATGAGACTCTGGAGATTCAACCGGTGGTCTTTCGACCATCTTTCCTCTGCACTCAAGAATTCGATGTTTGGTGGAAAGACTACTACTAGATTCTTCGACGTGACGGCCTTTACGACTCATCTGACGAATGCTTTCACTTTTGTGCAGGATCGAACAAAGAAAGGTACTGAAAGACATATTAAAGAAATCCAAAAGTTTCAAAAGTATTTTGAAACTATCTACAGGCCCAATGATCTTAGTCGAACCATAAGCGAAGCAGCAATGACTTTGAAACACAAATTTACATCAAAATTGGATAAGCTGGAGTTGCCTCCATATGTTCGTCCAGAAACACGTTATGATTTGGCATACAGCTATTATCAACCAAAGTTTCCCCCTCTACCATCTGCTGAATTTGGTGTGGCATTAAGCCCTCCATTCCCAGATTGGTTTATTTGTGGATCGCACCTGCAACTGCTCCGTGAATCTTATAAAAAACCTGCTGAGCGTGTGGTTCCGACTAAGTATCATTTGGACAATTTCCCAGGACACCTTCATATTGGAATAGAACATGTTCGCGTGGAATCTCCCATTCTTGAACGTGTTTAAAGAAACAAAATTTTTCTGTACCTTATTCTAACTTCCTTCTTATGTTTTTTTCTTTTGTATTCATTTCTTTATTTTTCTTTCTTTCTTTCAGCTGTCAAGATTACTGCTAAAAAGGCTCCTGTCGGAAGTAGTTCTGGAAAGGTGGTCGAACAACCAACCTCTACAGTGGAAAAGGTTTCATCAGGGAATGTCAACTTTCTTCCATGTAATAAATTCTGTTTAACTCGAACTAAAACAATTTTCTCCTGTGTTTTTAGGTGAGTCAAGACCCACCACCCCCCAAGAAAAGAAAATAAGAGGAGAAGGTAAAGGTAACCGATGAAGAATCTGGGGATGAATCTCCAGACCAACAACCTCCCAAGAAAAAGAAGGTCCTGAAGATCAAGACAGTTGCCTCCCAAAGGTCCATTGTCCGCTCGACCAAGAAAACTCCCCCCACCAGTCCAGTTACAAAAGTTCTCATCAAAGATACAGAGAGTGGGAATTCTAGCTTTAATACTGAGATCCCTCAGGTAAACCTTTATTTCGACTGATGATATTCACTTTTACTTGCATTTTCTTTTCCTTGACTGTTTTCTTGTTCTCAGATCCAAGTTGATGTCGAAGAACACCCCATAGCAAAAGAAATGCCAACATTAACAGGTGGTCCTACCTTCAAAGCAGCTAGTTCAATGCCTACCTCTTCCAAAGCTTCGACAAAGAACTCAACAAAGGAAAAAGAGCAGGACACAATTGATCTTGACTCTGAAAAGACTTTAGCTGAGAGACTCCAAGATGGAATCAACCCTGATGCTGGTAGCTATGAAAGGCAAACCAATGATGAATTCGAAACTGACATGGAAGAGCACTCTGATAATTCTCCTGTTCGTCCAGCATTAAATACTGAAAAGGATGGTGATGAGTCATCAGATCAGGTAAAACCCACCAAAAAGAGGAAGAAGGCAACCAAACCTCTCTCACTGAAACCTCCTACTCCCAAAGTTTTAGAGAAAATTCCATCAAAGGAAACAGGTGAGGAAATCACCCCTGCTCTAGCGGAAAGTGAAAGTTCTAGTCTAAAGACCAAAATTCTAAAGGTATGATTTTTCTTTTCCTCTCGATGCTAACAAGCTGCTTTACTTGTATTCGCTTCTCTGACCTACTTATCCTTCAGGTACCTGTCGATATTCATGGACACCCTATGATCCAAGTTCTTCCCAAGACCAGCAGTGATCCTACTTATAACCCAACAAGCGCCTCCAAATCCTCTCCTAAGAGTTCAGCGAAGGAATCAGCCACTGAAGTAGATCAACCCGTTGCCATTTCTATACGAATTCCAAAAGTAGTGGAAGAAAAGACTGGTCCCGATACTGAAGACTTCGTCGAAACTGATGGGGATACCGTGATGGCTGCCACTAGAAATGAAGCTGAAGATCAATCTCCCCCCATTCAGAATTTGCTGACGAAGAGAAAGACAAGGAGGCTGCAAGTGATGCCGCAAAAGAAGAAGAAAAAGAACATGAAAGTCCACCAACTCCTGCTGCTGATACCGACGAGGAGACAGAAAACGTCGAAGAAAATCTTGGTAAAACAAGTAAAGCTGCTTCGACCGGGACGACTTCGACCCAGTTTTCTCATGAGGAGCTAGAAAGTATGAAGGTGCAAAGGCCTTTTGAGTACCTAAAGACCATGCTCAGTTCCCGCTACAACTTTGCTGATACTACTATCAGTAGTTCAACCACCTCAGGAACTACTTCTGATGCTAAATCAATGGACGAATCGCTGGCAATCATTCGACAAAAGATCCTTGATATTGACTTATTTCAACTTCTGGAGAATGACTCCTCTGCTCACTTCGATTTGAAGAAAATCCTAAAGCAAGTCAATGTCCTGGAGGCTTCTCCTGAAGTCACTGATGTGGTGCTGGACCTTACTACCTTGATAGATCTTGTGGTAACTGACCTTAATCGACTTCGAGAGTACTCCAAGAAGCTTGAAAACAAAACAGAGACCCAACTTGCAGAGTGGGAAGCTGCGTCGAGTTCATCCAACAAGGTAACTGAAATGGAGCAGGTGTCGGAGCAAAATAAGCGGGAAGCGGCTTTGTGTGGCGAAAACATTCTAAAATGGGAAAAGCAAATTGCTATCCTCCAAGGCAAAGTTTCACAGGCGAAAAAACGTCAAGCAGAACTGCAGAAGAATGACCAGGAAGAAATCCGCAAAGAGCTAGAAGTTGGTGTGCACCATGTCGACAGGGCCCGTAAGCTTGGCGAGGAGATTGAGGAGATTTCTAAGAACAAGACACTTTGTGAGCGACGCCTTCAAATTCAGAAGTCGAAATTTGAGAAGCTGAAAGCATCTTTTCCCGTTTGAACACTTGTAATTTTTGTTTGGCTTTTAAAGCCCTTTTTGTAATAACAATGGATCTGTATTATTTGGCGAGAAGATTTTTAGTCCCCCATATTGCTTTTCTTTTTACAATTATTCGACTGCTATTTTAATTTCTTGCAATGTGGGCCTATATTTTTTTAAATATTTGCCATTTATCTTCAGTATTCTTTTATCTTTATCTATCTCTTCGACCTCATAGGTGCCATTTGAAAAAACTTTTAAAATTTGGAAAGGTCCTTCCCACTTAGGAGACCATTTTCCCATTAATCTATCTTTTCGATCCATAGGAAGAATTACCTTCCAGACAAGATTCCCTACTAAAAGGGTCTTAAATTTCACTTTCTTATTGTAAAACTTTTCGACTCTTTCTTTTTGTCTCTTTATCAGGTCTAACGCACGCAATCTCTCTTCATCCAAATCAACTAGTTCATCCATCATCATGCTCCAATACATTTCTGATGGAATTTCATGATGCCTTTGAACTCGTATTGACTGTAAATAAATTTCGACCGGTAGCACTGCATCGTGTCCATAAGTCAATTTGAATGGAGTAGAATTTGTTGCTTCTTTAGGAGACGTTCAACAAGCCCATAAAATTTGATCCAAAGTCTTATGCCAGTTTCTAGGTTTTCTACCCACGTGCTTTTTGATCAAATTTATCACAACCTTATTTGCTGCTTCGAC
This sequence comes from Lathyrus tuberosus, assembly GCA_022829125.1. Classification (NCBI taxonomy): domain Eukaryota; kingdom Viridiplantae; phylum Streptophyta; class Magnoliopsida; order Fabales; family Fabaceae; genus Lathyrus; species Lathyrus tuberosus. Next base: position 2,657,193 of record JALAZF010000627.1, on the reverse strand, counting down.
TTGTCCATTTGCCTGGGCATAATAAGGTGTCGAAGTTAAGAGCTTAAAACCTGTGTCTTTTGCAAACATTTGCATGTTTTTCCCAGTAAACACGGATCCCTGATCAGTAGTTATCGTTTCTGGTATCCCAAATCTGTAAATTATATGTTTCTGGATAAACTCTATAACTGTCTCTTGATCCACATTTACTAGTGGTATAGCTTCGATCCACTTAGTGAAATAATCTATTCCAACTAAAATGTACTTCTGCCCTTTTGAAGAAGCTGGTCAAATTTCACCAATTAAATCCAACGCCCAACCTCTGAATGGCCAAGGTTTTATAATTGAATGCAACTCATTTGCAGGAACATGTGGTATACCTGCATGCACTTGGCATTCCTGACAACCTTTTGCAAATTCGACACAATCTTTCAACATTGTTGGCCAGTACATTCCTTGTCGAAATAATAACCATTTCATTTTGTGGCCTTCTTGGTGTGCATCACATGCACCACTGTGCACGTTCGACACAGCTATGTAAGCTTCATCTTCGCCCAAACATTTCAGCAACACTCCTTCTGCAGTCTTTTTAAATAATTCATTTCCAAAAAGTACATAACTTAAAGCTCTATACTTTACTTTTCTTTCGACTTTCTGATTTGGGTCTTGTAGATAATCCTTGATAGGTTTTCTCCAATCTTCAATTTCTGAATCATCTACATTGAAAATTTCAAAATTTTCCTCATCCCCATAACCTAATTTTATTGTCTCCAAATCTGAAGGAGCCAATTTGGTTGATATGACTCTTCCTCTTACTTCAATGGATTTCTCCAAGTTTTCTTTCGACACTTTGTAGCCTGACGCAAGTTGAGCCAAATCATTCGCTTCTTGATTCTTCAATCTAGGAATGTGTCTAATGGCCACATTGTCGAATCTTTTGAGAAGTCTGTTAGCTATTACGAAGTACATAATCAGATTCTCTTTGACACATTTATATTCTCTTGTCAATTGTTTTATCACCAACTCAGAGTCACCCATTATTTCGACTCTTGTTGCCCCCAATTCCAACAATATTTCAAGTCCGGCAATCAAAGCTTCATATTCTGCTTCATTATTTGAACATAAGCCTTCGACTTTGTACTTGAATTTTGTTGGAATTTTGTCAGGAGAAATAATTAGTATTCCAACACCAGTTCCATTCTTATGACTGGAACCGTCGAAGTATAACTTCCATGGCTCTAATTCGACATATTCTACTTCATTTTCATCTATTGAGTGGTCAGCTATGAAATCAGCCACTACTTGTCCCTTAACAGTCTTTAAAGGCAAATATTTTAAGGAATATTCTGTCAATGCCAAAGCCCATTTCCCAATTCGACTATGTAAAATGGATTTAGATAACATATACTTTATTACGTCGAAATGAGAAGAAACATATACATCAACAGGTTTTATATAGTGCTTTAACTTTGTACAAGAGAAATATACAAACAAACATAATTTTTCTATCACACTATATCTAGTTTCAGCATCATTTAGGACTCTGCTGAGATAATAGATGGCCCTTTCGACGCCATTTTCATCTTCTTGACATAGCATGCTTCCCAAAGTTTTGTCTGACGCTGAAATGTATAACCTCATACTTCTTTTTCTACAAGGAGACATCAAAACTGAAGGACTAGCCAGATACTCTTTGATCTTGTCGAAGGCATCTTGTTGTTCTTGCCCCCATGTGAAATCTTCCTTCTTTAGTCGAAGTAGAGGTGAGAAAGCTTGTGTCTTCCCACTAAGGTTGGAAATGAACCTTCTGAGAAAGTTGATTTTCCCTAGTAGAGACTGTAATCCCTTCTTTGTCGATGGCGCTTTCGCTTCCATTATGGCTTTGGCTTTGTTTTCATTTATTTCGATCCCTGTCTTGTGGACCACAAAACCTAGGAAATCACCCGCCTGCACACCAAAAGCACATTTAAGGGGATTCATTTTTAAACCAAACTTTCTCATCCTTTCAAAGGACTGTCGAAGATGGTCTATATGACTTGTTCCTGAAACGGACTTAACCACAATATCATCAATGTATACTTGCATAAAAGTGTCAATAAAATCGTGAAAAATTGAATTCATGGCTCTTTGATAGGTTGCTTCAGCATTTTTTAAACCAAAGGGCATTACTACCCATTCATAGGTTCCTATTGCTCCAGGGCAACGAAAAGCTGTTTTAGGAACATCTTCTTCGGCAATAAAAATTTGATTATAGCCAGAGTATCCATCAAGCATATTCAAATACTCATGGCCTGCTGCAGAATCTATGAGCATTTCTGCCACTGGCATAGAATATTCATCCTTAGGGGTAGCTGAATTTAAATCTCTAAAATCAATGCATACCCTCAGCTTGCCATTTTTCTTAATTACAGGAACTATGTTTGCAATCCATTCGACATACCTGGTGGTGCGGATGAATCTGCATTTTAAAAGTCTTTCGACCTCTTCTTTTATTTTCGACAAGATTTCTGGTGCGAAGCGTTTGGGAGTCTGCTTTACTGGCTTCTTTCCCTCCATTATTGGCAGCTTCAATTCGACCAAACTCCTGTCTAATCCTGGCATATCGTCGTAGTCCCATGGAAAACAGTCTTTGTACTCATTTAGCAATTGGACTATTTCGACTTTGAACTGAGGATCCATCTTGGCGCTGATGTAAGTTGGCCTTCTTTTTGCCCCCAGTCCTAAATTGATTTCTTCTAATGGATCTTGTGCCACCATCTTCATGTTAGTCGATATTGGATCCTTTTCGAACCCCAAGGGTTCGTCGTCATAGATGGCGTCAAGCTTCTGATTCTGCCATTTGCCAGCCTGATTGTTGACATAACCTTTTTCAATATCCGTTTGGGGACATTGTTCTTCAAAATCTTCTTTGTTGGCTTCGACAGCCATGTATTTTACTTCGGCCTCTAGGGCCGCTTTGAGTTTATTTTCGGCTATATAAGCCGTAATTCTTTCGATCGCTGAGGCTTCACTCATCATAATCATCAAATTCACTTCCCCAACCTGTTGGCTCGATCTGAGGAGTTCCCCATACGTGACTTGGTTCGCCAATTACTTCTTTGTCCCACTGAAAACCATGTGTTGGGTGAAGGTACATGGAACAATAGGCGTTGTCAGTTGCCTTCAAGTCGAATTCTGCTGGGTTGCAGGGGGGTATGTGAGCCAAATTCTTGTCGAAACTTCGACTATTCACATTGTTTACTTCAGTCATAAAATAGCTTTGATCTGCTTCAATATTCTCAACAATTCCATCTGGCCTCCAAATCGCTATTCGTTGGTGCATGGATGATGGTACAGCTCCTATCCCATGAATCCACTCTCTTCCAAGCAGCAAGTTATAATTCGCCCTTGAAGCTATCACTATAAACATTGTTGGTCTTGTTATGGTTCCAACAGTTAAGTTCACCTGGATCACTCCCATGGTACTTCCTACTTTTCCCGCATAATTTGACAACACCATGTTGTGGGGCTTTGTGTCTGAGTCATCCTTTCCAATCTTTTTTATCATGAAATGGGGCATCAAATTCACAGCAGCTCCACCATCTACTAATATCTTGTTGACACCAACGTTCTCCACTTTTCCTTTTATGAACAAAGGTTTCAAGTGTACCTTCATTGCATCATCTGGTCTCTCAAAGAAAGCGTTTTGCTCTTCGACACAACCATTGTTCGTTATATAATAACATACAGGCCTGAGCCCCATGCTGTCATCTACAACATCATCTTCTTCATCTTCGATCTCCATCACTCTATCATAGTCTCTAGGCAGCACTGAAGCCACATTGCATGTGACATCGAAAGATGCTTCTGAATCTGACCTAAAATCATCAGTCACTTCATCGTCTTCTGGCACCTTATTGCTAGGCTTCGAAATCTCCATCATGTTGCTTGGTTTGTCCTTTTGAGAGGGCTCGTTTTTGGGCACAGACTCTCCTTTGTTCATTATCAGCATGTTCTTGCTTGACTCAGATTTATTTTCATCAACAGTTTTTTCTTTGATTTTGTTCTTTTCTGCAGCCTCTTTTTCTGCTCTATTCTGTCTTTGGAACCTTCTCCACTGAGACCTTGACATGGGATTCTTTCCTTTATAGTTCTCTGATGGGTATGGTCTTGGTTTCTGTTTTTCGACCTCCCTTTTTCCTTCCATGGAGGAACCTCTCTGCATTTCAAAATTCTTCCATCTTTTCTGCCCTTGAGCATCTCTGATTGGTTGGACCCATTTATCATCCTCAGCTTTGACATATGGCTTGTAAGTTCTATGACGTCCTTCGCCAAACCTTTGATTGTGATGCTCACTCCTCCTTGGATCGAACCTTCCATTTCTGGCTGTTGGGATTTCCCCCCAGTTTCCTCTTTTTTTGGCTTTCTCCACCCCCTCCAGATTGCTTGCTGCTTTCTTGTCGAACACCGCACTACAACGTGGGCACAACATGACTTCAGCCTTCTTTCTCTGGCACCTTTGGATGAATTCGACTAAGTTCTCCTCCTCCTTAGGGTAAGCCAACTTCTGATACTCTTCTCGATGGCGTACTTCGTCAGCTTCTGTTTGTTTCTTCTGAGAAATTTCAACCATGTTGATATCCACATTCTGGTCATCAGTGATACTTAATTTATTCATTCTTTCAATAAGTCTTGCCTCTTCTCCAGCATTCCCTTTTGCCTGGTTGAAGCTTCCCTCTGAGGGTAGGTCCCTGGAGATGAGTTTGCAGCGTTGCTCGACTGAGTTTCCTTTAGGGTCTTCCATTGTTCTACGTAAAATCCCATAAGGAGCGGGCTTCACAAGGCCTTCAGCAGCCTCTGCCTTGATTCTGGTAACGTTCTTATTGACTGGTTTCATGATGTGGAACTTGTCAGCAACTCTCATTGTTTCGATTTTGTCATGATTAAGGCCTTCAGTAGCCTCCTCTTTGATGATAGGGGCATTATCATTTGCTCCTTCATCAGTATCTTCAAAGACATCTCCCCATCCAGTTGGCTGGATTTTGTTGATGTCAATACGAGAACTCGGGGGTGCAGAGTATTTCACGAGATAGTCAAATTTTCCGCTGGGCTCTCCTAAAGTATCCCAAATTACTCCATCTTCAACAATTTTGTTGTTATTTTCTTCGTCGAGACCTTCAGTAACTCCAACTGTGTCCTGGTTGTTGAAACCTTCAGTAGTTTCCTCCTTCTTCTGACTGTCGAAGACTTCAGTATCTCCAGCTTTGTTCTTACTGTCGAAACCTTTAGTAGTCTCAACTTCGTTGGTCTTATTCAAATTTCCTACATCAAGATTTTCAGTGATCTTGATCAACATTGGCTGGTCTCCAAATTTTTTGGGCACTTCTTCCACCTCAGGCTCGTCTAGGAGATCATCAGTAACCTCCACCATGTTGATATTATTGTCGAAGCCCTCAGCAGCTTCCACCATTTCAAAACTACAATCAGAGGCTACTTCGACTTCCACCATATTCATAGTGGAAGGCTCAGCATAATTGGCTTCGACCACCTACATGGGGTTTGAGTCAATCCTCATCTGTTGTTTCGATTTGTCTCCAAACTTCAATCTTCCATCACGGATTGCATTCTGAACAAGATCCCTGAAAAGGAAACATTGAGAGGTTTTATGACCAAAAAAAGTTATGGTATTTGCAAAAACCTCTCTTTTTCTGTTGGTCCACAGGAGGCCCTTTAGTGCCTGCTGGTTTTATTAATTGACCATCTTTGACTAATAAGTCGAAAATTTCGTCACACTTGGTGACGTCGAACGTATAAGTTCTTTTTGGAAACCTATCATTTTTTTCAGGTTCGACTGGGTTTTTGCCATTCGACGGAGCTAGTACTTTACAGGCGTATGGTGGGCCTGACTTTAGTTCTTCCAGATCAATTTCTTGTTCGTCGAACAAAATTAGTTCATTTTCGTCACTATCATCATCCTGGCATACTCCTACATAGGCCACTCTTTCCTTTTTATTTTTATTTGATCTAAGTTTCTCAGCTTTTAGCCTTTCAATTTGTCTTACCCTATCTGCTAATTGTGCCATATCTCTCAAATATTGAGTGTCTAATTTCTTTCTTATAGAATAATCTAGACCCCCTGCAGCCATTTCGACTAACTCTTGTTCTGGCACTTGTGTGAAACATCTTGCCTTAAGCAACCTGAACCTATTTAAGTAATCATCTATAGGCTCTGAAAATTTCATCTTAACACTGGCTAATTCCTTCAAACTTATCTTAGTCTGACCCATATAAAATTGTTCATGGAACAATCTTTCTAATTGGGTCCATGTGAATATAGAGTTTGCAGGCAAGGATGTAAACCAGGTAAACGCATTTTTTGTCAAAGAACTTGGGAAGTATTTCATTTTCAAATTTTCATTATGGGCTATTTCTCCTGCTTCGATCAAATAGCGCGCTATATGTTCTATGGTGGATTCGCTAGTGTCCCCTGAAAATTTGGTAAATTTGGGGACTTTCCACCTTGGGGGTAATTCCTGTTGTAGAACATATTCAGATAATGGGGAAGCATAACTAGGCCTTTGTAATCCTACATTTACCCCATTTTGCGCCATTATCCTTTCGACCATGGCTGCTAAATTGTTTTCGGCAGGCAGGTTATTATATCGTATTCGCTGTCGCAACACATCATCAGCATCTCCGCCTCTCTGGACGATTACCCTCCTAGGTTCTTGTTGAACGGGGATTTCGACACGAGGCTGTTCGACCACTACCTCTTGGTTTCTAGGGTTTGCCTGAGGATTCTCTAAAGGCCTTTGATTTATTGTGGGTTCCTCTCCGACATTCACTACTGGGTTTTGAATTACTTGTTCTCTTTGTCACATTTGAGGAACACCAAAAAAATCAGCAATGCGTGTCATCTGCGCAGCCAACAATTGGTTGGTTTGGGTAGTGTTCTGTATTAAAGGATTAAACACTGCTCCCATTTGTTGTGTCAACATTTGGACCATATCATGATTACTTTCGTCCATTTTTTGTCGAATTACTTGCGCAAAATTATTTGTAATTGCTGGCATTTGGAAATTTGGTAGGGGTTGGTTCAATCTACTCATATTTCCACCATATCCCGACCCTTGTAGTGGTGAAGACACGTGGACCATGGCATCAGAATACAAGGATGGTGCATTTTGCAAGTTTGCCATTACTGAAGTTGGCATTCCATATGGTTGTTCTCTACCAAACATAGGCATGGAAAAATTTGTCTGAAATGGCCTATAATTATGTCCTCCAGGAGGAGGCATCCCCATGGGCATCGAATGTACCATTGTGGAAGAACTAGGCATATATTGGGAGAGCGAAACCGCTGGTATAGATCCTGTTGATGAAGGCCTAGCCTTTTCTAGAACAGGGTTTGAATCCACATTTCCCCCTGTCGAAGGGATAGGGTTGGAAACTGGAATGGTTTCATTTGGATTTGGATTATTTGGCTGATTTGCCATTCTTCTTACTCTTGTTCTTTTAGGTCTTTCTACGTCGGTTACGGCTAATTTACCGCTTCTCAAAATCATATAACGAAGTAGAAACTATTTGGCTAAGAGTTATTCTGTAAAAATTTCTAAAATTTTGCACTCGTCCCACTGGGCGTGTGTTTGCCGTGAATTTTGGTAAACAACCTCTGATCTATCAATCTAAACGCAAATTGATTTAACTTGCAGGATCGATCACACAAATCCTAGGACATGTGCTAAGTTTTAAGGGAAAATGTAACTGACGACAATAAATGCAAGAAATGTAAAATGAACTCCGCGTTCGACAGTAAAATAGACTACACGAACTCCACGTTTGACTACTTGCGCAGTAATGTAAAAAGCTTAAAAAGAGGGTTGTAAGTAAATGATGCAAAAACTTTAAAGACGTCGGATGTAAAAGACAGAAATGTAAAGAGCTTTGAGAAATAAAGATACAGGAAATGTAAAGTTCTGTCGAAAGTAAATAATGAGAGAAAATGCTCGAACTCCACGTTCTTTGAAAAGTAAATACTGGAAAATGTAAAGGGCTGTCGAAAGTAATGCAGGAAGATGAAAGCTTTTGGAAATAAAGTGCAATGAACTCCACGTTCTTGAAGATAAAAAGGCAATTGAAAATAAATGCAGTAAAGGGAGAGGTTTGAAAGTAAAAGACTTTGAATGTAAAATGTACAGAAAAATAGATGTCGAAGGCTTTTAAAGGAAAGTGCAACTGCAGTGTAACATAAGGCTGATTGAAAATATAGTTCAAAAGACAAGATAAGACATGAAAGATTAAACTTAAGAAAATGTAAAGTGCTGAAACATAAACATGATGAAGAAACCAAATTGCATTGCTGAAGAAAAAGGTGGTGTTACATTACGTACATTCTCACGAACTCGTTTCTCTACACGCGGGTACTTTGAGTTTCTTTGAGTCACAAGTACAAAAATATGAACACCCCTATTACATAAATCTAACTCCTATTTATAGTGCTAAGGGATAACTGCTAAGTAGTAGTTACTGCTCCAACGTGTCCCTTCTTGGCGCCTTCCTCCTGGTCTCAACTGTTCCCACGCTCACAACTGCCCTTATTTGAATTTCAAATATCTGAAATTCCCTCCAGCCCTTGCAGCGCATATTCCACGTCCCCACGGTCGAAAGACTTTCCAACACTTAACCATTTTGAGGGGTTTCAACATACTCTCTTCGAATCAAGCTTTATTCAGGACTTGGTCTAAAACCCTCTTCTAGTTAAAAACAATCTTTTAACAATTTGAACCAACATTTGCTCTTTCCTAGCGTCGAAAAATGAGGGTTACAAAATTGCCCCCCAGGAATGACCTTTCGCAAGGATTGGTAGGAAGGCCATTTCTTGATCTAGAGACCCTTTCGACGCTTGTTTGCATGGCCCTTAACCAAATACCCTATTAACCACTTTAGTGGCTGAACTGTTCAGTTCCTTTGACCCACGCTTCTGACATCACACCATCATGATGAATTCTCAAAACTTCTCTTCAGCCGTTTTTCATCATAACACTTTTTCTCGAAAAACAGACGTTTGCAGTCTGTACATAACTGCTCCCCTTTATCATGTCTCCAGAAACAGGACACGTGTCCCACTACCCTCTCAACTTCAACGGTGGATCTTTAGTCTTGGGGGTTTCAAACTTTTATAAAAACCCACTTTCACCATTTAGTGACTTTTCCTCGTCTTCAAACTCTCAAAAAAACTTCCTTCTTAGTTCATTTCCTCTTACGAAAAAAACCCAGAAAACACCATCTTTCTACCTCCTTCAACAATGGCGTCTTCTCAAGCTAAAACCCAACCAAAGAAAACCCAGCGTGGCAAGGCTTCACAGTTTAAGCAAACCATTCCTCCTTTCATCAATATTCCAGGCCCCCAACTGGTGGATAACCGCCGCTGTCTGCCGGAACCTGCCACCGAAGAATCACAAGCCATTTATGAATCCCAGGTAATGATCCCTTTAATAGTCTCTGATAAACCTTACGCATTATCTGGTCCACTGGTTGATATGGATATTCCCCCTGAGAGACTAAGTGAGTTTCTCCCTTCCTACCGGAGAACACGCCCGCTGGCGCAAAAAAGTTTTTCCAACATCCATGCCACTGCTGAAACGTCTCCTAAGGACATCCCTTTGCCAAAATTCGACATTAGCTACCTTGTTGATGGCACCAGGCTGGTGAGAGCCGTCAACCCCTTGAAGGAGTTCGACCAATGGATGGCAAAAATGGAGAAAGTCAAGGTTGACCATTGGAAGCAAATAGGGATCTATGACCTTCTCATGCTGTCGAAAACTAGCATCCCTTATTGTCTGAATATGTTGGCAGCGTCCTTGTATTTTTGGGACTGCACCCACTTCACCTTCCATCTACCATGTGGGATGGTAACTCCAACTCTGTTCGACGTAGCTGCCATTACGGGTCTTCGCCCAGATGGCCTTACTTACAATCCTGAGGTTGATGCTGATGACACCATCAACATTTCAGGTTCTAAACTCACGTATACTCTCTTCATCAAACACCACTTCAACCAAGAAGAAGACACGGTGTCTGATGAGGAACACATTGCTTTTCTCACAGTTTGGCTGTCGAGATACGTTTTCTGCACCAAATCCCTGCAGGTAGCCAAGAAGTACTTGCCCTTGGCGAACCAACTCCATCACAACAGAGGGACTTGCCTGAGTGAACTCATTCTGGCGAACCTTTATGAGTCCATTAGCGACGGGGCCTCTCGACTGAAAGGTATGGAGGCTCAAGGTCCTATGCATCTGAGTGGACCTCTTTGGCTACTTCAGTTGTGGCTTAATGCCACCTTCGAGGCTAGCCTCCCCAGAAAAGGCCTGGTTGACGAAGCTTCTGTCGAGATCCGGGAGAGGAGTGTCGAAGGGACGCGCTTGGCCAAACTTACTCCTACTGATGATGGCGAAACCCCTCAAAGGGCTTTTACCAGCTATGTTATGATGTTTGCCAAGCGTTATGATTTTACTCCTAGCATGGCGCCCTTTGCTCACAGGAGGTGTGGCCCTGTATGGTTCACCAGGCCATTCCTAGATCCTCGGCAACCTCTTGATCAAGAGTCTGTTACTATCTGGGAAGCTTTTCTAATCCCCAGACTTATTATACACAGGCTGAACCTAGGGAAAGGCTTGTCAGCGCTCATCGCCTATCAACCAAACCTCGTCTCTCGACAGTTTGGGCTGGCCCAAAGTTTCCCTCGATGCCTGTATGAGAGGAAGGGTCAAGTGATTCTCCACACTGCCTGCTTTGACAAGGCAAACGTTTCCCTCACCCTTGCCAGTCATAATGAGAAAAGAAAAGTTCTTTCTCCTGTATTTTTTGAGCCTTCTTTTCTTTGTACTTCTTTCTTCCACCTCTGGTGGTCGAAGCACTATAGCGAGCATTTCCTCAATGTGGCTATGCTTTCTTCATTACTTGACCAAGCTTTTCTCAATGTGCAGGACAAGACAAAAAAGAGTAAGTCCACTCACGTCGAAGAGATACAGGCTTTTCAAGAATACTTTGAAACCGTCTATCTACCAAATGATCTTAGTCGAACCATTCATGAGGCTGCTGTCACTCTAAAAAGAAAGTTTCTAGCTAAGCTAGATCAACTAAAACTTCCCCCGAACGTCCCTCGTGAGAAACGTTATGAGGTACCTTTTAAACTTTTTTCTCCCAAGTTCCCTCGACTACCTACTGCTGATTTTGGAGTGGCGCTTGCCCCTCCATTTCCAGACTGGTTTGTCTGCGGGGAGCATTTAAAACTTCTTCGACAGCAGGCTCAGCCAAAGGCCCAACGAGTGGTTTCGACTAAGCATGTGTTGGATAATTTTAAAGGACACCTTCATATAGGAATTCAGGACGTTCGTGTTGAATCTAAAATATATGAAGGTTTGAAACCATTAATCCATGGCTTTATGACCACTCACGTCATCATTAACTTGTAACAATTTTTCTGTTTTACAGCTGTGGCGAGGAAAGCTGCCTCGACTAGAGCTGCCACCTTGCAAAGTGGCAAAGACCAAGGGAGTACACAGGTATACTTTGCACCTTTTGTTTTTACTTGTACTCTATGAATTTCTTCCTTACTTTCACCGCCTCTTCAGACTGGTCGAAAGCCTTCCACACCTTCCAAGAAAGGCAAGAAAGATGCCCCAGCTGTGGTTACAGTCTCAGAGGCCTCAGATGAATCTCCTGAAGAGGTTCTCACGAGAAAAAGGAAAAAACCCACAAAGGCCTCTAGACCTGCTGGCCCACCTCCTTCGAAGGTGGCCAAAATCCTCGAACAGACATCCACTACAAGTGGTGTCGAGAAGGAACCCTCCAAGGTAGCCTTGAGGCCCCCTCTTGGTGACCATGGGGTTGAAGAATCAAGTCCTGCTGTTGAGCAAACTCAGGTATGCACACCATTACCTTTCCTTTTATGCTTGACATCCCCTGCCTATTATTTCATTCTCATTATCTCCACTTGTGTTCTTCAGGCATCTATCATCAACAATCCGGATCCTCAACCAACTCCACGCAACTTCGCCACCGCTACACTTGACGAACCCGTTCCTCACCCAACTTCAGAAAGCCTTACCACCACGCTTCTCAACAGCCAAGGTGAGCCAACTTATCACCCCTCTTCTGATATTGGCTCTGGTCTGAGTGAGATTAATCAACCTATTCCACGTGTTACAGCAACCACTGCAGCACCAGTTCCAACCCCAACTCAGCACGCACAAGCAGAGGGAGCTAACTCTGATGAGAATGACGCTTCAAGCCCACCACCTATCAATCAGGGTACCTCCATGGATAAGGGCCAGACGATTGAAGACGAAAGGCGTGAACCTGAGATCCAAACACACAACGCTACTCTTGATCACACCTCACCAGTTGATCAGCAGGAGAATGTGCAACCAGCTGCGGATGAATCTGATGAGGAAATGGGAGAGGGAGAAGATGAAACGGAAGGGGAATCAGCAGAGGAGGAAGAAGAACAAGCTGAACCTCGCCCTCACCATACTCCTTCGCCTATGGTTATTCCACTGGCTGGGGATTCGCTGACAGCACTCAAGTGGTCGAACCCACGTGAATTTGCCAAATTGATTCTTGAGCAAAGGCATGGTTCTTCCTCTGTTTCTTCGACCTCAGCGCCAGATGACTTCGCCCAATCAATTCTCCAAGCCATCAAGAAAAAAATTTTCAAAGGGGATATTTACAAAATTCTGGCCTCCGATCCAACTGCATCCGTTTACCTGAAGGACACCCTCGCAAAGATTGAACTCACTACCTTCAATCCAGATGTCTCTGGTTTTCTGATAGAGCTAACTGCCATGGTGAACCAAATATCTGCAGAAATAAAACTGCTTCCCTTGATCAAGGATACCATTAAGAGAACATCTGGCAGTGAGTGTGCAGCCTGGTGTAGTGTACAAGAGGCGTATGACGAGATCCAACGTCTGGAGGCTGATCAAAAGAAGAAACAAGACGAGATAGCCTCCAACACGAAGGACATCGAAGCGTGGAAGCAGCAGATCACAGAGCTACAAGCAAAAATTGCAAATGCTGAAAACCGCAATCGTGATCTGCGCCAACTCGACGACACTGAGATGGCTGAAGAGACGAAGCATGCTATTAATCATATTGAAGCGGCTCAAAGATATGAGAAAGAGCTCGCAGACGCAAAACTTGACGAATCCTTGTGCAATGCTCGACTCAAATATCATATAGACTCTTTTTCTCAGTTGGCGTCGAGGCTTCCCTTCTGATACCTTTATTTCATTTGTCTAGTCATCACTTGTTTCTTGGCCTTTTCAGGCTTTTTATGTAATGACAATTTTATTCCTGTTGGCACTGATTTAATTTATCATTATTATTCTGCTTTTAACTGCTTTCGACCTATTTTGCATGATGATGCTCTCTATTGGCGTTTTTTTACCAGTCAAATTTGCAATTAAAGCATTTTATCCTTTTCTTGGAAAATCATCCTTCTAGCTTTAAACTCCAAGGCATAAGCCTTTAGCTTTTAAGTGACACTCATAGCATAGCCCTCGGGCCTATTTCCAAGAATCACTCACCTATTTCCACCGTTTGGCTGGCCAATCCAATCAGCCCTTAGCCTCTATAAATCTCTTCCATCTGACCACGCTTTGCATAGAAGCAACCATGAATACTTCAGAGAAACCTCCAACCAAGAAGATGGCTGGAAAGGCCAAGGCAACTGAGGAAACAAAGAAAGTAGAGGCGCCTCGACAACCCAATGCCTCCATTGGAGCAGCCTCTTTGGCCAAGAAGAAGGAAACCAAAATGAAGATCTCCAAGAAAGGGCGCTCCAGCACCCAAGAATCTGATGATGAGCCAGATGCAGATTATATGGAATTCCTCAAATCCATAGATTGGAAAGATTACGAATAACCTTTCCTTGAGAAAGAAAATGTTGTACTATTTTCTCTTTGCTTTGTATGCCATATTAGCCTAACTTGGCCTATTTTGGCCTTCTCTTATTAAATAAAGCTTACGTTTTAATATGAATCTCCTGCAGCATAGGCTTATATTTTTTCAAATACTTGCCATTTACTTTCAAGATTCTTTTGTCTTTGTCTAACTCTTCCACTTCATAAGCTCCATTAGAGAACACTTGTATGACTTGGAATGGTCCTTCCCACTTAGGAGACCATTTGCCTAATGTTCTATCCTTTCGATCCATGGGCAAAATCACCTTCTAAACCAATTCCCCACATGCAAAAGATTTAGATTTAACCTTTTCTGTTGTAGGAATCTTCGACCCTTTTCTTTTGTCTCCTCAGCAACTCTAAGGCTCTAAGCCTTTCTTCATCCAAATCCACTAATTCATTCATCATCATTTCCCAATAATTCTCAGAGGGAATTTCATGATGTCTTTGAATTCTCACAGACTGTAGATAAATCTCAACAGGTAATACTGCACCGTGACCAAAAGTGAGTCGAAGGGGGGTGGTGTTGGTAGCCTCTCTGGGGGATGTTCGACACGCCCAAAGAACTTGGTCTAATGTTTTGTGCCAATTTCTAGGCCTTTTTCCCACATGTTTCCTGATTAATCCAATTACTACCTTATTGGCAGCTTCGACCTGCCCATTGGCCTGAGCATAATAAGGTGTAGAAGTTACTAACTTAAAACCTATTTCTTTGGCAAATTCCTGCATCTTTCGATCAGTGAACACTGATCCCTGATCTGTAGTAATTGTTTTAGGAATACCAAATCTATAAATAATGTGACTTTGGATGAACTCAATAACATCTTCCTGCCCTACATTCACCAATGGTATTGCCTCAATCCACTTGGTGAAATAATCAATACCCACCAAAATATATCTCTGGTTCTTTGAAGATGCTGGTCGAATCTCTCCCACTATATCCAAAGCCCATCCTCTGAAAGGCCATGGCTTCACTATAGAATGTAATTCACTCGCAGGAATGTGCTGTATGCCAGCATGAATTTGACATTCTTGGCACCCTTTAGCAAATTCTATGCAATCCTTCAGCATAGTGGGCCAATACATGCCTTGTCGAAACAACAACCATTTCATCTTCTGGCCAACTTGGTGTGCTCCACATGCCCCACTATGTACTGTCGAAAGTGCCCAATACGCCTCTGCTTCACTAAGGCATTTCAACAAGACTCCCTCAGGGGTTTTTTTTAAACAGTTCATTGCCCAATAGCACATAGCTTAAAGCTTGATATTTGACTTTTCGCTCTGTCGAAGCCGTTGGGTTTTGCAGATATTCAACTATTGGCTTTCTCCAGTCTTCATCCGTCAAACCATCTATAGCCAAAATTTCAAAATTTTCGCCATCCATGCACCCAAGCCTCGTTGTTTCTAAGTCTGATGGACATAATCCAACAGCCACCACCTTACCTCTTGCCTCAATTACTTCTTGAAGGTTTTCTTTCGACACCTTGTATCCAGAAGCAATTTGGGCCAAGTCGTTGGCAACTTGATTCTCTATTCTAGGTATGTGTTGAATGGCCACTACCTCAAATTTCTTTAATAATCTATTGGCTATCACAAAGTACATAATGAGATTTTCTTTAACACATTTATACTCCTTTGTGATTTGTTTTATAACCAATTCTGAATCTCCCATTATTTCGACTCTAGTTGCCCCCAATTCTAACAAAATTTCAAGGCCAGCAATTAATGCTTCATATTCAGCCTCATTGTTAGAACAAGGCCCTTCGACCTTGTACTTGAATTTTGTTGGAATTTTTTCAGGAGAAATAATGTATATTCCTACTCCTGTTCCATTTTGATGACTTGATCCGTCAAAGTATAATTTCCAAGATCTTAATTTGACGTAATTCAAATCATTTTCATTTATGGAATGGTCAACTATGAAGTCTGCAACTATTTGCCCTTTCACAGCTTTTAAAGGTTGATATGTTAAGGAAAATTTTGTTAATGCTAATGCCCATTTGCCAATTCGACTGTGCAAAATAGGTTTAGATAACATATGTTTTATAACATCAAAGCGAGACGAAACATACACATCAACAGGTTTTATATATTGCTTCAGTTTAGTACAAGAGAAATACAAGCATAAACATAACTTTTCAATCATGCTATACCTAGTTTCTGCATCATTTAAAACTCGACTAAGGTAATAAATGGCTCTTTCGACTCCATTCTCATCTTCCTGAGCTAACATGCTCCCTAGGGTTTTGTCTGATGCAGCTATGTACAATCTCATACTTTTGTTTCGACAAGGTGGTGAAAGAATTGGAGGGTGACTTAGGTACTCCTTGATCTTGTCAAAGGCTTCCTGCTGTAACTGCCCCCACTCTAAACCATCTTTGCTAAAACGAAGCAATGGCGAAAAAGCTTGTGTTTTGCCACTCAGGTTGGATATAAACCTTCTTAAGAAGTTGATTTTACCCAACAACGACTGCAACTCCTTTTTAGTTGATGGCGCTTTCGCCTCCATTATGGCTTTGGTTTTATTCTGATTTATTTCAATCCCTTTCTTGTGGACCACAAAGCCTAAGAAATCCCCTGCCTGCACACAAAAAGCACATTTAAGAGGATTCATTTTAAGACCATATTTTCTCATCCTTTCAAAGGACTGTCGAAGATGGTCAATGTGACTACTCCCAGAAACAGACTTTATAACAATATCATCAATATAAATTTGCATGAATGTGTCTATAAAATCGTGAAAAATTGAATTCATTGCCCTTTGGTAAGTGGCGCCAGCATTCTTGAGACCAAAAGGCATCACTACCCATTTATAGGTGCCTAAGGCTCCAGGGCATCTAAAAGCAGTTTTATGAACATCTTCCTCAGCAATGAATATTTGGTTGTAACCAGAATATCCATCCAGCATACTAAGATATTCATGTCCTGCTGCAGAATCTATTAACATTTCTGCTACTGGCATTGAATATTCATCTTTGGGAGTTGCAGAGTTTAAATCTCTAAAATCAATGCAAACTCTCAAAGACCCATTCTTTTTAATAACGGGTACTATATTAGCCAACCATTCGACATACCTTGCAGTGCGAATGAATTTGCAACGAAGCAGTCTTTCGACCTCCTCTTTGATTTTTGACAATATCTCTGGTGCAAACCGTCTTGGATTTTGCTTGACTGGTTTTTTCCCAGGTGTCATAGGCAACCTGTGTTCGACCAACTCCCTGCTCAAACCAGGCATCTCGTCATAATCCCAGGCGAAGCAGTCTTTGAACTCTTTCAACAGCTGAACTACTTCGACCTTCAACTGGGGATCAAGATTGGCACTGATATAGGTAGGCCTTTTGGTTGTCCCTTCACTGAGGTCCACTTCTTCTAAGGGATCTTGTGCTAGCATTTTTACATTATTTGCCAACGGATCCTTCTCAAATCCCAAAGGCTCATCTTCATATATGGCGTCGAGCCTCTGGCTTTGCCCTCCAATTTCAACCTTATCTGGAGGTTTTGGGTCGAAGTCCTTGCCAGGACCTTCTTGATACACTTCAGAAATGACTTCACCAGCCATATAATCATTGGCGGCTTCCAAAGCCGCTTGTAGTTTTGTTTCGGCCACATAGGCCGAAATTCTTTTCAAAGCGTCGAACTCAGTCATGATCACTGAATTCATCTCCCCACCCTGTGGGCTCTATTGGAGGCGTGCCTAGGCATGGCAATCTTCCTCTTGGTACTTCCCTGTCCCATCTGAAACCTTCAACAGGGTGCAAGTACAACGAATGAAACGTTTCCTCGTCAGGTGTAAACTCAAAATCAGCTGGAGGACATGGAGCAATGTTCGCCAGATGTTTCTCAAATTGCCTACTGTCCACATGATTAACAGTCACCTTGAAGTACCCTTGGTCAGCTTCAATGTTTTCCACTATCCCATCTGGTCTCCAGATTGTGATTCTCTGGTGCATAGACGAGGGTATTGCTCCTATCCCATGAATCCACTCCCTACCTAAGAGTAGATTATAATTAGCCTTTGTTTCGACGACCATGAACACTGTTGGTCTGGTAATAGTTCCCACAGTGAGATCTACCTGAATCACTCCCAGAGTAGAACCAACTTTTCCTTCATAGTTCGACAGAACCATGTTGTGGGGTTTAGTATCAGTTTCAAACTTTCCAATCTTGCTCAACAGAAACCTTGGCATCAGATTAACCGTCGCACCACAGTCTACCAAAATCTTGTTGACAGGAACGTTCTCCACTTTTCCAGTAATATAAAGAGGCTTCAAGTGACCCTTCATTGCCTCCGTGGGACGTTCAAAGAAAGCATTCTGTTCTTCGACGCACCCATTGTTCATGATGTAATAGCACACAGGCTTGTGTGCCATCATCTCCAATTCAGCAGTTTGGTCTAAGTCTTCGACCTCTGAAACTTGACCAAACTCTCTTGGCATTACAGACACCACATTTACCAAAATGTCTAGGGAAGCTGCTGACTCATTGTCGAAGTTATCAGTCATATTCTCATCTTCTTCGACCTTCTTTTCTGGCTGACTAGTAAACAACTTTCGTCGTATGGGCATCCTCTCCATTGCCCCAGCCACATTGGCGCTTGACTCCCCTTGCACCTGAGCCTCCCTAACAGCTTTTTGCCTGCGCTGCTCTCTTCGCCATTGCGATCTGGACATTGGGTTGTTACCCTTGTAATTCTGCGAAATGTATGCGGATTTGTTTGTGGTGCGATTCTCTTTTCTGTACTCAAAGGACGCACCTCTTTCCACATCGAACTTCTCCCACTTTTTCTTCCTTCCTTTCCCTTCGACAGGTTTGATCCAACTACCTATTGGCGCATTCACAGCAGGTTTGAATGTTCCTGGCTTTGTCCTTGGTACTTGGTTCTTTGGCCCTGTCGAAAGTCGCCTATGGTCAAAACCTCTGTGCCCCTTGTTCACCTTCTGCCCCCAGCTTTCGCCAGCCTTCTTAATGCCTTCCAGCTTGTGGGGAGCCTTTTCATCAAAAATGGTGCTGCACCTGGGACACAACATTACTCCAGAGTCTTTTTTCTGGCAACGATGCAAGAAATCCACGATTGTCTCTTCTGGCTCAGGATAAGCCATTTTGTTAAGCTTCTCTTGCTCATCTACCTTACTCAATTGTTCATCCTTTCGATCCGTAATTTCGACCATGTTGACATCCATTCTGTCCTTCAGGCGCATCTTGGAGAAGCTGGCTTCCAGACTTTCAGTGGTCTTTGCCAAGCAGCCACCACCTACTGCTGCTTTTGCAGCTCTTTGGGAGGCTTTTTCCCAAGCAGCTTTCTCAGCCTCCACCATCTCCTCAGCGTTGACTCTCTCGACATCAGGAGACGTCTTGAAAAAAATTTCAGCAGCCATACAGATCCAATTTTCCACCAGACAACCATCCATGTCCAGCATCTCTCCAACCAAGAGCATGTCGTCTTCCAATTCCTTAACCACTTGAACTTTGGGGGCATTTCTACCCATAGCCTCATTGGTGTTGATGCTATCTGAACTAGAATCAGACTCCTCAACCAACTCGACCAGATTTATTCCTTCATTGACAGTTATCTTCCAACCACTCATGGTTACATCAAAACCCTTAGCAGCATTATCCATTTCCACAAACTTATCAGCAGTTTCTTTGGTCACCAACATCAAACTAGTGCCATCAACGTTTAGGCCAACTGTAGCCTTACTAGAACCCTCAGTCATCACAGCACTGATGGCGAGGTATTCAGTAACTTCTACCATGTTGACTGACTCGTCGAGTCCCCCTGTGGCTTCCACCATCTGAACCTCATGAGGCTCTGTATAGTTGGCCTCTGCAACTTGCAACGGGTCAGAGTCAATCTTCATTTGGGCTTTGCCTTTTTCTCCAAACTTCAACCTTCCTTCTTGGATAGCATTTTGCACCAAGTCCCTGAAAAGAAAACATTGAGAAGTTTTATGACCCAAAAAATTATGGTACTTACAAAATCCTCTTTTCTTTCTTTGTTCTAAAGGTGGCGTTTTAGCACCAGCAGGCACTATCATTTGCCCATCTTTAACTAACAAATCGAAAATTTCATCACATTTAATGACGTCGAAAGTATATGTTTTCTTAGGGAATTTGTCGTTAGATTCGACAGGATTTTTTCCTTCTGAAGGAGCTAATAATTTGCAAGCGTAAGGTGGACCTTGCTTTAATTCAGCAACGTCAACCTCATTTTCGTCGAAACAAGATGTCTCGCCATACAGACTCTCCACATCTTCCTTGCATTCGACAAACGCTACTTTTTTACCCCTACTGAATCTGGCTTTTTCTTCTTTTAGCCTTTCTAGCTGTCGAACCCTATCAGCCAGCTGGGCCATATCTCTAAGATATTGGGTATCTAATTTCTTCCTAATGGAATAATCAAGACCCCCAGCAGCCATTTCGACCAACTCATGTTCTAGAACTTGTGTAAAGCACCTGGCTTTAAGAAGTCGAAACCTATTCAGGTAATCGTCAATTGGCTCAGTGACCTTGCGCTTAATGCTAGCCAATTCTTTCAAACTAATCTTAGTTTTCCCCATATAGAACTGTTCATGGAACAAACGTTCTAATTGGGTCCAATTGTATATGGAATTTGGAGGCAACGTGGTAAACCATGTGAAGCCATTCTTGGTAAGGGAACTTGGGAAGTATTTGATCCTAAGGCTCTCGTCAGCTGCAATCTCGCCCGCTTCGATTAAATATCTAGCCACATGTTCGACAGTAGACTCAGTAGTATCTCCTGAAAATTTGCTGAACTTTGGAACCTTCATCCTAGGGGGAAGTTCTGCTTGGAGAATGTAGTCCACTATAGGTGATGTATAATTTGGCCTGGTGAAGCCAAAATTCATACCATTTCTAGTCATTATCCTTTCGACCATGGATGCAAGATTATTTTCTTCTGCTTGATTCTGGTGTCGAACATTCCTAAGCAATTGATCTGCGTGTTGGTTCCTGTTCACCATCACTACTTGTTCCTCCTCCATCTGGTATGGCATCTGGTTCCTCGGAGGTTCGACTCTAAAATGGTCAACCATCTCTTGATCCTCCAAGTTAGCATCAGGTATCTGACGTGGATGACGTCTTGGGACATCTTCGACGACCTTCGCTCTTGGATCTACTGTTGGCACTCCCATGAAATCCACCATGCGTGCCACTTGTGCAGCCAGTTGTTGGTTAGTTTGGGTTGTATTTTGGATCAAAGGTTGAAAAACTTCTCCCATCATCTGAGACAACGTATGTACCATTTGCATGTTACTTTCATCCATCTGTTGTCTCAAACAATTTATGGATGTATTTGTAAGGCTAGGTGTTTGCACAGAGTAACCCACACCTATATGCTAGCTGTTTCGTCCTCCTGATCCTTGTAGTGGCGAAGACACAACAGTTTCTGAAAACACAGGCGGAGCACTTTGTAGGTTTTACATCATTGATGTAGGCATACCATAGGGTTGACTCCTTGACCCTGGATGTGGAAAGCCTGGTGGAGGAACGTGCCTGTACGTGGTATTTCCTCCTAAGGGTGTTGGTGAATTAGAACCTTGTGGCCCTATGTATTCCAACACAGGTTGAGTATATGATTTTGTATATGTTGATCCTGACTCAGACAATACCAATGGAAGTGACGCCTGTCCTCCTATCGAAGACACTGGTGATGGTGTGCTTTGAGTCCCAATACTGCTACTGGATTGAGTGTTTGAAATGCTCCCTTGAGGATGAACTTGTTGATTGGCACTGGTTGCCATTTTCTTAGTGTATCTTCTCTTTGGTATTCCTTCGTTTGTTGTGGCTAACTTCCCACTTCTCAATAACATACAACGAAAGTAGATCTTCACCAAGAGAAATAAGACTGACAAAGGTTTGACTTAGCACTGGGTCCCACCAGGTGTGCCAATTTGTTTGCCGCGAATTTTGGTAAACAACCTCTGATCTATCAATCTAAACGCAAATTGATTTAACTTGCAGGATCGATCACACAAATCCTAGGACATGTGCTAAGTTTTAAGGGAAAATGTAACTGACGACAATAAATGCAAGAAATGTAAAATGAACTCCGCGTTCGACAGTAAAATAGACTACACGAACTCCACGTTCGACTACTTGCGCAGTAAAGTAAAAAGCTTAAAAAGAGGGCTGTAAGTAAATGATGCAAAAACTTTAAAGACGTCGGATGTAAAAGACAGAAATGTAAAGAGCTTTGAGAAATAAAGATACAGGAAATGTAAAGTTCTGTCGAAAGTAAATAATGAGAGAAAATGCTCGAACTCCACGTTCTTTGAAAAGTAAATACTGGCAAATGTAAAGGGCTGTCAAAAGTAATGCAGGAAGATGAAAGCTTTTGGAAATAAAGTGCAATGAACTCCACGTTCTTGAAGATAAAAAGGCAATTGAAAATAAATGCAATAAAGGGAGAGGTTTGAAAGTAAAAGACTTTGAATGTAAAATGTACAGAAAAATAGATGTCGAAGGCTTTTAAAGGAAAGTGCAACTGCAGTGTAACATAAGGCTGATTGAAAATATAGTTCAAAAGACAAGATAAGACATGAAAGATTAAACTTAAGAAAATGTAAAGTGCTGAAACATAAACATGATGAAGAAAACAAATTGCATTGCTGAAGAAAAAGGTGGTGTTACATTACGTACATTCTCACGAACTCGTTTCTCTACACGCGGGTACTTTGAGTTTCTTTGAGTCACAAGTACAAAAATATGAACACCCCTATTACATAAATCTAACTCCTATTTATAGTGCTAAGGGATAACTGCTAAGTAGTAGTTACTGCTCCAACGTGTCCCTTCTTGGCGCCTTCCTCCTGGTCTCAACTGTTCCCACGCTCACAACTGCCCTTATTTGAATTTCAAATATATGAAATTCCCTCCAGCCCTTGCAGCGCGTATTCCACGTCCCCACGGTCGAAAGACTTTCCAACACTTAACCATTTTGAGGGGTTTCAACATACTCTCTTCAACTCAAGCTTTATTCAGGACTTGGTCTAAAACCCTCTTCTAGTTAAAAACAATCTTTTAACAATTTGAACCAACATTTGCTCTTTCCTAGCGTCGAAAAATGAGGGTTAACAGCGTGCCAATTTGTTCGCTGTTGATTTTGGCGAACAACCTCTGGTTTACCAATCTCTTATAAAACTGGGTTACTTGCAGGACCAACCACACAAATCCTGGGATACATGTGCAAAATTATCTAACTCTTAGGATAAGGGTATTTTGATGGTTTGTTTTGTTATATTCTTTATGTATGAATGGTTTGGTAAAGGAACTTAAATAACAACTTCTGGCGAAAAGATAAATTGAATGAAATTAAAACTTGCATAAAGTAAATGACAAAGGATAAATGACTAGGAAAAGTAAAGGCAATTGTAAAAGACTTTGAATTTTTATAAACTTAAAAGATGGTGTTTCACACGTACATTTCCAGATAATGAACTCTTTTCTCTCGCATGGGTACTTTGAGTATTTACAGGAATCTAGTACAAGTTTTCACACACTAAAATTCTACAACAACTATCCTATTTATAGAAAAATACAATAACTGTTTAGTAACGGAAAAATTCTACGTCTTTGACACTTGGCCTTCTGCATGTCTTCTTTTCTTCTAAAGCTTCCACGCGTCTTCTTCCAAACGTTATAACTCTTGAATTCAAATTTTCCCTTCGTGTCGAAACGTTGCGTCTCTTTACCTTGTCGAATTGTCGAAAAAGTAACAAATGTCCCTCAAACCTTGTCTGACGAAAACTTCCTTATGTTTCTGTCGAAATGTCGAAACTCTGTTCTTGTCGAAGTGTCGAAACTCTGTTCTTGTCAAAGTGTCGAAACTCTGTTCTTGTCAAAGTGTCGAAAACTTCTTCTGAATACCTTCATTCTCTTTTCTTCTTTATCTGTAGTCATTTTCTTTAGTTGAAGAACATCATTTTGCCTACCAAGACATGGTGTCGAAAATATATGTCTACAGTATGATATGTCCTGGATTAATGTTCAACCTAATCCTTAAATAAATAGTAACAAATAAATAAAATTTAATTCTAATTCCAACTCAAATAAAAGTACAATAATAAAAATAGAAATAATTATAATAAATAAATGAGATTAATTACTATGCACTGACAGTGTAAAAAGTTTTACACTGTCAATACATCACCATCATCCGTTTGGGTTACTTTACAGATTATTAAATTAAAAGTCAAACTTCTCTTTACATCCAACGGTTATAATTAACTGACAGTGTAAAATCCTTTTACACTGTCAGTGCATTTCAATTAAATCCTAAATAAATTATAGAATTTCATTCAAAATTTCAAAATAAACTTATATATTATAATAATGATCGACAATAATATTTATTTGAGAAAAAATTAGATAGAGAAACTTGTCATTTGCACATTCATACTGTAAGTACATATGGATGTTAATAAAAAATTGAACTTATAACCTTGTATAATTTCAATACTTATGTCCAGAAAGTAAAAACTCAAAATTCAACCGTTGGTAGGATTATTACAATCGACAATGCTTGAGTGTAAACATGCTCAACAGCTTAAACAATCTGTTATACTGATATATAATAACATCTTCAATACTTTCACACCATGAATAAAAGCCTTAAAAACAACAAAATAAAAAAAACAATAAAACCTTATAATAAGTAAAGAAGCCTTCCAACTTCAAAAGAGATATAAGCTTCAAGACATGCATATTCAACTTGCTTTAGAGTAAGAGGAAAATTACTCCAATCACTCAAAGTAATTTTCTTTGGTTTCTCAATCTCTATTCCAATAATTCGAAAAGCCAATGTTTTAAGCCCAGCGAAATTCAAAGCTTTTTCACTCTTCTTTATCGCAGCAAGGTTGCGAAGATCAACAAAGTTCACAACACGCAAGGAGAACTCTCGAAGAAGTTTGTCCACGTCGTCTTTGATCCCAACACCAACAAATTTGTAGTTTTTGTTACCCAAGAAAGCAATTAGTGATTCTGGGATATACGAGGCGTGTAAGATTTGGAAAACCAGACATTCTCCGCCGATGCATAGTTGAAGGACAGCAGCAGTGTTTGACATGCCACGGCATTTGGCAAGTAGACATTCGACATCCAAGCCGACGATGACGTTGTTGTTGTTGTTAAGGGTTGATGCTTAAGAACCATTCGTCGACCATGGAAGGGGTGTTTGTCACCATTGTGTGAATAATGAAAAAGTTGAAAAAAACATCGTACTTGTTGTGGGTTTTGCAAGGGAGAGCACAATCGAAAATGCTGATCGACGTTTTGAATTTGCAAGGTAATATGTTGCCCTAGAAAGCTAATCAACAGTAGTATATATAAGGTGTTTTAGTCAGAGTATTATTTAGATATTTCGAAATTGTCTTTGTATTTTATATTGACATAAATATTTTAACAATTTATTTTGAAACTATCCATTAATTGTTAAATCAAAAAAATATCCATTAATTATATTTCTAATTTTTAGTCAACGTATCATTTGGTTATTTTTGAAATTGTTTACTTTTTAAAAACTGAGATAAATATTTTAACAAACTATTTGTATTACTTCAATATTATCCATTAATTGTTTTTCTAATTTTTTTAATTTTCGATTTAAATTTTCAAATTCTTTTTTTCTTTGTTAATTTAAATTAAATTTTGTTTTTTTTTCAAAAATCTAATCCATTCATAATCATTTAAATGGTCCAAAGTAGACCAAATACACATGGACAAAGACTCTGCATTACATACCCACCACCTCAACAAGGCAATATGCACACTATGAATAGGGTTCAGAAACTATTTGAACCAGATTCTACATCAGAACTATCTCTTCTGATACAGACATACACAATTTACATAGAAAATCAAATGAAATCCAATGGTGATTAACACCAATCATACCAGCTGCCCACCGTCCCCTTCTTTGAATTTCTTTTCTTCCAATTCCACGCAAACAGCTGTGCATCTTGCAAAATTCTCATAGCATCAGCATGATGTCAGCCATAAGAAAGCCAATGATGTACCAATCTCCTTATTTTGGCCCAACCTACAAACATATCTATACAACTATCTCCTCTTGGTAGGTTAACTCCAATCCAATCTTCAAGACCCTTCCACATCTGTTTGGATTTGTGACAGTTGATTAAGAGATGGTTAATATCCCCAAGTTCCCTGAAACAGCAGACACATAATAATTGATGAGGGTCAGATATAATTCCCCTCCTGATAAGATTACTTCGTGTTGGCAGCCTGTCAATTAGGAGTGTCCAGCCAAAGATCTGAATTTTCAGTGGAATATTGATCCTCCACAAGAAATCTAATGCTTCTTTTAATTTGCTATCCAAAATTACTACCTCCTAACTATTATTCCAATGATTATAGCAGTCTTTGACACTAAAAGAATTATCTGTCTTCCTAGGCCACGGAACCTCGTCCTCCCCCTGGCATTGAAATCGAACCTCTTTTAAGAGTAGTAGTAATTCTCTAATCAAATCAGCATCTTCACCAGGCTGAACAACATTTCTACAAATGATTTCCCACCTCCAACTATTGTCTAACCAGCATCCACAATCTTTTATAAGAATATTCTAGTTTGGAGAGGAAAGGAATAAAGAAGGGAATTGGATGGCCAAGGCTTCTCTACCAATCCATCTTGACTGCCAGAAAAGGGTCCTTTCTCTATTACCAACTTTCCAACATAATTGACTAAACATGCCTAGTTTATTCGAATGGTTAGCAAGCCACAACAGGTTCTTCCACCAGTTTGACATGAGATTAGGAGCCATCTTGCATAGGTTGAGAAATAAGCTTGAGAAGTCTCCGTTGTACCTTGCCTTGATAAGGTCAGACCAAATCATACCATTATCATGGGAAATCCTCCAAAGCCATTTTGCCACTAAAGCTTTGTTGAATTTACCAATGTCCTTAATACCTAATCCACCCCGCTCTTTAGGTTTACAAACTGCAGACCACTTGACCCATGATATACTCACTTTCTCTCCATCTCCAGCCCATAAAAACCTTCTCTGAATCTTTTTTATCTCTTTGATTACACTAACAGGTGCTAAATAAAAAGACAGATAATGTATTGGCAAGTTATTCAACACAGAGTTTATTATTGTAACTCTTCCTCCAATTGAAATCATTCTTCCCCTCCAAGCTGCTAGTCTATTCTTTATAGAATGAATCACAGGTTTCCAAAATTCTAAAGATCTGTGCCTACCTCCAACAGATAGCCCTAGAAATTTGAAAGGAAAACATCCAACTCTACCGTTCAAAAAAGATGAGCAGCAACAATTCTACCCATCTTTACTGCAATTCCCATCAGACAACTCTTGTTATAGTTGATTCTCAATCCAGACAATGCCTCAAAACCCCTCAGTACTGACTTTATACACTAGATATTCTCCCAAGACTCATCACATATAATAAGTGTATCATCTGCAAATTGGAGGAGGATATTGGTTGCACTTCCATCAATCTTAATTCCCTTCAACATACCTCTATCCTCAGCTTTCTTGAACAACATAGCCAAAATTTCAGAAATCAATACAAATTAGAATGGAGAGATGGGATCCCCTTGTTTTAGTCCCTTACACAATTTAAAATCTTTACCTGAACTCCCATTAACCAAGACAGACCCATAGCAATTGCACACTAAACCTTTTATCCACTCAATCCATATGGGGCAGAAGTTCATAGCCTTAAGAACTTTGCATAGGAAACTCCAATTTACACAGTCATATGCCTGTGCAAAATCCACTTTGAACATATACCCTATCTTCTTCCTTCTCTTTGCATAATCTAATATTTCATTGGCTACTAGGACATCATCTAACAACTGCCTACCAGGAACAAAAGCTGTTTAACTAATAGAAACCAGTTTAACTAATAGCAAGGATCTTCGAAATAATCTTATGTACATAACCTATCAAAGCAATTGGTCTATACTCCAATAAGTTTTGTGGATTATCAACCTTTGGAATCAGCACAAAGAAAGCTGAGTTGAAAGCCTTAGATAGAGTAGCCCTCTCATAAAAATCTGTGATACACCTGAAAAAATCTTTCCCCACAATCTCCCAAGTTTTCTTTAAAAATTTAAAGTTAAATCCATCTGGGCCAGGACTTCTATCTCCCTCACAATTGTTAATAATATCTACTACCTCCTCATAAGAGAAAGGTTCAGCTAGCATACTGTTGTCCTCCTCAGAAAGCTTGTTTGAGGAAAGATCCATCTCAAAGCAGTCATTAGAGTTAGCCTTATACTTCTTTTGAAAAAAATCATGAACCACCTGTTTTACTTTAGCCACCCCATTGTCTTCTCAGGCCTATTCTTCCTCCTCACAACTTGCCATTCCATATTACACACCAGCTCTCAAGGAAACATTAATCCAGGAAACATACAACGAAAAGTGCCAAGGCGCCTTGCCCTAAAGCAAGGAGTTTAAGTCTAAGACACTCTCCACAGATGTGCCCAGACTTACACTCAAGAGTTTTAATTTTTTACATAGTTTGTTGAAGAAGAAGAAGCCAAACTTGAACAAAGATGTGGTGATTGTGAGTAAAAAATGTAGAGAGAAGGCTGACGTTCTCTCTCTAAAATAATTGCTAATTTTTTGATGTTTAAATTTAATTTTGTTAACACACTATATATAGTATTTTGATTATATCCATTAAATATTGTATTTAATGTTTTACATTTTTATGTATTATTATTTTCTTAATATAATATTCCAAATCAAGTCTTAAAAAATCTCAATCAATTTTTAAAATGTCAAATCTTAAACTAATTACAATTTAAATTTTATTTTATACTGTTTATGAGAGTGTTTTTTAATCTTTTAACACGTAGTCTTAAAAATAGTAAGAATTGAATCTTTTAATACTCTGTTCAAGAATATAGTATTAAAAGATTTTAAGAATATAGTAAAAACATTAAAAATAGTAAGAATAATTTTTGGATATTTTAAGAATAAAGTATTATAATTGAATATTGTATTTTAAAATATTTTTAAGAATATAATATTAAAAAAATTTTTGAACGAGCTTGGTAATTGACACACTTTATGTCATTAATAATTGGTTTGAGAAAGTTTTAATCTCTAAAACTGAATGTGTGTGTGGAAAATTGGGACTCGACTCTTTCGACACTGGAGAAATTGAATATGTTGGTTGAGATTCATCTTGAAAACGTTCGAGTAACTGATATTGGTCTTGTTGGTGTATCAAATTGTTTGAAGTTGGAAACTTTGCATCTCGCAATGTAACGCCCTGTATAATATATATCTATAATATCATATAAGTGTTATTATCTGGTACTGACACCAATCATAAGTGCCTAGTGACATAATCTACATATACTTGACCATCTCTATAACATAAAAGACAACATATGGTACATGATATGAAAAACTCCACATATATAAAAGACAACCTAAAACATAAAATACACAATGCATAGCAGAATAAGCATAATCTAAACTTCTTTTGAAACATCTGAGCAAAGCTCCACATGCAAACTAAACCTGCAAACGTTACCTGAAAAACAACAACAATAATGGGTTGAGATAATAATCTCAGTGAGTTCCCCTATCTTATGGGTTCGCTCGGCTCTACAAGGTTCTAGCCAATTCCTATCTCGATTCAAAAGGGAAAGGGAATAAGACTTGGGTTCACATAGTTCGCAATGTATGGAAACATGCCTCTTCAGTCCAACTCATACTCAAATGGGCATTTAAGGGAACATGGGGTATTACACACAAAAACACCTGAGTGTTCAGATGTTGGTATTGTCTTTGTGGCTAAATGTTGCAAGATGTTTAAAAGGCTTCACATTGATGGGTGAAGGAGTAACAACACTATTGATGGTGGTTTGATTTATGTTGTAAAAAACTATTTGAATTTGCAAGAGCTTGTGTTGATTGCTATGTATCTTGCATCATTGAGTTCGGTTGAGATTACTTAGAGTTGCCAAGGTTTGGAAATGTTTTCTCTTTGTGGAATTGGTACAGTTGTTGATATTGTTATTAAGTGTGTTACTGCTAAGTTTGTAGCACTTAATAAATTGTGCATTAAGGGTAGTCATCTGTCTAATGTGGGCATTGCAGCATTTGCTTTTAGATGCCCCAATTTGGTTAAACTCAAGGTGAGAAAGTGTTTAAGAGTTACGGGTGAAGTTGACGAGTGGTTTAGTGTAAGGAAGAGCTTCTTAGAGTTTAATTTTTATCACAATCAAATTCAAGGTTTGAATTGAAGTGATCGTGATGTCAGAGTTCAAGAAACTACCATGGCTTTTCCACCAATTGACAATAAAGTAAATATTAATGAAGATTCTCCTTCCACTAGTAATAATAATGACAACCGATGGCCATTGTTCAAGACCAAGTTTTGAGTTTTGGCAAGTAAAAATTTTGTGCCCATGGGCTTTTAAAAGGAGGACAAACATTGATTCTATCTCTAGTAACAAACTTTCTTAATGATTTGTAAGAATTGTTATACATTTTACCGCATTATTTTTGATGAGCTCTTCTTGCTTGTTTAGTGTCATGGCTATTCAATTATCTATTGCTCATTGAATATTTATTTTATATGAAACTTGAATAACAACTTCTATTATGTTAATTTCTTGTATCCAATAACATTTATTCCTAGCCCTATTCATTTGTTAGAATGGTTATACATTTTTCGACATTATCTTTGATAAACAATTCTTGCTTGTTTGGTGTCACATTCCTTTTTTTTTTATAAGCAAGAGATTGAATTAAAGGAGAACTATAGGTACCCAATCCCAACATAAAAAAAACTCAACAAAGGGGAGAAAAAATAAAGAAAATCCTGACCAACTAAACACTAAGCCTAACCATCCAAGGGGTACTGACAGAAAGTAAAAAAGTTACAGTTGGAATGAGAATTTTCTCCAGCAACACACCACTTCCAAGCCATACTTTTAACATCCCATAACAGATTTCTTGAACTATTGCTAGTTGAATTTTTTTGCTTTGATGGTTGATATTACATTTATATTTCCTATTTTGAGGATTCATTATTCTATTTTCATTGTGACTAACATGTTTTTTCATAATTTATACCAAATGATACTTTTCTAATGCATTTCTTATTCTATATTTCCTACCC
The DNA here is from genome assembly GCA_022829125.1 of Lathyrus tuberosus. Lineage (NCBI taxonomy): Eukaryota > Viridiplantae > Streptophyta > Magnoliopsida > Fabales > Fabaceae > Lathyrus > Lathyrus tuberosus. Next base: position 2,626,129 of record JALAZF010000627.1, on the reverse strand, counting down.
TAGTCACAACACCTTGATGAATTTGTTATTGACCATAATCAAACCAAAAAACATTATGGAATCTAGATTTCTTTTTTAGTGCTTGACTTGTATAAACATAAACTTGAAGATGCAAAAAAATTAGTGTTTTTCTTTATCATATTTACTTTACAGTTGTAATTTGTTAACTTGACATTTTTGTTTCTTAGTTGTCATTCAGTTGAATATGTTTTTGATGTATCTTTTTTTGTTCCTTCATAATTTGTTACCTTAGTGTTTTTTCTTCATCATATTTCAATAAATTATGCTTGGGATTATAATTTGGTGGAAGAAATTTGGTAATAGATTTTACGTAATGTTTTTGGTGAATCTTGTTATACAGATGATGGAAAAATATAATGTTGAAAAATAAGATTTTGAAATTTGGTTTGTGAGGTCATTGTAAGTTAATCAATAGTGAGGTGTTAAAAGAGTATGTAGTAGAATATTGAGTTCCCACTTGGTGGAATTGAAGTTAGGGGTATTTGTATGAATTTTGTGGGATGGAGTGGTGTGAGATATTGGATCGAACTCTAGTATGGTCGAAGGGTAGCTTTTGGTTCGACATGAATTAAGCATGAGGTCGAAGTCAGTTCGCATGTTGTTGTTGGAGTAATGTGTGTCGAAGTTTGTTCGCATAATGCATGTTGTAGTCGAAGTTTGTTCTAACATGTATTAGTCAATATTGCTAGGGTTATTAGCAGGTTGAATTGGGCCTTGTGTTAAGGATCCAATTGTTTAACTTAGCTTGTACCCTAAGTTAACTTGTAATGGGTAATTTATTAAAGGCCCAATAGTTTCGTGTGCTAGGTTTTATTATAAATAGCATGCTAGTCTCTCATTCTAAAGTGTGACGAAACCTAATAAGGGTGAGAGAAGTTAGTTTGTTATTATTGTATACTTGTAATCCTTGTTTTAAGGAGAAAGGAAAGAATAACAGTTTATAACCAATCCTTGTTGTTTTTCCCTTGTATTTCTGTTAACCCTAACCCTTGTATGTTTCTTGATCATAAAGAAACCGTTTAATACTTTGTTTTAAGGCCTCCTTATTCACAACAAATTGGTGCGGTGAGCGTGGAGAAGATGACTTCAACAAAGTATGAGATTCAAAAGTTCACCGTAGTGAATGATTTCGGTCTAAGGCGCTTGAAGATGAAAGCCCTACTTGTTCAGCAGGGTTGTTTGGAAGCATTGAAGGGACAGGCAGCCATGGACGATGCGTTAACGGAAAGAGAAAAGACGGCCATGATCGAGAAAGCCCACAGCACAATACTGTTGAGCCTTGGTGATAAGGTTCTTCGACAGGTATCAAAGGAGACTACGGGGTCAGGATTATGGGTGAAACTTTAAAGTTTGTATATGACCAAATCCCTGGTGAATCGACTCTACCTGAAGCAAGCTTTGTATTCATTCAAGATGAGTGAAGACAATGCCTTGGCTGAGCAGTTGGATATGTTCAACAACCTGATTCTTGATCTTGAAAATATTGATGTGAAGATCAATGACGAAGATCAAGCACTGTTGTTGTTGTGTGCTTTTCCCAGAACACGCGCTTACTTCAAAGAAACTCTCTTGTATGGAAGGGAGTCCCTGAGCTTTGAAGAAGTTCAATCAGTCTTGTATTCTAAGGACCTGAACAAATGAAAGGAGCATAAACCTTCGACGGTTGGTGAAGGTTTGGTCGTTAAGGGAAAATTCTTGCGAAAGGATAGTAAGTTCGACAAGAAGAAAGGTAAAAGTCATCAAAAGTCTTATAGTGGCAAAACATCTAATTTTCAATGTTATCACTGTAAGAAGGAGGGTTGTACCACCTCAAACCCCCGCGACAATTTAATCATAATTTATCAGAGTAAAAATGAAATACATGAATTTAGGATGCTACTTCGACTACTGAACTTAATATGCACACAATAACAATACCGTAATATAATAATTAACATGGTATTTTAACATTCATGCCCACCGGAAAAATCAACGCTAGTAGAAACATGTTTGATCACACATAATATCCTTAATTAAAATAGTACTACCTCCGTTCCTATATATAAGAGACAACTCATTTTTTAGGTTCATTAAATAATTAATGTATTTGGTCAGTTTATAGACTAGATACATTGATTATTCAATGAACCTAAAAAGTGTCTTGTCTCTTATAAAAAGGAACGGAGGTAGTATTAACATATAACGGAAATTAAAAGACTCTAGCGTTCCGACACCCCTGGTATTACAAAACAGAGCAGACGCGACTCGATAACACAAAAGGGAAGACCTCGTCTTCGCTAACTACACCTCCGAACTACTCTTGCTTATCTGCACATTACCCACGTAGAGGTAACATTCAAACAGAAGGGGTTAGATTCTCATATCAATATAAAGAATGCATAGTATAAGTATGAAAGCACAAAAACATACAGAATCCACCCTATCAACACACATAAACACAACTGCATTTATCACACCACCGATGATCAACACATACAATGTAATGCAATGAGACCCACGACACAACTCAATGCATGTGGTACCAATTGACCCCTGTTTCATGGTCACAATCCCCGCCGGGACGTCAAAATAGTCGCTCACACCCCACATGGGCACACGACATTTGTGATCGCTCACACCCCACATGGGAACACGATCACCTGTAATCGCTCACACCCTACATGGGCACATGATTACCACAACAAAGATTCTATTTAAAAGAATTCAGATAAGACGCTCACACCCCACATTGGCACACGGCTTATCCCACACTTATGCAACATGTCATGCATGCAATCGACACACACACAACGACAACCACACAACAACGAATACAACCATAATTACATGCATATGACAACCAAAACGTCAATACATCATAATACAACGATACAACCAGCAGTCTATAACTGCCAACAACAACAATATACAACGATAACATGCATTCATACCAACGAAACCATCATCTCCACTTACAACACACAACCACATACAAAAATCCCATTTAACGCGTTAAAGGGTTGGAATTCTGGTTTTGGAATTAATTTTAACGAAACATACATGAAACACGCTCTCCAACACTTCGAACGGCGACTAAACCGGACACACGGGCTAAAAGATATGAATTTCTGAAGTCTCCGAAAATTCGGTTCGCCTCAGCCCAGTTCGCTTGATGCTCGCCTGGCGAAGTACCAGCGAAACCACTTTCGCCTTGCGAAATCCTCATTCGCCTGGCGAATTCTACTTTCGCCTCCTGCTCGCCTGGCGAAGCAGTGGCGAATCCCTTCCTCCCATACAAAATCTAGGAACCCCTATTTTCCACCCTTCGCTCGCCTCCACATTCACCTGGCGAACGTCTGGCGAATTCACTTTCGCCTATCGAATTCCACTTTCGCCTGGCGAATCTGCGCGAATTAGCAATCTTGCGATTGCGATGCTGCACGACTCAGTCCTCAAAATCCTCACAAATCTGGTAGCATACAGTCCAGAAAATACACATACAATAGCAGCAATTCATATATGCACAAAATTAACACAAATCAATGATCAATTATACAATTTTTCCCTCCTAACAAACCCTCTGACATACAAACATAATTCCCAATTCTTACAAACCACACCAAAGGCAGATCCTAATGATTTCTCTACCCTCATACCAATCCTATGCAACCCTTAAGAGATTGAGAGCCCCACCCTTACCTTAGAATCTTGAAATCTTCCCTCAACAATGGAGCTCTTCTCTGACCTAGCTCTGCTCTGCTTCTTCTTCTCCAAAACACGTACTGACAACTTCTTCCATTCCTAACCCACACCAATATACAAGACATACAACAATATTCAATTTAATCAAGAAAATTTATTAAATTAAATCGGGGTGTTACAACTCTCCCCAACTTAGAACATTTTCGTCCTCAAAAATTTACCTTATACGAACAACTCCGGATACGACTCTCGCATCCTGTTCTCCAACTCCCACGTCATATTTCCACCAGCAGTGCCTCCCCACACTACCTTCACAAGAGCGGTCTATTTGCCCCTTAGTTGCTTTACCTCGCAGTCTTCAATCCGTACTAGTAAGGCTTCAACCGTAAGGTTATCTCTTACTTCCACATTATCCATCGGAATCACATGTGATGGATCCGGAACATACTTACAAAGCTGTGACACATGGAACACATCATGCAAATTCGACAATTTGGGTGGCAACGCCACTCTGTAGTCAACAGGTCCAATTCTTGTAGATATCTGATATGGACCAATAAATCGAGGAGTAAGCTTCCTCGACTTAAATGCACGGCCAACACCGATTACTGGAGTGACTCTAAAAAAAAGATGGTCTCCTTCTTGAAACTCAATATCTTTCCTTCTCTTATCATGGTAATTCTTCTGCCTGCTGTGCGAAGCTTTCATCTTTTCCCGAATCAGCTTCACCTTTTCGGTAGTTTGCTAAACAATCTCAGGTCCGAGCACTACACTTTCACCAACTTCGTGCCAACACAAAGGCGTCCGACATCTTCGACCATACAACGCTTCAAAATGCGCCATCCCAATACTGGAATGATAACTGTTATTATAAGTGAACTCGATCAATGGCAAATGACTATCCCAAGCACCTCCTTGTTCAAGCACACAAGCCCTCAACAGATCTTCCAAAGATTGTATAGTTCTCTCCGTCTGCCCATCTGTTTGCGGATGATAGGCCGAACTCAACCTCAGCTTCGATCCCAAAGCTTCTTGCAAACTCTCCTTGAATCTGGAAGTGAACCTTGGATCTCGATCCGACACAATGCTCAATGGAATTCCATGCAACTTCACAATCACCTGAATACAAATTTCTGTCACTTTCTGCAAAGGAAAACCGATATTAATTGGAATGAAATGTGTCGGGTTCGTCAGTCTATCCACTATTACCCAAATGGAATCATGTCCTCTCGGCCTATTAGGCAACCGTGTTACAAAATCCATAGAAATACTGTCCCACTTGCACTGTGGAATATCTAATGGTTGCATCATACCAGCAGGTTTCTGATGTCCCACTTTCGACTTCTAACAAGTCAAACAAGCATACACAAACTAAGCCACATCACGCTTCAATCAAGGCCACCAAAATATCTTCTTCAAGTCTTGATACATCTTCGTAGCTCCTAGATGGATACTCAAACCACGCCTGCGACCTTCTTCTAAAATCATTCTTTTCAACTCAGGATTATCAGGAATGCAAATTCTGTCGCGGAATCTCAACACACCTATTTCATCCACTATGTACTCATTACCTTCGGCTTGGTTACTCCCAATCATCAAATCCACCAATTTCACATCCAAATTCTGACTTTCTCTGATATTATTAAGAAATTCATTGTTGCTCGTCAGCATACCCAACATCACACTGTGCGACATCTGTTCGCAAACCAAACTCATATCTCTGAACTGTTCAATCAATTCCAACTCTTTAACCATCATAGCGGACACATGCAAAGATTTTCTACTCAGAGCATCAGCCACTACATTAGCTTTGCCGGGATGATAGTTCAAGCCAAAGTCATAATCTTTTAAGAATTCTAGCCATCTTCTCTGCCTCATGTTCAATTCCTTCCGGTCAAATAGGTACCTCAAGCTCTTATGATCACTATACACTTCAAATCTGGAACCATAGAGATAATGCCTCCAAATCTTCAATACAAATACCACTGCAGCTAACTCCAAATCACGAGTCGGATAATTCCTCTCATGTACCCTCAACTATCGTGAAGCCTAAGCCACAACCTTACCATCCTGCATGAGCACACCTCCTAAGCCCATCAAAGAATCATCGCAATACACTACAAACAGTTCACTCGGTTCAGGTAGAACCAACACTAGAGCTGTAGTCAACCTCTTCTTCAGCTCAATGAAACTCCTCTCACAATGAACATCCCACACAAATGCTTTACCCTTGCACGTCCATTGAGTCAACGGAAGTGCCAACTTCGAAAATCCTTCAATAAACCTTCTGTAATAACCAGCCAAACCCAAGAGACTTCTAATTTGGGTCACCGACTTCGGAGTCTCCCATTGTAGAACGGAGTCTACCTTGGATGGATCCACAGCAATACCATCACCAGAAATAACATGACCAAGAAAACTTACCTCTCTCAACAAGAATTCACACTTACACAACTTAGCATAGAGCTACTTCTCTTTCAAAACTTGCAACACAATCCGCAAATGTTCAGCGTATTCCTCTTCTGACTTAGAATAGATTAGGATATCGTCAATAAAGACAACCACAAACTGGTCCAAATACTCATGAAAGATACGATTCATGTATTCCATGAATACACCAGATGCATTGGTAACTCCGAATGGCATCACCACATACTAATAATGTCCATATCGAGTTTTGAAAGTCGTCTGCTGAATATCTTCATCTCTTACCCGTATCTGATGATAACCCGACCTCAAGTCAGTCTTGCTAAACACACGGGCACCCACAAACTTATCCATCGAATCATCTATTCTGGGATGCGGATACTTACTCTTAATCGTTACTTTATTCAACTATCTGTAATCGATACACAACCTCATACTACCATCCTTTTTCTTTACCAACAACATTGGACCTCCCCAAGGTGATACACTTGGTCTCAGAAATTTTTTCTCTAACAAGTCTTCCAGTTGCTTCTTCAACTCTGACAATTCTTATGCCGACATCGTGTATGGTGCCATAGAAATAGGTCTGGTACCAGGGACAAGATCAATAGCAAACTCTACTTCTCTCTCTGGTGGTACGTCAACAATGTCATCTGGAAACACTTTAGGAAATTCACTCAGCACTTGCAGTTCATTAATCACTGACTTACTCTCCACTGACAAGGATGCAAACAATGCAAGCACCTGAGCTTCTTCTTCCAAGAGCTCTTTCAACTCTCTATCATACAGAAAACCATCTTCTCCCTCTTCCTCAGGAGTAAGAAATCGAACCGACTTGTTAAAATAGTTAATATAAACATGATTGAACTCCAACCAGTTCATACCCAAAATCACGTCGAGGCCTCCCAACGGTAAACAAATTAGATCCACACCAAAGTCCTTACCATAGATTGATAATGGACAATTCAAATAGACTAAAGAAGTAGTCACCAATTCCTTAGCAGGAGTTTCGATAACCATCTCTCCCTTCATAGGAGAAACAACAAGGCCTAGCCTTCTTACACAATCAGCAACAATAAAGGAGTGAGTAGCACCAGTATCAATAATAGCAATCAAAGGCGTATTATTAATATAACATGTACCTCTGATCAATCTGTCCTCACTGGAATTCTGAGTCCCTGTCAAAGCGAACACTTTCCCTCCAGTCGAATCTTGCTTTGGTTTCAGACAACGAGTACTAATATGGCCCTGTTCCCCACAATTGTAACAAGTTACCACATTAGCTTTGCAGTCAGCAATCAGATGTCCTGCCTGACCACACTTGAAGCACTTTTTCACATCGCTCGTGCACTCACTGACACAATGTCCCAATTCACCACACCTGTAACATTTCAGAGGAGCAGATGCACCTCCCCCACTTGGCTTCTTTCCATCAGCATGTTTTTGTTTACCTTTCTCAGCAGGAGCTGCATAGGGCTTCCCACGATTCACTGGTTATTTTCCTCTTCTCTCGGCCAGCCCTTTATAGTGAGTCGATCAAGCTTTGCTATCTTCCTCAAATATCCTGTAACAGTCCACCAAATCCGAAAGCCTTCTGATCCGCTGATACCCAATTTCCTGTTTGATCTTAGGCCTCAAACGGTTCTCAAACTTGACACACTTTGAGAACTCAGCAGTTGCCGCACTGTAGTGAGGATAAAACTTAGCCAGATCTGAGAATTTAGCAGCATATTCTGTAACCATCATGTTACCCTGCTTCAGTTCCAAAAACTTAATCTCTTTCTTTCCTCTGACATCCTCAGGAAAATATTTCCTTAAGAACTCTCTACCGAACACATCCCAAGTAATTACCTTACTTGCTGCTCCCAACACTTGACGAGTATTAACCCACCAATCATCAATCTCCTCAGCCAGCATATGAGTACCTAACCGCACATTTTGTGCTTTAGGACACCCCATAACCCATAAGATTCTCTCAATCTCCTTGAGCCAAGCCTGTGCTCCATCCGGATCATATCTCCCTTTAAAAGTAGGCGGTTTGTTCTTCTGAAAGTCATCATTCTCATTAGCATGCGGCGGATTCTACACTGCTTGAGCCATAGCTTGCAAAGCAGCAACAATCGCAACATTGTTCCTTCCAGCCATTCTAAATCTGTCACACACCAACAACAAAACACAATGGTTAAGGAACCGACACTAACACCAAACAACTAACACACGACAACGACTCGACAACTTGGTCGGACGGACCAACCTGATCTGATACCACTTTGTAACACCCCAAACCCCCGTGACAATTTAATCATAATTTATCAGAGTAAAAATGAAATACATGGATTTAGGATGCTACTTCGACTACTCAACTTAACGTGCACACAATAACAATACCGTAATATAATAATTAACATGGTATTTTAACATTCATGCACAGCGGAAAAATAAACGCAAGTAGAAACATGTTTGATCACACATAATATCCTTAATTAAAACAGTATTAACATATAACGGAAATGAAAAGACTCTAGCGTTCTGACACCCACGGTGTTACAAAAGAGAGTAGACGCGACTCGATAACACAAAAGGGAAGACCTCGTCTTCACTAACTCCACCTCCGAACTACTCCTGCTTATCTGCACGTTACCTACTTAGAGGTAACATTCAAACAAAAGGGGTGAGATTCTCATATCAATATAAAGAATGCATGGTATAAGTATAAAAGCACAAAAACATACAGAATCCACCCTATCAACACACATCAACACAACTGCATTTATCACACCACCGATGATCAACACACAATGTAATGCAATAAGACCCATGACACGACTCAATGCATGTGGCACCAATCGACCCCTATTTCATGGTCACAATCCCCGTCGGGACGTCAAAATAGTCGCTCACACCCCATATGGGCACACGACATTCGTGACCGCTCACACCCAACATGGGCACACGATCACCCGTAATCGTTCACACCCCACATGGGCACACGATTACCACAACAATGATTCTATTTTAAAGAATCTGGAAAAGACGCTCACACCCCACATGGGCACACAACTTATCCCACACTTATGCAACATGTCATGCATACAATCGACAACACACAACAATAACCACACAACAACGAATACAACCATAATTACATGCATATGACAACCAACACGTCAATACATCATAATACAACGATACAACCAGTAGTCTATACCTTCCAACAAAAACAATATTCAACAATAACATGCATTCATACCAACGAAACTATCATCTCCACTTACAACACACAACCGCATACAAAAATCACATTTAACACGTTAAAGGGTTGGATTTCTGGTTTGGGAATTAATTTTAACGAAACACACATGAAACCATCTCTCCAACGCTTCAAACAGCGACTAAAATAGATACATGGGCTAAAAGACATGAATTTCTGAAGTCTCAGAAAATTCGGTTCGCCTCAGCCCAGTTCGCTTGATGCTCGCCTGACGAAGCACCAGCGAAACCACTTTCGCCTGGAAACATCCTTATTCGCCTGGCAAATTCTACTTTCACCTCCTGCTCGCCTGGCGAAGCAGTGGCGAATCCCTTCCTCCCATAATAAATCCAGGAACCCCTATTTTCCACCCTTCGCTCGCCTCTACATTCGCCTGGTGAACGTCTGGCGAATTCACTTTCGCCTGGCAAATCTGCGCGAATCAGCAATCTTGCGATTGCGATGCTGCAAGACTCAGGCCTCAAAATCCTCACAAATCTGGTAGCATACAGTCCTGAACAATTATAGCAGCAATTCATATATGCACAAAATTAACACAAAATCAATGAACAATTATACAATTTTAACCTCCTAACAAACCCTCTGACATACAAACCCAATTCCCAATTCTCACAAACCACACCAAAGGCAGATCCTAATGATTTCTCTACCCTCATACCAATCCTATGCAACCCTTAAGAGATAGAGAGCCCCACCCTTTATCTTAGAATCTTGAAATCTTCCCTCAACAATGGAGCTCTTCTCTGACCTAGCTCTGCTATGCTTCTTCTTCTCCAAAACACGTACTGACAACTTCTTCCCTTCCTAACCCTTTTCCTTATTATCCCAATATTATTATTATCTAATATTATTTAAATATTATTATTATTATTAGTATTATTTCACCAATTAAATAATAACAATAATATTCCTCAATAAATTAAAATAATAATAATAGCCACTAATCCTTCCCTCCGATACCTTATTCTCAAATACTTCTAAGGGCACTACCCCTTCCTAAGGGTAACCCAAGCTTAATCCAAAACACACCAATACACAACACATACAACAATATTCAATTTAATCAAGAAAGGTGTGCCCTGAACGCCTGAAAGATCATGGAGGTAAGGATAATGGTAATGCAGCCATTGTTCAAGATGACTTCGACTCATCTGATGTCCTTGTAGTTTCAAGAGGAGACTCAAGAAAAGAGTGGATTATGGATTTAGGTTGCACTTGGCACATGACTCTAAATAGAGAATTGTTCGAGGAGCTATGTGATCAAGATGGTGGATCGGTGCTGCTGGGAAACAACAAATCTTGCAAAATTGTAGGTATTGGATCTGTGAGATTCAAGCTCCATGATGAGTCAATAAGGTTATTGACTGAAGTAAGGTATGTACCTGACTTAAAGAGAAATTTAATTTCTCTTGGTGAATTCGACAGGAAGGGATATGTTTTCCAAGGAGAGAAAAGTATCCTAAGAGTCATGAAGTGGTCGAAGGAAATCTTGAGAGGCGTGAAGAAACAAGGCTTGTAAACCCTTGAGGCTGAGCTTGTATGTGGTTCGACAAATGTTGCATCCACGAAACCTGTGTCAAAGACAGAGTTATGGCACATGAGATTGGGCCATGTCAGCGAAAGAGGCCTGGTCGAATTGGGGAAGTAGAACCTGCTAGGTGGTGACAAAGTCGAAAAGTTGGAGTTTTGTGAATCTTGTGTATTTGTTAAATCCTGTAGGGCGAAGTTTAACAAATTCAACCAAAGAACACATGGATCCCTGGATTACATTCATGTTGATCTTTGGGGGCCTGCAAGGAATCCTTCACACTCAGGTGCATGGTATTTTCTATCCATTGTTGATGACTATTCGAGAAAGTTATGGGTATTCATTCAGAAGACGAAAGATAAAAGTTTTGAGAATTTCAAAAGTTGGAAGGTTCTGGTCGAAACTTAAACTGGCAGAAAGGTTAAGAGGTTGAGAACTGACAATGGCCTTAAGTTCTGCAACAAAGCGTTCGAAAGTTACTGTGTTGAGTCTGGGATTTCAAGGCATAAGACTGTAGCATGTACTCCTCAACAAAATGGCTTAGCTTAGAGATTCAATCGAATAATCCTTGAAAAGGTTAGATGCATGTTGGGTAGTGCTGGATTGAAGAAGGTGTTTTGGGGCAGAGGTAATTTCGATAGCAGCTTATCTGATAAATAGATGTCCCTCGACTGCCTTGGGAATGAATACACTTGAAGAAGTTTGGTTGGGAAATCCACCTAGTCTCGACAGACTGAGAGTATTTGGCTGTGTGGCCTATGCTCACATTAGGCAAGACAAGGTCGAACCTAGAGCTCTGAAGTGCATGTTCATGGGATACCCTGAAGGAGTCAAAGCTTATAGGCTATTGTGCCTAGAGCCAGGTCACAGGAGGTGTATCACTAGTCGAGTTATAGTTTTCAATGAAGCTGAGATGGCTTTCAAGAAAACTGATGATACTGACGAAGAGCTAGAACAGGAAGAGCTTCCTGTTAAGGTGGAGCATGTTGATGCTGAATTGCGTACCCCAGATGAAGTCGAAGAAGAAGCAGAAGATTCTGTCAAAGATGAGAAGACTGATAATGACTACCTGCTAGCAAGAGACAGGTCGAGAAGAGTCATCAAGCCACCTCAAAGACTTGGGTATGCAGATCTTATAGCTTATGCCTTAATCTCTACAAGTGAGGTTCTCGACGAAGAAACTAGAGACTATAAGGAAGTTATGAGGAGTCGAAAGAAGAATGAATGGCTAAAGGCCATGGATGATGAGATGCAATCTCTTCATGACAACAACACATGGGAACTGATCAAGAAACCTATTGGAGCCAGGTTAGTCAGCTGTAAATAGATTTTCAAAGTTAAGTTAGGAATCGAATGAGTGGCATCGAAGAGATACAAGGCAAGGTTGGTTGCAAGGGGGTTCTCTCAGAAAGAAGGTGTCAACTTCAATGATGTGTTCTTGCCTAATGTGAAGCACATGTCCATTCGAATGTTACTTGGCATGTTGGCATACTTCGAACTTGAACTGGAACAAATGGATGTGAAGACTGCTTTCTTGTATGGTGATCTAGATGAAACAATCCTGATGAGGCAACCTGAAGGGTATGTTGAAAAGGGGAAGGAAGATTATGTGTGCAAGCTGAAGAGATCCTTATATGGACTGAAAAAATCTCCTCGACAGTGGAATAGGAGATTCAACAAGTTCATGGCACGCATTAGTTTCATTAGAAGTCAGTTCGACCACTGTGCTTACTTCAGATTTCGACCTGGTAATTCATTTGTTATTTTGTTGCTTTATGTGGATGATATTCTAATAGCAAGCAACAATGTCGAAGATGTAATGAGGGTGAAGGTTGAACTCAATAACGAGTTCGAAATGAAGGATCTGGGAGATCCGTCCAAGATTCTTGGGATTGACATCCGAAGAGAGGGAAAGCAGTCAAAATTATACTTATCTCAAGAGGCATACCTACGGAAGATTCTTGAAAAGTATGGTATGTCGAATTCAAAGCCTGTTGTGACTCCAACAAACCCTTAATTCAAGCTGAGTATAGATGAGTGTCCCAATACTGATGTCGAAAGAACTTATATGAATAGAATTCCATATGTTAATATAGTTCGTTCTTTGATGTATTTATGGTCTGTACTAGACCCAACATAGCATATGCAATAAGTATTGTAAGCAGGTACATGTCGAATCCTGGAAAGGCTCACTGGCAAGCATTGAAGTGGATTTTAAGGTACTTAAATGGGTCTCTGAATAGAGTCATAATTTATGGTGGAGCCTTGGGTGATGATAGTAAAGCAGCAATCGAAGGATATGTCGACTCTGATTATGCATGTTGTATGGATTCCAGAAAATCTATTTCAGGATATGTGTTCACTATGTTTGGGATAACAATCAGTTGGAAAGAACACTTCAGAAGGTGGTTGTTTTATCAACCACTGAAGCAGAATATATTGCTCTAACAGAAGCTGTAAAGGAAGCATTGTGGCTTGAAGGTTTTGCAAAGGAGCTAAAACTTCAAGGTCCAGTTATCACTGTTAAATGTGATAGCCAAAGTGCAATACACCTATCAAAGAACTCAACCTATCATGAGCGAACCAATCATATTGATGTGAGGCTACATTTCGTCAGAGGGGTAATCGAGCGCGGAGAAGTCCAAGTGCTGAAGGTTTCGACAGATCATAATGTTGTTGATATGATCGCCAAGACGTTGCCAAGTTGCAAGTTTTTCCACTATATGCAGTTGATAAAACTGCATGAATAAGGCTAGTTTATTCCTTGATGTTATAAAGTTTGTTCCAAGGTGGAGATTTGTGAGATATTGGATCGAACTCTAGTATGGTCGAAGGGTAGCTTCTGGTTCAATAGGAATTAAGCATGAGGTCGAAGTCAGTTCGCATGCTGTTGTCGGAGTAATGTGTGTCTAAGGTTGTTCACATAATGCGTGTTGTAGTCGAAGTTTGTTCTAATATGTATTAGTCAATATTTCTAGGGTTGTTAGCATGTTGAATTGGGCCTTGTGTTAAGGATCCAATTGTTTAAGTTATCTTGTACCCTAAGTTAACTTGTAATTGGTAATTTGTTAAAGGCCCATTAGTTTAGTGTGCTAGGTTTTATTATAAATAACATGCTAGTCTCTCATTCTAAAGTGTGACAAAATCTAATAAGGGTGAGAGAGGTTAGTTTTTTATTCTTGTATACTTGTAATCCTTGTTTTAAGGAGAAAAGAAAGAATAACAGATTATAACCAATCCCTGTTGTTTTTCCCTTGTATTTTCGTTAACCCTAACCCTTGTGTGTTTCTTGATCATAAAGAAACTGTTTAATACTTTGTTTCAAGGCATCCTTATTCACAACAAGTGGCTAACCTTAAATATAATTTGGTATAATTTTCTGACTGTTATGTCCTTTTGTTGGGATTACTATTTATGTGAACTGTGGAGACTGTAGAGTGCTAATGTTGATGTTGGCAAATACATGATTGTTTTCATTTTAACTTTTCGAAATGGTTTTAGTGTTTCTACCTGCTAAGTACATATTTTGTTCATGTAAAGGTTTTTTTTATAAGCAAATTCATTAATAGGAGATTAAGCAAATCTCAGACCAAAGAACTACAACCTCCAATAGAAACAAAACAGTTACAGAAAATCAAACGGGAACTTAAACCAATCATACAACCTACACTTCTTACTATCCTCTTTACCTAGAATCAACCAATTCCACGAATAAATTTTGATATCATTAACAATGTCATCAACATCAAGCAAGGAATCATTGAACAATATATTGTTCCTAGCCCTCCAAATAATCCAACAAGCTATGAACCAAATAGCACTCGCCTTATCCACTTTACAACCACCTCTAAGACACATATTCCAAACCTTAGCATGACTGCTACTACTAGATTCCGAAATAATCCATATATCCGCCCACTCACAAATCTTGTTCCAAACCACGATCGGTTTAGAACACGAGATGAATAAATGAGAGACATCTTCTAAGTGGCGGAAACAAAACACACACACCTTTTCGTGCTCATTAACAATTAACCCTCTAGTCAGTAAATTAGATCTAGTTGGCAATTTATCTTAAGCCAACCTCCAACTGAAAATTTGGACTTTCATCGGAATGATCGACTTCCATAAAACCTCCAGAAGTTCAGCACAATCAGCTTCAATATCATTGACAAAGAAAGGATAAACCAAAGAAGAATAGAAAGAATTAACCAAAAACGACCTATTCTCGTTAAGAGACCAATGCCACTCGTCAGGTACATCTTTTTTAACAGAGGAGGAGTCCAACAACTTACAGCATTCATTCCATTCAAGTTCAGGAAGAGGAACATCGGAATCCATCGTATCGAGCAAATTCCAGTGCCACTGCCCACCGACCCAATAACCCACCTCACTTAAAGCCGACGTCTTACATCTGCAGGCCTGATACAGACTAGGAAATTTGATCTTCAACGGCAAATCATCGATCCAAGACACCTGCCAGAAGGCAACACCAGAACCATCACCAATAGAACAATCCATATAATTACAGAAATTGTCAAGGTGCTCGGAAACAGATATCGACAATATGTCCTTCATCCAAAGCGTATCCGACATCAGGCTACCAACTTCAGCATAAGAATGCACATTAATACCCAAATGGCCATATCTGATAGTAAGAATCTTCCTCCAAATTTCATTCCCGCCACTATAGAACTTCCATAACCACTTAGCAAGCAGAGCGCGATTAAATCGACCAACATGTTTTATTCCAAGACCTCCATGATCCTTTGGTTTACAGACTGAGTACCAAGAAATCCAAGAAACAAACCTTTTATTTGAATTTCCAGCCCACAAAAACCTACGTTAGATAGCAATGAACTCCTTCACAACTTTCTTGGGAGCTTTGTAGAAGGCCAAATGGTGGATTGGGAGATTAACCAGAACCAAATTAATGAGGGTTACTCTACCTCCCATAGACAAATTCCGACCGGACCATTTATTTAATCTCTTCCTCAGACATGACAGCATCGGATTCTAGAAAGAATAACGACGATGGTTACCACCCACAGTAAGGCCTAGAAATCTGAAGGGGAGACTCCCTGAATTACAATGAAGAAACATTTCAGCTGCAAAAAGTAAAGCAAGATCAACCCCAATCCCATAAAGGTAACTTTTCGAAAAATTAATTTTTAGGCCAGAGGTCAATTCACAAGCTCTCAAAATAGCCTTGAAAGCCCAAAAATTAGTAACCGACCCATCTCCTATAAGCAGCGTATCATCAGCGAACTGCAACAAATTGACAGTAGGATGACCATTAATTTTGAAGTCAGACAGCATATTACCATTGGATGCATTTCTCACCAAACTGGCCAAACCTTCAGCAGCGATGGCAAACAAAAAAGGAGCAAGAGGATCGTCCTGCTTCAAACCCCTTCCAGCTTTGAAATCTTTCGAAGGACTACCGTTGATTAGAATCGACACATCTAGGATATATAATTGTTGGCTGACATCATTTCATTCCCTTTGTTTAAAGTGGTGTCCGTACCTTATAATTGAGTGTCTGATATGTTCATTTTTTTTTTTGGCACTAATGGAAATCATCGCAAAAATAGCAATAAGACATGTTTTGTTAATATTAATGTACAGGTCAACACGATGTTTTCGCATTAGGACTTATTGAAGACTTGATAGCTCTTTGTTAATATTAATGTATATATTACTTTATTAAATATATAAAAGAAAAATTATATTACATTTACCATTGTATATAAACGAAAAACTAAATTTTTATGTAGTTTCTTTATTCTAGTTTTACCAATCATTTCATTTCGTTTATTTATAATTTTAACTCAATATAATCAAACATTATCTATTTTTTATTATAATTTAAATTTTAAATCAAATCATATCTAGACCTTAAATATAGTAACAAAAAAATTTAAACTAATCATAGTTTAAGTTAAAATAAAAAATATAGTAAATAAAATATAAATGACTTAATAAATAAATTGTTCTAGACTGGACCAATGGCTAGAATTGGCCCAATCCGCTTCTGCTCCAGAGCGGCCCAAACTGCCTGAGCCCAATCCACAGAGGGGCAAAAGTGACATTCCTGCCCCTACACCCGAGGCAAGGAACGCAACGTCCCTCCCCAGTTCTAATGCTCGTTACGCACGGCTGCCTCGCTGCCCGAACGCAACGGGCAGGTGTCCGCAACTGCGTTTATGCCCGACATAACGGCTAGTTCATGGCAACCTGCCCGTCACAACGGCTAGTTTGGGCAGTTACCTATTCTTTGGGAAAAACGGCTAGTTCGCCCCGAAAATAGGACCGTTGGCCACGCGCTGGGGGCTCTATATAAACCCTCTCATTTGAGAGGGTCAGGTATCACATTTTCACCCTAAGAATACACTTTGTACTTGCCCCTTTTTCTCTGACCCTTTCTTACTTGAGCGTCGGAGTGCCTTGCAGGTACACCCCCTTTTCTCCTCATCGACAGTCCGAACACCCAGCACGTCCAACGACCATCATCTGCCGAGCACCTTGCCATCTGACGACCAGCGTGCGTGGATCTGATCGAATACTCGAGATCAGTGGCGCCGTCTGTGGGAACTCCTTGTTCTCCCCTTCTTTCTTTCTCACTCAGAAACTTAAGATCAAAACACACTTTCGTTAATCCACCCACGCATGGCCGCTCAGAACTCCGCAAAAAGTGATGACGCTACAGTTCTTGTCCCCGTCAACAAGGTGGACGTCAATGGCAGTTCGTTGTTACTTTCTGATCCCCGTTTCCTTCGAGACGGGGCCACTGCTTCTCCAACTCCTCCTCCCACCGAGCAAGGAGAAAAACAGTCACCGTTGGGGGAGCGACCAATTCCTGGCCCCCCCAGCGCTGATCTGGCCGTCGCAGCCCTCCTAGATGCTGTCAACTGCACGAACCTCCTTATCCCGCAGCAAGGCGAAAGGATAGGAGCCCTCGAAGAAGCAGCTCTTCCAAGATCTTCTCCTCCCAAGAGGAAACACCAGAAATCAAGAAGCCCGCCACCTAGGCGCCGGGAAGACCGTATGACGAGGCCCGAACCACTACGCGTTCGCAAACGCGACCAGATCTCCCCGCGAGACCAGTCGTCACCAAGACACAAGAGAACGACGCAAGACGGACATTCTCCACCGGTCAGACCTCGCGACCGGCCACGATCGCCCTCACCTCGCAGAGACCGCCGCCGCAAGCCCAGACAACGGTCACCATCGACTTCAACTTCGGACGGCGACAACGAGCCTCGCGGCTCGTTGTCCCGCAGGATCCTGGCCGCCCGTCTCCCCAAAGGACTAGAGAAGCCTCCGTCTCTAGGGACTTATGATGGAACCACGGACCCAGACGAGTACATAGAAAACATAGATGCTCTTCTGGACTACCGAGGTGTACGAGGAGCCATCAAGTGCCGCCTGTTCCCAACCACGCTCCGGAAGGGAGCAATGACCTGGTACAAACAACTGCCAGAGGAATCCATCACCTTCTGGAGGCAGCTCGGGAGGATCTTCTCCCGACACTTTACCGCATCACGACGCCATCCTAAGACTGAGGCGTCCCTTGGAGCTGTTGTACAGGGGAGAGAGGAACCTCTTCGGGACTACATTGAGCGATTCAACAAGGAAGCCATCCAAGTGCCAACAACCGACGAGATGAAGAAATTCCTGCTCGAGCAGGGATTACGTCCTGGCTCAGATTTCGCGAAAGCCATCGGCCTAGATCCACCAAGGAACCTCAACGCTCTCCTCCACCAAGCCCAGTCGCATATACAGTACGAGGAGAAGGTCGCTGCCCACTCTGTCCGGGCCTCCCGTCACCAAGAAGGCGCCCGGACATCCAGAGCTGAAGAGCCCTCGACATCACGTCGAGGAGATAAAAGACGCGACGATCGGCCTCGCGATGCATGCGAACAGAGGGGACCTTCTGGACGGTTCCATGACTATACCCCCTCACTACCTCGAGGGAGAAAATCTTGTCCGAATGTGCCAACTCGGAGTTCAAGCAGGCGGGGGTCCGTTTCCCCAAACAGCTGCCGGCCAGGCCAAGTGTGGACAAATCCAAGTATTGCCGCTTCCACAAGAGCCACGACCATACGACGGAAGAATGCATCCACCTCAGAGATGCCATAGAGATCCTCATTCGCGACAGCCATCTGAAGCAGTTCGCGAAGAAAAAAGAAGCTCCCCGGCAAGAAACCCAGGAGAGCAAGAAGGCGGCTGAAGAGACTCCACCCTCCGATGACATCAGCGTACAGATCGCTATGTCCGTGACTCAACCAGAAGACTTCTATATCCCCAACAGTCTGCCCGCTTCCATGTTCCTCAGCGCTCACAGCCCGTGGGAAACCTTCCCGTCGGCCATGGTCATTTTCGGTGGTGGATTCAACAAAATCACGGTTGGTTCGGTCAAGAGGAAGTTCGATCAACTGATCAGCAAGAGCGCCAACGAAGTCACCACGCTGGATACCACTCGCAAAGGATCCTCTCCCATTTCCTTCTACAAAGAGAAGCTCCTCGGTGGGTCACCGAACTCAAGCATCCCGCTTCTCATCCGGGCATAGATGGCGAACTTCGACGTTCGCAGGATACTCGTGGACCAGGGCAGTTCGGTTGATATAATGTACAACCACCTGTTCGAGACACTGCAGTTAGACGACTCTCACCTTACTCCATACGTTGGATCCGACCTGCAGGGATTCAACGGAGCAATAACAAGGCCTCGAGGTTACGTAGAGCTCATCGTGACTTTCGGTTCAGGAAAGACAACCCGAGCAATCAAAGCATAGTTTCTGGTAATCGACTGTCCGTCACTATATCAGTGCATTTTTGGAAGGCCAACCCTGGCAGAGTTGGTTGCAGTGCCTTCCACCGTACATCTCAAGATGAAGTACTACACTTCTGAAGGGATGGTCGCCACCCTACACTGCGACATCGAAGCTGCCCGTCGATGCTTTGAAGCAGCATCAAAAGGATTCAGCACAATCTCAGCGAAGCCGAGGACATCTGGTCGCCCTCCTCTGCCCAGCAGCTCCGAGCGGCCAAAGCCACTCCCCCAGGTCGAATCCATCGGCTTGGACAGCCGTTTCAACGAGGAGGATCACGCCAAAGCCCCGACGACTTCGGGTAGCCAGTCCCACAACAACAGCCATCTCCTATGCCCCATACCAGATGGCAACTTCGAGATCGTCCCGTTCGGAGAAGACCCCCAACGGGGAGTAAAGATCGGAGCAGACCTCCCCGACCTGGCCAAGAGACAACTAAAAGTGTGCCTCAGGGAGAACGCATACCTGTTCGCGTGGAGCGCTGCTGAAATGCCAGGATTGGACCCCTCTGTCGCTTGCCACCAGCTTACAATCGACCCGACCATCAAAGCCGTTGCCCAGCGCAGAAGGAAATAGTCCCCAGAGAAGATGGAAGCCGCGGAGAAAGCTGTTAAAGACCTTCTAGAAGCTAGGTTTATTTCCGAGCCCAGATACACTACATGGCTCTCAAATGTTGTACTTGTAAGAAAAAATAATGGCAAATGGAGAATGTGCGTTGATTATACCGATGTTAACAAGGCCTGTCCGAAGGACGCCTACCCCCTCCCCAATATAGATAAGCTCGTGGATAACTCAGCAGGTTTTAAGCTGCTATCGTTCCTCGACGCCTACTTGGGCTACAATCAAATCCCGATGGCCGCGAGCGATAAAACTTACATGGCCTTCATGACCGAATCGGGCAATTATTACTACAACGTGATGCCTTTCGGTCTGAAGAACGCCGGCGCTACATACCAACGAATGATGAATAAAGTCTTCCAAGGACAAATAGGCGACATGCTCGAGGTATACATGGACGACATGATCGTCAAGTCCCACGAGGAACTAGACCATGTCGCCCATCTTCGAACAATTTTCGAGCAAGCAAGAAAATATCAAATGCGTTTTAACCCAGAGAAGTGCACGTTCGGCGTACGGGCAGGTAAATTCCTTGGTTTCTACCTAACGCAACGAGGAATAGAGGCTAACCCCGACAAATGCCGGGCATTCTCTGAGTTCCCAATGCCCACGTCTAAGAAGAACATCCAGTCCCTCAACGGGGTACTCACCTCGTTGTCCCGCTTCGTCGCAAAATACGCCCAACACGCCCTTCCTTTCTTCAAGCTCTTGAGAAAAGAAGCCGCGTTTGAATGGACCTAAGAATGCGAGGCGTCCCTCCTTCGCTTAAAACGAGCTCTGTCGAAACCTCCCGTGTTATCGCGGCCAGATACCGGGGAAGTTTTGTTCCTATACCTCGTCGTCACCGCCGAGGTCGTGAGCGCTGTTCTCATCCGCGAGAATCACGCCGGGCAAAAGCTCGTATACTTCACGAGCAAGGCGTTGCAAGACGCGGAGTTGCGATATCAGCAGATAGAGAAGGTAGCACTGGCCCTCGTTAACGCTGCCAGACAACTAAGGCACTATTTCTTGGCCCACATGATCGTGGTGAGGATGGATCAGCCCATCAAGCAGTTGCTGGGACGGCCAGACATGGCCGGTCGAATGCTCAAATAGTCGTTGGAGCTGTCCGAATTTGACGTCCGGTATGAAAGCAGAAAGGCTCTCAAAGCACAGGCCCTGGCCGATTTCGTGGCAGAAGTAACCTTCTCAGACTCCTCGCCCCACGTAGCAAACAGATGGACCATCTACGTAGACGGAGCATCCAGCTCGAACGGCAGCGGGGCAGGAGTCATTCTGGAGAACGACGAAGGGACCATAGTCGAAGCGTCTCTCACTTTATCCTTTCCCACGTCGAACAACCAGGCCGAGTATGAAGCCTTCCTCGCTGGGTTACGCCTAGCCGAAGACCTAAGGGCGGAAGAAATCGTCATCTGCACGGACTCTCAGCTCATAGCCCACCAGGTCTCCGGGGAGTATCAGGCCAAAAATGACAGTCTGTCTGAATACCTCTCCCTAGTGAGGGAAAAGATGTCGAAGTTCAGGACGGTAGCAGTAAGACATGTTCCCCGCGAACACAACGTACGAGCAGACGTCCTATCCAAACTAGCGAGCACCAAGAGGAAAGGCGGAAACATGTCAGTCATCCAAGAGATACTTCCCCGATCCAGCATCGACAAGGGGCCCTCGACCCTACACGTGCACGCAATCGGGGACACCGACTGCTGGATGACGCCCGTATACAACTACCTCACCAGGGAAGAACTTTCGGATGACCCCAAAGAGGCCAGCATCATCAGACGAAGAGCTTGCTCGTACGTCATCCTCGAAAACAAACTTTACCGAAGGGGTTTCTCCATTCCGCTACTAAAGTGCATAGAGGAGGAGATTGTCCCCCACGTATTACGAGAAATCCACGAAGGCATTAACGCCCAACACCTGGGGGGAAGGTCCCTTGCCCGCAAGGCCCTCCGAGCAGGATATTACTGGCCAACTATGCAGCAAGACGCCAAAGAACATGTGAAGAAATGCGACAAATACCAACGGCACGGGGATATGCACCTAGCTCCCCCAAACGAGCTGAAAAGCTTAACATCCCCGTGGCCATTCGCCTGGTGGGGCCTAGACATCCTAGGACCCTTCGTGACGGGGTTTAGCCAAAACAAATACCTGATAGTGGGCGTAGATTACTTCACAAAATGGATAGAAGTAGAAGCCTTAGTGAAGATAACAACACTTAACATTCTACGCTTCTACAAGCGGAATATCCTTGCCCGTTTTGGGATTCCCTAAGCAATCGTCACGGACAATGGAACACAATTCACGGACAAGAAGTTCCAAGACTTCATCGCCCATCTCAGAACAAAGCAACACTTCGCTTCGGTCGAGCACCCCCAGACCAACGGGCAGGCGAAAGCGGCCAACCATGTCATCCTTCATGGCCTCAAACGAAGACTGGACGAAACGAAGAAGGTCTGGGTCGAGGAGTTCCACTGCGTCTTATGGGCATATCGTACTACTCCCCAGTCCACCACCGGGGAGACGCCTTTCCGCTTAGCATATGGCATGGAGGCTGTTTTACCCATCGAGATCCACGTACCGTCCAGGAGGACCGAGTCACCTCTAGACGAGGAGATGGATAACGAAGCGATAAGAGAAGAACTCGACCTCGTCGAGGAAATCCGGACAGGAGCAGCCCTCCGCGAAGCGGCTCTTAAGCAAAAAATAGCAATCAGGCACAACGCCAAAGTCTTACGACGAGAATTCGACGTGGGCAGCCTTGTCCTGCGAAGAAACCACAAGGACTCTCGCGAAGGCAAACTAGCGGCCAACTGGGAAGGGCCATTCAGAGTCCGTGCCAAAACGGGAAATGGAGCATACTGCCTAGAAAACCTCAACGGGGAGGCACTCCCTCGACCATGGAACGCTGAGAAACTTAAGCAATACTACAACTAAAGTAACCTTAGGCTTCCTCGTATCAAGAGACCACCTAGCGGTCATCATGCTCGCCCAGGTACAAGCGACGCATGCACACAAAGTAGAATCCCGCTCAAACAAACAAGCCGGAACTCTGCTCGTCGGCGGTCCTCAACCGAGCACCGCCATCGCCCAAGTACCATGATTGGCAGAACCCCAGCTCGCGATGGGACGTTCACGCCGCGACCTCAGGCCTCAATCGTGACCTGAGATCCGCAACCTCGCCAGGGACTTCCCCGGCTGTTCGCCCAGTTCCCCGCACTGGCGAACTCACACGCAGCGGGCTACCTTCCAAAAGAAAGCTCCACTAACGGACACACCCTCCGATGGACAGTCATACACGCACAACTAAGATAAAGTACAACAAAAATTGTATAAATGTATCGGGCATTAAATAAAAAGGCCACAATGGCCAAAAAACTGTGCATATTACATAAAAAGGGGGCCATGCCCCCCCCAAAACCAAATAAGTTACAAGTTAATCAACGGCACGCAGGTCGAACAAAACACAACAACATCAAAACGGCATGAATCCTCATCCTTCCACATGCTCGGTCGCCTCGGGCTCGGTCTCCTGCTCCTCAGCAGGCTGATCTTCGGTCTGAGCTTTGGGGGTCTCAAGAACCAGGCCTGCGGGTAAGACGATGCGGTCACCTTCCACCCGTGCAAGATAGTGGATACCATCGGTCGAAATGTCAAGCCCGGGGTTCACCACCCGCAACTGGGCCACGACGCTTTCAAAAGACTCCGATGCCAAAGCAATACCATCCTCCTCAGCTTGCAGTATGCTGGCGACCAACTCAGCCCGAGTTTTCAGCAACTTTATCTCGTCCGGTTCATCAGCACCCGGGGCACTGGCCGCCATCAACTCCTTGTTCAAGTCCTCTGCAGCCTTCTTCTCCGCCTTCAGCCTGGTTATCTCCTCCTTCAGCTTAGCCGTCTCCTCCTCGGCCTTCCTCCTAGCCTCGCGAGCACCCTTGACTTCTTCCTTTAGGGACGCCTCGGAGGCCCGGGCAGTAGTGAGTTCAGCCTCAAGCGCAGAGTCCCCTGCCGCATAAACGACCGCCATTTCCAGCATCCTCACCATGGCGGAAGCATCCTGGGCCACCATCGCCCTCTTGCTCGCTCGGTCCATGCTTCCGAGGTTGAGTGACTCTGCCCGCGGAACGACCAAAGTGTTGCCCTCAAAGAACCTCCGGTCAAGGACACACGGAGGAAGCTCAAACTTCCCTTTCTCGGGTGCCCGAGTCAGGTCCACGGCATCCGACGACCTTTGCCGCTTCGCTCGCCCAGCCAGAGCCAATGGAGAGTCCCGGGGAGCTGGAGTAGGAGAAGCAGAGGTCCCCACCACAGTTTGAGCAAGGGGAAGAGTACGGGCACCACCAACAGGACGGGCCTTGGGAGGAGCCGCTCCAGCCTTGCCCCGTGCCATGGCGTTCCTCACCACACAATCACGAGCCTGAGGCATTTCACCTGCACAAGCGAAACAAACACGTTAGCAACGGGGAAGAAAAAGAAATAACAGATAAAGTCTAAGTATCTAAGACTACCGAGCAACTTCATGGCATCCGCGGGAGTCTTGCACTCCAGCAGAGCCTTCACATTGATAAACCTGCGCTCGACTCTCTGACTCTCGTTGTCCTCGTAGATAGGGGCACCCTTGCTCGTCCAGCAGGTCACAAGGTCGAAAGAGTTTACCCACTTCACCAACGCCTCATAGGCCACTGCGTCCTTCCCGCGCAACGCGCTCGGCTCAAAGACGTAGGCACCGGGCTTCTTTGAGAAGTGTTCGGGTGTCCATCGGATCGGGAACTTATACAATCTCTCCCCGATATATTTCCCTTCCTCGGTAAGCAACTCGTCCCCGTTCTCATCATACTCTACCTCCCAGACATACACGCTGTCCTGTGCAGCTTCGGACAAGGGCTCGACGATATAGTACCGTCCCTTGAACGTTCGGATGGACTCCGAGAACGGCTTAAACAGCTTTCTGGGCTGCTTCAAAGAGACCCATCCATACCTCTTCCCCGCCAGCTGCCGTTGTAGGTTGAAGACAGCAAAGAACAAAGGAAGGGTGGTCCCTAGAGCAAGGTGCTCGCACACCAACTCAAAAGCCCGTATGAAGGCCAACGAATTGGGGTGGAGCTGGGAAGGAGTCAGCTTCAGGTGCTCGAACACCGACCGCTGGAAGTCAGTAAAGGGAAACCTTAGCCCCAATTCCTTGAAGGCATATTCGTACATGGCAAAGCAGTCCCCAAAGTTCGAGCAGATCCGCTCGTTCAGATTAGGCATAAGCACTCTCCATTCACCCGCTGGCCCCACCTCAGTAAAAACGTCTGCCGCATACCTGGCAAATGTGGATATATGGTTTGAAGGTTCAGCCACCTCCCACTCTTCCGGACAAAACCCCTCAACGTCCTCTTCCATTGCGTCCTCCTCCACGACCTCCAAATCCTCTCCCTCCTCAGCATCGCTCGCTTCCCCCTCAACTTCGCTCGAGGAGTTCGAAGCCGACGAGCTCGAGGACGCAGAGCTCGAGACCGCTGCACTACTGCTCTCCTCGGACGCAGTCTCCTCCTCAGAGGTAACGGGGATTACTTCCCTCTCTAGCTCCATCGCCTCTACGATCACCTGAAAAAGCAGAGAAAGACAGTGAATTCGACAGAAAATCAAATCCACCCTTCCACCGCTAAGTCAAGTGAAAGGGCACGCGGAAGGCTAAGGACAACGTCCCCGGCCTAAGCCCTAACATCAAACAAAGAAAGGAAAACCTCCCCGCAAGGAGGCGACCGACACACGCCATCTTCCTACGAGGAACCTCCCCCCACTCAAATTTCGTTAGAAGCTCCACCGGAATCTGGAAACACTCCACCGGAAGATGGTAAGACGCGGTGGTCACGACTCGCGACCACGACGTGGACCACCACGTGCACCTAACGCGCTACCTACTCCGGCGAGATGCTTGATGCAGCATATGGGAAGAACCGCCGCCCACCACCAACACTCGCCAGAAATCCACCTACTTTGTCACCTAAAACTAACCCTAGCCGCATGCAATCTACCATTGATAGTGAAGGGAGGTAAAACAAGAAGGAAACCAGAAAACTTACTTGTTTTTAAGTAGAAGAGAAGGCTGCTCGAAACTTGACACGGTGGTCGGTTGCTCTAAGACGGTACGGGCAGGAACGCTGATGACGACGAAGAAGGATCAGAAGGAAAAAAGTGCAAAATGGGACAACCTTCCCCCTTTTATAGTGGGGGGCACGTGCACACACGCGCCCGTAGGTAATAATGACTGCCCACTAGCCATAATTACCTATTAACTGCTACGCAGGGCTCGATGCACACGTGGCAGCCCAACGTTTCCCATTCTGTCTGACACTTGATCTTCCCGAATACCGGGCAGCGTGGTCACGACCACAAACATCACGAGCACAGAGGGCCACGGGCACCTCGAGACAATTCTCCTCGTCTCCAAGAGACGACTCTGCGCGATGAGAAGTCCTTAAGTCATCACTCCCATGCTCGGGAGCAACGACTTGGGGGGCTTCTGTTCTGGACTGGACCAATGGCTAGAATTGGCCCAATCCGCTTCTGCTCCAGAGCGGCCCAAACTGCCTGAGCCCAATCCACAGAGGGGCAAAAGTGACATTCCTGCCCCTACATCCGGGGCAAGGAACGCAACGTCCCTCCCCGGTTCTAATGCCCGTTACGCACGGCTGCCTCGCTGCCCAAACGCAACGGGCAGGTGTCTTCAACTGCGTTTATGCCCAACATAACGACTAGTTCATGGCAACCTGCCCGTCACAACGGCTAGTTTGGGTAGTTACCTATTCTTTGGGAAAAACGGCTAGTTCGCCCCGAAAATAGGACCGTTGGCCACGCGCTGGGGGCTCTATATAAACCCTCTCATTTGAGAGGGTCAGGTATCACATTTTCACCCTAAGAATACACTTTGTACTTGCCCCTTTTTCTCTGACCCTTTCTTACTTGAGCGTCGGAGTGCCTTGCAGGTACACCCCCTTTTCTCCTCATCGACAGTCCGAACACCCAGCACGTCCAACGACCATCATCTGCCGAGCACCTTGCCATCTGACGACCAGCGTGCGTGGATCTGATCGAATACTCGAGATCATAAATAATAGAATTTTGTTCCAAAATCAAACTTTATTTCAATCATATTAATGACTGAGTTAATGGTAAATGTTTGAGAAAATAAATATCATAATCTTCGTATATATTTTCAACATTTATATTCATTGTATATATATTTTTAATGACAAATATATACATTAAAAAGACCGAAAATTTACCTAAATCCAGCATAAAAGATACGCATTAATGGCCAAACAAAAATTACTTTAACAGAGAAAATAAAATTCCAACAATAAAAATACTCATATATTCAACTATAAATACAGTGACAAAACAAGAATTTCAATTGCTTCCAAGAGTAAATAGAAGACTACCCTATAAGGTCACATTGTTTGAAATGTGACATGAACTCTCCGTTAAGGATACAACATTTTTTCCATTTGACTTTTTTTAATGTAGACATTACCTCAAAAATATCTTAAATTAAAATTATCAACGATTCCATCTCATCATAAATTACTCAATATCTGTCTTCTGAACATCAATAGATATTATATTTTCAATTTGACAGGCAGAATTAGAGGAACATCATTTTTTTTAATAACCAAGATATATTAATATTTGAGTACAAAGGGTACAAAATCCTCTTACAAAAACCAAACAACAATCTACTTTAATGGATCAAAAGGGTGATTAACCCAATCATAGAAGCTACATACCCTACCCTTCTTCTCTTCAATTATCAACCACAACTATGAAATTAATTGGATATATTGAAAAACAATTGACTAACATAAATCACCCTATTTTCAAAAAGACCTTCATTAAAAAAAAATAGTAGCCAGCCAAATAATGCATTCCCTATTTTTCCTAAATCTCCCTTTTAATGAATGATAATCTTGTAGAAATAAATGGCATGGGTCTTCCACTCATAGTGTTAAACGAAGGCTAATCATAACATCATCAAATGATAAAACACACATCAAAGAAAATTCAAAAATTAATAGTAGTTACAATGAACTTCAGATATTATTCTCTAACGACGAGTCACTTCTCATACACAAATTAAAGAATCGAAAGCCCATTAAAGAATAATAAAGGAACAACAAACATGGGAGATTCATTGAAGGCTGATGCGGAGATGGTTCCTTGAATTCATTTTGGAATGCTAGAGGGTTAGATACGTTAGCTTTGCGTTGCTGATTTCCTGATCTGTATGTTATTTCAGAGTTGAAATTCAAGTCTGTGAGAGATATGGGAGCTTTGGAACAATATTTGGATTTGGACTTTAGGTTTGTTATAGTTGGAGGTTTCGCTATGTGAAGGTATTGAAGACAATTTCAAAATGCCTAGCCCTGTTGTTAACTAACTTTCGATCAAGTCTAGGTATGTTTTTATTCTTAAAGCTATGAGGCTTGATCCATTAGAAATTAACCTCAAGACCGCCTTTGATTTAGTGTGGCAATCCTTGGTCCCAATGAAGATATCGTTGTTTGCATGGAGACTTTTTTTGGACCGATTACCGACACGCTCTAATCTGGCAAGCTGGGGGTCTAATCCTCGTGATGTTGTTTGTGCTTTTTATTTTAATGCTGTTGACAGTTTAGATCATGTACTTATTTCGTGCCCGAAGATTAGAATAGTTTAGAAGGAAATATTAAATTGGGTAGGGGCGTCTTCGAGGAACCACAAAACTGCTGCAATCATTTCTTAGACTGGTTTATCAGGTTGGTTCATATCACGTCCAAGAAGACGGCGTCGATAGTCTGGCTATGCACGTGTTGGTGTATCTTGTGGCAAAGGAACCAAATTATGTTCAACACAGTTTTTGTAATGTTGAAGACCTAAACGATAAAGGGTTTTACCCATATATCTGCTGCTTAAACTCTTACAACTTTTCGGTAGAGCGAGCACTGCAAAAGTTGTCAATCCCATATCAACAATGTCATGACAAGTAAAAGGTTCCCTTGAAAACACCTACAATATAAGAGCTTTGCAAAACGACATTTTTATCTTTATTCTGATACATGTGATGCATTATTTATTTTTAGTATAAAAATAATCAAAATTTCCCAATAAAATTTTACCCTTAAACCACCAGGATGAAAGCTATTGAACGTACTCATGTGTCCTAAAAAGAATAATAATGTGTATTTCAGATAAGTTTTAGAAATTTCTAAAATCTTGAAATCTATGAATAAAATGATAAATTCAAAATCAAGGACACAAAAATATTAAAAAACTTAAAATTGAAAGCTTTGAAAAGATAGATTAAAAATGGAAAATACCTTTAATTGAAGATTGATGGAAAATACCTTTAATTGAAAATTGTTTTGAATTTTAGTTATAAGTTTCATAACCTTGACCGAAGCTTTATAGAAAGAGAACATGAAAATCGATAAACTAGAGAGAACCGATTTTAACAAACTGAGTCTTCCTCCAAAGCTAAGAAACCAATTGTTCCAACTAGCAAACCTCCTATTCAACTTAGAAATCAACTCCGACCAAATGAGCATACCATTAGAATTAAATCCAATAGGGATACAAAGGAAAACAAAAGAATTGTCCTCTCTTCTACAATAAAGGAAAAAAGAGGCCACCTTCATGAACCGAGAGCTAATATTAATTCCAATAAGCTTACTTTTATGAAAATTAATACCCAATCCAAAAACAATCTCAAAGCCCCTCAACGCCAACTTTATAGCCCAAATATACTTCCAACTACCTTCTCCAATCATTAAAGTATCATCCGCAAATTGAAGAATGTTGACCAAACACTCTCCCTTAAAGTTGAAACCCTCAAAATCATTATTCTCCACCGATTTGGATACCATGCCCCTCAATCCTTACGGCACAATAACAAAGAGAAACTGAGAAAGCGGATCTCCTTGTCTCAAACCTCTTTCCACCACAAACTCCTTCGAAGGACTTCCATTCACAAACACCGACATTTTACTAGAAAAAATTAAAGCCTCCATCCACTTCATCCATATATCCCCAAAGCCTATTTTCCTTAACATAAATCTAAGAAAATTCCAACTAACCTTGTCATAAGCTTTCTCGAAATTAACTTTAAATAGCAAAAACCCTCTTCCCTCCTTTTTGGCAAAATCCACCAATTCGTTAGCCACCAAAACACCATCCAATAATTGTCTACCCGGAACAAAAGCACTACAAAAAATATTGTAAATTGTGGTCGTTTGAAATGTACAATTGTGGCGGTTTCAACCGCCATAATTAACAAAAATGACATTTCTATAAAAACGCCGTAAATTTGGCTGCCGCTAAGAAGAAAATGGCAGTTTCATGTAAAACGCCGTGCAAACCACCGTAGTATACTGAACATGAAATGACAGTTTTTTTTTTGTTTATAACGACAGTTTGAACCACCATAATCGTCATTATTTTTTAAAATAATAATATATTAAGGCGTTTTAAACCGCCATAATATACACATTTTCACCAAAAAAAATTTAGTATCATCCGTGGTAGCCCATCATATATACTATTCAAATATTTTTTTGTAAATACTAAAAAGTATTTACTAATTTGCACAATAATATCATGATAAAAATATAAAATGAACAGTTTAATTGGGATAATAGAAAAAATATAGATTTAATATCTAATTTAATGTCAAAGTACAAATAATCATGGTATATATGGGCATGTTCAACAATTCTACAGATTAAAATCAATCACAAATAAGCCCTAGTTGGATTGAGTTATTTGAACTTATCTTCCGACAAACATCTATGAGACTATTTTGGAGAGCTTACGGAAACAGGTTGTAACATGTCCATAAGTTGTTTTCAGCTTATTTCTATAAGCTCTTCAACATAACTTATAAGAACAACTTATAATGGATACAAAATACGATAAATTAAGGATACAGTCCCAAAAAATATAGGTTTTCGTCAAGTGCCTTGAGAATTTTTTTTGGAAGAGGCTTCATGTGCTTGAACTCTTTAGTATTGATATCATATCTACGCAAATAGTTCAGAAAGAAACATAATCGTTGAAGTGAATAATAAATATTCAAATGTTATAAATTAGAAATGGTTTTATTTTTGTACATTAGAGCATGCAAAAATACAGTAAATGCGTCTTTGAAGGATTTGGAATAATCTTCGAGCATTTGGTCGCCTTTCTCAAACTTAAGAACATACAAGACCTGTAAAATATGATATATTTGTCAGAATAACTCTAAGAGTCTATACGGTAATAGGCATGATGATCGTGCATTGTGTGCGCACGTATTATAAAAAGGGAGTACTTCTTTAATTTCACAAGTAATAAACAATAATGGTTATTAGCGAATAAGAACACACTTACACGATCGATATTCTGATCCTTTGAAACAAAGGAATGGACTCGATCAACACCAATGCCAAGAACATATGGAAGAAAATCACAGCCAGCTTAAACACACATACCTGGAAGAAGGGAAAAACCTGGTTTCATCATTATATTGCGAACAAGTTTTATGCAGAAAAGTTTTGCGCAATTGACACATTCAACAAACAACAAAAAAATAACCAATAGTGGTTCTTTAATTTCATAAGTAATCAATAATAGTGGTTATTAGTTGATAAGAATATACTTACACGATCGATATTATGATACTTCGAAACTAAGGCATGGGCTCGAGCAACACCAATGCCAAGAACAGATGGAAGAAAATCACAGCCAGCAAAAACAAACATACCTCGAAGAAGGGAAAAACCTGGTTTCATCATTATATTGCGAACAAATTTTATGCAAAAAAATTTTGTGCAATTGATACATTCAACAAACAACAAGAAAATCACTTGTGAAAAGTTTCATATCAAAACTCCAAAATGAAGGTTTACAAGATCTGGTGGAAAAAACCTTCTCTAACTCTATTCTTTCATCGTTCCCTTCACGGTCATCTTAAAAATAACCTGTTCAAAACAACTGCGGATTAAAATAACATGTTCAAAAATTGCCAAATCATGATCAAAGATTCAGAGAAGCTCTTACATCTAGACAATCGCTGCAATACCACCCTTTTTAGACTCAAGATTGGATAAGTATGCTAACTGAGCATCTACTTCATAAGGAGCTATAACAAACTCAATGTTCTCTGTTTTCAAAGCCTACAACACAATTACAAGAAGAAATTATTCTAAAGTGTGACAAAACCTAATAAGGGTGAGAGAGGTTAGTTTTTTATTCTTGTATACTTGTAATCCTTGTTTTAAGGAGAAAAGAAAGAATAACAGTTTATAACCAATCCCTGTTGTTTTTCCCTTGTATTTTTTATAACCCTAACCCTTGTGTGTTTCTTGATCATAAAGAAACTGTTTAATACTTTGTTTCAAGGCATCCTTATTCACAACAAGTGGCTAACCTTAAATATAATTTGGTATAATTTTCTGACTGTTATGTCCTTTTGTTGGGATTACTATTTATGTGAACTGTGGAGACTGAAGAGTGCTAATGTTGATGTTGGCAAATACATGATTGTTTTCATTTTAACTTTTCAAAATGGATTTAGTGTTTCTACCTGCTAAGTACATATTTTGTTCATGTAAAGGTTTTTTTTATATGCAAATTCATTAATAGGAGATTAAGCAAATCTCAGACCAAAGAACTATAACCTCCAATAGAAACAAAACAGTTATAGAAAATCAAACAGGAACTTAAAACAATCATACAACCTAAACTTCTTACTATCCTCTTTACCTAGAATCAACCAATTCCACGAATAAATTTTGATATCATTAACAATGTCATCAACATCAAGCAAGGAATCATTGAACAATATATTGTTCCTAGCCCTCCAAATAATCCAACAAGCTATGAACCAAATAGCACTCGCCTTATCCGCTTTACAACGACCTCTAAGACACATATTCCAAACCTTAGCATGACTGCTACTACTAGATTCCGAAATAATCCATATATCCGCCCACTCACAAATCTTGTTCCAAACCACGATCGGTTTAGAACACGAGAAGAATAAATGAGAGACATCTTCTAAGTGGCGGAAACAAAACACACACACCTTTTCGTGCTCATTTACAATTAACCCTCTAGTCAGTAAATTAGATCTAGTTGGCAATCTATCTAAAGCCAACCTCCAACTGAAAATTTGGACTTTCATCAAAATGATCGACTTCCATAAAACCTCCAGAAGTTCAGCACAATCAGCTTCAATATCATTGACAGAGAAAGGATTAACCAAAGAAGAATAGAAAGAATTAACCAAAAACGACCTATTCTCGTTAAGAAACCAATACCATTCGTCAGACACATCTTTTTTAACAGAGGAAGAGTCCAACAACTTACAGCATTCATTCCATTCAAGTTCAGGAAGAGGACCATCGGAATCCATCGTATCGAGCAAATTCCAGTGCCACTACCCACCGACCCAATAACCCACCTCACTTAAAGCCGACGTCTTAGTTCTGCAGGCCTGATACAGACTAGGAAATTTGATCTTCAACGGCAAATCATCGATCCAAGACACCTGCCAGAAGGAAACACCAGAACCATCACCAATAGAACAATCCATATAATTACAGAAATTGTCAAGGTGCTCGGAAACAGATATCGACAATATGTCCTTCATCCAAAGCGTATCCGACATCAGGCTACCAACTTCAGCATAAGAATGCACATTAATACCCAAATGCCCATATCTGATAGTAAGAATCTTCCTCCAAATTTCATTCCCGCCACTATGGAACTTCCATAACCACTTAGCAAGCAGAGCGCGATTAAATCGACTAACATGTTTTATTCCAAGACCTCCATGATCCTTTGGTTTACAGACTGAGTACCAAGAAACCCAAGAAACAAACCTTTTATTTGAATTTCCAACCCACAAAAACCTACGTTAGATAGCAATGAACTCCTTCACAACTTTCTTGGGAGCTTTGTAGAAGGCAAAATGGTGGATTGGGAGATTAACCAGAACCGAATTAATGAGGGTTACTCTACCTCCCATAGAAAAATTTCGACCGGACCATTTATATAATCTATTCCTCAGACATGACAGCATCGGATTCCAGAAAGAATAACGACGATGGTTACCACCCAAAGTAAGGCCAAGAAATCTGAAGGGGAGACTCCTTGAATTACAATGAAGAAACATTTCAGCTGCAGAAAGTAAAGCAAGATCAACCCCAATCCCATAAAGGCAACTTTTCGAAAGATTAATTTTTAGGCCAGAGGTCAATTCAAAAGCTCTCAAAATAGCCTTGAAAGCCCAAAAATTAGTAACCGACCCATCTCCTATAAGCAGCGTATCATCAGCGAACTGCAACAAATTGACAGTAGGATGACCATTAATTTTGAAGTCAGACAGCATATTACCATTGGATGCATTTCTCACCAAACTGGCCAAACCTTCAGCAGCGATGGCAAACAAAAAAGGAGCAAGAGGATCGTCTTGCTTCAAACCCCTTCTAGCTTTGAAATCTTTCGAAGGACTACCGTTGATTAGAATCGACACATCTAGGATATATAATTGTTGGCTGACATCATTTCATTCCCTTTGTTTAAAGTGGTGTCCGTACCTTATAATTGAGTGTCTGATATAATCATATTTTTTTTGGCACTTATGGAAATCATCGCAAAAATAGCAATAAGACATGTTTTTTTAATATTAATGTACAGGTCAACACGATGTTTTCGCATTAGGACTTATTGAAGACTTTTTTTTTTAGAAAGCAAGAAATATATTAACAAAGAGCACAAAAAGTACTCTAACTGTTACAACCAAAAAGCCCGAAACAAAACTCGCCTAAAATAGAAGAAATGACTAACCAAATTGCACTATGACAAGAAAAACAAGGGATCCTTGTCAAATTCGTATAAGTTGCAATTTGGATGAGTAATTTCACCGATCAAACGCCATCTCCATAAGGAAACCTTAATCTTCCACACAATATCTAAAATATTCCACTTCAAATTACAAAAAATGATTTCATTCCTGACCAACCAAATGTTCCAGCAAACCGCCAACCAAATAATGCCCTGACGACCTTTCGGAACTTGTCTAGATTTGCAAAAATCGAACCAACCCAAAAAACTCCCTTTAATATCATTATCCACCTCGACTTTGTAATCCACCCAAACCGATATATCTTTCCAAACCAATCTCGCAACAATACATTGAAGCAAAAGATGAACATCCGTCTCAGATTCCAAACCGCAAAAAAGGCAAAGCAATTCGTTCGGGTCCACGCTACCTCCTCTAACCGACAAAGCTAATTTAGACGGTAATCTATTACGGAAGCATCGCCACCCAAACAGTCTAATTTTAAGCGAAACCGACAGCTGCCAAATCAAGATAAACACTGCATCGTAACGATTTGGAGGTCCATAAGGAATATGAGTGCTCATAGCCAACAAGTAGAAGGATTTGACGGAGTACCTGCCATCCTCCTCGCCACCCCACACAACCGCATCAGGTCCAGAAATCTGCGGCAAAAACTGCTGCAGCAGAATTTTCAGCCGGCGAATCTCAGCAGCCGCGAGAAAAGCCCCACTGAAACCAGACGAAACCGTAGAGGCAGTAGAACTGGAGATTACAGCGGAAGGTGTAACAGCAGTCCAAACATTATTCTCAGTAACAAAACCATGCGCATCCGCGAAACCGCAAGGCCCATCACCACATCTATTCACGAACAATTCTGTTTCTCTCCCACCAGAATCTGTAACAGAATTCTGTGCCATTTCCTGATGACAGTTAAAATCAGCAACTGAAGCAGTGTCAATATTCCAACTGTCAGTACCTGCAAGAGAAACAAAGTTAGTAAAAACCTCCCCTCCATCTCCAACCACTCCCAAATCTCCCCATTTCCAAGCCTCATTCACCCATCCCCCCATTGCCGCCACAGAAACTTCCTGCAAGCGGGAAGCCGCGCGCATTCGGAAATAAACGCGAGAGCGGACCCCCACCAGTCCAGTCAGCATACCAAAACGAGGTAGCGAAACCACCTCCGACCACCACCCGACTATTACCCACCATGACGTCCTCCTTTCTAGAAATGTTGTAAGACATAAGATCCAACAACCATGTGGAGAAAACAGAGCCTTTGGAATTATAGCCCCTCCCGTTCCACATCAACATCTGAATATCCCCATACTTCGCCTTAAGAACGCGAAACCACAAATCCTCCGAACCTTCCAAAATCCTCCACCTCCATTTACTAAGCAAAGCCTCATTAAAAACATCCAATCTTTTCAAGTTTAAACCACCATTTGCTAACGGCAAACAAAGAGTTTCCCAATCAATCCAATGGATCTTCCTCTTGTCTTCCGAACTCCCCCATAAGAAACGATATTGAATCCTCATCATCTCCTTCCAAATTTTCACCGGAGCTTTATAGAAGGAAAGATGAAAAATAGACAAACTACTCAAAACGAATTTAATCAAAGTAAGTCTTCCACCTATAGATAACAACCGTCCTTGCGAAGATGAAAGCCTTTTCCGGAACTTAGCTATCAAAGAGGTCCAAGAGTTGGTTCTCCTAGGATTAGCGCCAATCGGAATGCCAAGGAAATTAAAATTATGAGGTTCCGTCCTACAAGAGAGGAAATTAGTCGCCGCCTCAATAATCCTATCCGAAACATTAATTCCAATAAGTTTGCTTTTATGGAAATTAATGCCGAGACCCGACACCAACTCAAAAGCTCTAAGCACCGCCTTAATAGCCCAAAAGTGTCTCCAACTTCCATCTCCAACCAACAAAGTGTCATCCGCATATTGTAAAACATCAATGCGACAGAAACGATTAATAGTAAAACCGGCAAAATCACCCAAACTAACCGAATTACGAATCAATCCCGACAAACCCTCCGTTACTAAGACAAAAAAAAAGGGGACAACGGGTCTCCTTGTCTTAAACCTCTTTCAACCACAAACTCATTAGTAGGACTACCATTTACAATCACGGACATTTTACTAGTAAATACCAACGCCTCCATCCATCTCAACCACAAATCACCAAAACCCATCCTTTTCAACATGTACCTAAGAAAATTCCAAGAAACCTTGTCGTAAGCCTTTTCAAAATCAACTTTGAAAAGAGTACAATCCCTTTTTTCCTTTATCGCAAAGTCCACCAATTCGTTGGTAACTAAAACTCCATCTAGCAATTGCCGACCCGGGACAAAAGCTGTTTGGCAAGGGGAAACAATAGACTTTAATACCTCCTTCAATCTAGATGCTAAGAGCTTTGACAAAGTCTTATACAAACATCCCACAAGGCAAATTGGTCTATACTCATCTAGGCCCGAAGGATCATCCTTCTTCGGAATTAAAGTGAGAAAAGACGATACTATGGAGTTAGAGAGAGTTGCATTATAATGAAAATCCTCAAAAAACCGGATAAAATCCTCCTTTAAAAAATACCAACACTTTTTGATGAAAGTGAAAGAAAAGCCATCCGGGCCCGGATTCTTGGAACCCCCACAACTCCAAATCGCCTCCTTCATCTCCTCCTCCGAAACGACGCCTCTAGAAACTCTATTTCTAAAGGAGAAATAGTGTTGAAATGGACTCCATCAAGAGTTGGCCTATGAAAATCGGGCTCGATAAACTTTCTCGCAAAGTGATCAAAAACCTCCTTTCTCACCCCTTCCACCGAGTCCACCATGCCATCCTCCGTATTAAAAGAACCCAAGAAATTGCGCCTCCTACGCTCCTTCATGACCCTATGGAAATAACTAGAATTCTCATCTTAATCTAGCCTTTTGAATGAGCATGTTCTCTTTAATTCTCAAATTCAACCAAAACTTCCTAGTTTCCTCTTGACGTTTTTCTAGGATATCTTCCACCTGAAAAACCCCGCACAAAGCTAATTCCTCATCTCCCTCATTTATACCCTTCATGCCCATATTAACATCTACATCGTGTTTGCCAAAAACCTCCGCATTCCACCTACGAAGGCTGACCTTAATCAATCAAAACTTCTCTTTAATAACAAAATCGCTCCTACCATGCACTTGGATTCTCTTCCATTCCTCTTCAACAAACGGTAAAAACTTTTCATGGATAAACCATTCATTGTGCACTTTAAACGGTTTAGGACCCCAATCGGCGAAATCCGAGACCAACCACACCGAGCAATAGCCCGAAACATCCCTCATACCAATCAATTGACCCACTATACCCCATCTAGCGATCGCACTTTCCGACACGAGAAAACGATCCAGCCTACACATCGAGAAACCATCCCCACTAACCCAAGAAAATCTCCTACCTTTGCAAGGAACGTCCACCAAATCGCAATCGGAAATAAAATCCGAAAACTCCCTCATCTCGGCCATTCTATTATCCACCCTCCTACCCTTCCATTCTCCTACCTTAGTAATTGCGTTAAAATCGCCTCCGATGCACCAATCTCCATCATTGAAAGTAGATTTCAGACGCACCAAATCTCTCCATAATTTCCTCTTCAACGATAACACACAAGGAGAATAAACATTGACTATATAATAACAATGATTCTTCCATACCACCTTGACACCGACGTAACCCTCCCCACAAAAGCTGCACAAAACTTCCACCTTGGAATTCCATAAAATAATCAAACCCCCCGAAGCACCATTCGAACTAGAAAAAGTCCAACCCGTATCGCCATTCCAAAGACTTATGGCGATCCCCTCAGAAACACTACTTAACTTGGATTCTTGAATCAAAAACATATCAGCATTTCCTTTCCGAATAGTCTGGCTAATCCTGTTTCTTTTCACCCGACTACCTCCCCCTCTAATATTCAAGGTCCCAATAATCATTGGACCCTTGATTTAGACGCCATCTCCCCGTCCTTGTTCGCCAAATTATTTCTTTCAAGATCATTCAACTTCTTGACCATCTCCATTTTCGATTCTGAGACAGCTACCCCAAGATTCTCTATCGCCTCCCAAAGTTTGTCTCCCACCATGGAATTCACATTGTTCCATATCCTACTGTTACTCATAATAATACCAGATTCTTCATAATTAAAACCGGGATAACGTGAGTCCTTTCTATTTGCGTCACCAAAAAGACCAGAATTATTATGAAATTCTTTGCTAGAAAAATTAGTACCATTTGAAATAGGGTCCGACACAGGCACAGTGGTATCTTTTCCTTTCCTAAAAGACCTCTTCTTCCTACCACTTCTACTAATCCCATTAAAAAAGTCAATATTTTTAAATTTAACTTTTTTAAGGTTAGTCTGACTTTTTCTTTCTCCCTCCTTTGCTAGCTTCAAAACGGGTCCCACCCTCAAAGCATGGACAACCGTACCACCCAACCCGCCAGATGTGCCATCTATATCACCCTTGTTACTTTCCAAACCACCTTTTTCATTGAAAAGTTGGTACTGCGCAGACCTATCAACCAAAAGATTGCTCATACATTTTGCCTTGGAAACCGCAGAATCAAAGCAACCCACCTTTTCTGTGAAAAAGATATTATCTGTGTTTTCTATCCCGACTGTTGACCTACTGTTATTGTCTAACTTTTCAGCCTCCTGAACCTCATTGGTAGAAATATCCTTAGGACCAATAGAAGATACTGCATTGATACCAACTTCATGACCACTCGTATAGGAAACATCTAAGTTGTTTGCAATCTGCTCCGTGTAACACCCCAATTCCCATCGCGAATAAATAATACATAGATAAAATCAGAGTAGCTAAAAATTTATTTTTCCGACAGAAACAAGGATGCCACATTTAAATAAACAAAACATCATCCCTGCTCATAAATTTGATACATAGCACAAAATAGAATACCCTCAAAGGGGAAACTTGTTCCAACAAAAGGAAAGGTCAATTGTGGAATAAAGCGGAAAGATCCATAACTAACTTGTTTTACAAAATCAATCATTTTAGAACATCAACTGTATATCCACAAGTACTACAAAATACATTCAACAAATGTATACATATATAACATAATCGTCCCCCGACTCCCGTGCTACGTATCAGAGCAGACACCAAGACCGACACAAGAACGGAGGACTAATCTTCACAAAAAGACCTCCAGCAACTCTAATCTGCAATGCCTCATAGAGCATTATAAAACAGCAGAAGGGTGAGAAATAACAACTAAATCAAGATTGCATAATAATATGTAAATACATAACAGTTCACATGCATAGTTATCCTCACCACAATTATCCTATACCCACACATAGAGCATATATAGATTATAATCACATAATCACATATTCACACATAATGCATGTGTTTATACACAACACATATCATTCATAATTCAATGCATTTAACACGAATGCACATCAATTCACAAATGCTATCACAAGCTCAATCACATAATTACCCCATTCCCAATTGCATATTAATCATGCACTATACATTTATCACAAATGCATATCACAATGTCTCACACATAATCAATTAAATCATGATTTTCCACATATAAACAATGCAACCATAATCCATGCAGATGCAAAGAGACCGACACAATGACTCTATGCAAATGCATATGCGGTACCGACTCCATCAAATCTCAATACTAGTTCACTCAGGAACTCTGCTGGAACCATCGCTCGTTACATCACTGTAACTCCCCGTCGGGCCTACGATGTTCACCCACCACTCACACCTCCACCAAGAGAGGCTCACGGTGTTTATGGATCGCTCACACCTCCACCGAGAGAGGCTCACGACTCGATCGCTCACACCTCCACCAAGAGAGCCTCACGATCGTCTATAACCATCGCTTTCAGTCCTCAGGCTATTCATACCTCATATTTTCGAGGCACACGATGTTATAGCTGATTCCCCACAGGAACCGCCATCACACAGGACGCAACAACAATGCATATCATGATGCTTGACATACAAGAACTCATGACAACCAATGCATTTTCACACATATATGCAACCATAAACACGTATATATAATCAAATACAACACATTGCATTTATTCTTGCCCTTAGGCCACAATTCAACAACCACAACAATTACAACAACTTGTCACATGCTTCAACATCATCACATTCATGCATTGCAAAACAATTCAAACAATGCATTTCAAACCATAAAGGTCACCACACAACATACATTGAATTCAATCAAACAATGCATTTCACCATAACCCACAAACCACAACAATCATGCCATCACAATTACTTCCACAAGGGATTCACACCACAAAGGCTACCCACACACATCACAACAACATGCATCAACATCATATAAACCACATAAAAGCTCAACGTTATACAACAATAACACAACACACAGTAAAACATCAATCGCACGCATTCATGACAGTAAAAACCCGTCAACCCGACTATTTTTCCAAAAACACGAATTAATTAATTCATATTTTACCCTCCAAACCATTTTTAATAGAAAAAATATTTCATTAGCTTTCCAACGCTTCAAACGGGGGTCAAAACGGACTTACGGATCAAAAGTTACGATCGAAACAATTTTGAAAGAAAACCTACAGCAGGGCTGACACGGCCGCCCGTGTTGTGTGACACGGTCGTGTCACCCAAGAATTCCAAATGGCCGCAAATTGACACGTCTGACATGGCCGCCCGTGTTGTGTGACACGGCCCGTGTCAGAACCCAGAAAAATGCATTTTTTTTACCGTCGGAAGCCTTCCGGACCTCCGATTTCGATCCCGTAAAAAGCCCCGGTCTTAGAGTTTGACGTACTACAATATTATCACCATTAAAAGACCATCCAACACAATTTCCATTTTTGAAATATTTTGAAACATAATTTTATCATTGAATTCTAAATTCGAACTCGATCGAAACCGCGGAAAAACACGCAAACAACCATTCCCGATTAAACCCAAACCTTACCCGACTACACCACACAACTTATTCCAAATTCCAACCGTGAAAACATCGATTTCTCACCATTTCATCATTATTGCCCTAACTCTCACAAACTATGTAACTCACTCCAAAACTCCCTAAATCATATCAACGAGTATCCCGGATTAAACCCAAACATTACTCGGCTATTCTACACAATCTATTCCAATTTCTAACCGTTAAAACATCGATTCTACACATTTGTTCTTCAATCCAACCAATAAGAAAAAGTATATATTTCAACCAAACAAACACAAACAACACATACATATACATATACAATCGAAATATAATCGAAACTTCTCACCCTTACCCGATTAATCGAAGTCCAAGCATTGATTTTGATGATTTTCCTCTTCTCCCTTTTCCTTCTCCACTTTCTCTCTGTTTTTCTTCCTCTTCTTCTCTTCTTCTAACTTTCCCTTTTTCCCTCTTTCTAACTAATATATATAGATATAATACTTATTATATAATATAAATCCAATAGGGTCAAATATCTCCAATTGATA
This sequence comes from Lathyrus tuberosus, assembly GCA_022829125.1. NCBI lineage: Eukaryota > Viridiplantae > Streptophyta > Magnoliopsida > Fabales > Fabaceae > Lathyrus > Lathyrus tuberosus. The sequence continues at coordinate 2,583,357 of JALAZF010000627.1, read as the reverse complement.
TTTTGTCTTCTAATACCAATTGATCAATTATTAGAGTTACCTTAAAATACTCTCTTTTCTCTCAAATCTCTATTTATAAAAATATCTAATTTTTCTAAAATATCTAACTAATCAAATGACCATTTTGCCCTTACGCTCAAATATCTCCCAAACGCTCTCAAAATGCGATAAAACATAACCATACCGATGAAATATATTTCGGGAAATAAAAGTTGAAAAGAATTTATAATTTATTGCAAATATTTTACCTATCAGAGAAATTCACCAATTAACTCAATTAGCAGGTAAAATACAATAAATTCACACATTTCACAAATTTCACATAAATAAAATAAATAAATACAATTAAACAAATCGGGGCGCTACAACTCTCCCCCACTTAGACATTTTCGTCCTCGAAAATATAACTGAGACGAACAACTCGGAATACGACTCTCGCATCCGATCAACAAACCAACAGGCCAACTAAAGCACACCATGAATAACACAAACTGACACACCACCTAGCTAACAGTAGCTACAACAACGACACGACAACAACGACAAGATGCAAAGCCCATACAATGCGCTTGACGACCAACTCACAACTCAAAGAATACCCAAGTTACGAACACACAGGTTCACTCTTGAACCGAAACACAACAAGATCGTTACCATCACCACAGGTAACACTCCCCTAATTCACCACAAGGAATTAGCCACACGCACTGGAACCATCACGATGGGAACGAGGCAACAATACAAACAAGAACACAAGTTCCACGACACATCATCGATTCCACAACCTCTACAAAACCAGAATACCAACATCCTTGTCACACAACCTTATTACAACAATGCTACGATTCACCAATCGAACATACAACCAAACATCCATCTACATAGTAGCCCATGAATAATATTTAAACCTTTCACTTAACACTTCCATCCTGAAACGTCCAATGGTCTCATCATTCCTACATGTTTCCAATGTTCAACCTATGAACTCTTACAAGTCACACCTGCATATACGAATTGTGTCGCATCACGCTTCCATTGCGCACTCTGATTACTCGTAACCATCAAAACTACCAATTTCACGATCAAAGTCTAACTCTTCCTCATATTCGCCAAAAATCACTGTTCACTTTAATATTACCAACCTCACACTCTCCTGTGTTATCTCATACACCATACACAAGTCTCGAAATTGCTCAAATAATTCTAATTCTCTAACCATCAAAACGGACATGCATAACAACTTTCGACTTAACCCTCTAGGCACAACATTAGCTTTTTCCGAAAGATAATTCAAGCCGACTTCATAACTCGTCACGAATTCTAACCATCCTCATTGTCTCATGCTCTATTCCTTCCAACCCACCAAGTACTTTAAACTCTTGCGGTTACCCTACACTTCGAGCCGAGAACCATAAAAATAATACCTCCAAATTTTCCAACACAGTACAACCGCGACTAATTCCAAATCCAAAATAGTATAGATCCTTTTATGAATCCTCAATTGTCGCAAAGCATAAACCACGACTTTACCCTCTTGCAAGCCAACTGAGATAACAGAAGTACAAACTTAGCAAAGTCTTCCATAACCTTCTGTAACAACACTACAATAGATAAGACCTTAGACAACGCTTTTTTTGCCCTTAGACAGCGCTTTTAAGCGCTGTCTAAACCTGCGCTGCTATAGGTTTAGACAGCGCTTTGGGTATTCCCAAAAGCGCTGTCTAAAAGGGGGTATATTTAATGAAAAGCGTTGTCTAAGCCCTACCTTTTTTGACATTTTTTTGGTATACCTTAGACAGGGCTTTATCCAAAAGCGCTGTCTAAGGTCAACCTTTTTGAACTTTTTTAGGTATACCTTAGACAACGCTTTTGGTAAAAGCGCTTTGTAAGGTCCACCTTAGACAGCGCTTTTGTCAAAAGCGCTTTCTAATCCCCACCTTAGATAGCGCTTTTACCAAAAGCGCTGTCTAAGGTATACGAAAAATTTTATATAAATTTTTTTAAACCACAATTTTTACCAGGTTTTTTCAACCAGAATTTGACCTGTTTTTCAACCAGCAATTTTTTTCACCAAAATTATATATTTAAAACAATTGGCAATTCAAACCAATATATATATTTAAAATTACAAACCAAAATTATATATACACCTATTTATAATTACAAATCATTACATTTTTTCTACAAATGCACATATTACTTATACTAGTACTTTTGCATCCAACCAAAGCATTGCTTCAAATCTACATTATAGGTCCTGAAAACACAAAGATTGTAATTCAATTAAAAGAATACATAAACAAAGTTACACATATTTAAATTCTCATCAATTAAAGTAAGAGTACAATATTATACCTTGTAAAATTCCGAGCTCCATAATGTATTGACACCAATCCTCTTTAATTTCATCCAATTGAGAAATTGAGTAATGAGCACACTTGCATTCTTCAAAGTACTACATAATAATATAACATAGTTTGATTTAGTTTTAACTATTTCATTAGACATGAGAGATATGTGTTAATATTAAAATAACTCATAAGTTAGAAATACATACATCGGATGGAATCTCTATTCGATCCAACAAAAGAGTGTCTCTCATAAACCTCAACATGAAATAGCCGCAATCTATTTGATTGCGTTGCCGAGGACACTACAAATGAAAAGAAAATATGGATAAATCCTAAGTTTTATCAAGTAGCATCACTAATATAATAAAACATGTGATAATTAATATACCTTAACATAATTCCATGTAATAATGGGGTTGACTCTCCGCCGTGGTAGATGGCTATCTCGTAGTGCTAGGAAAGCTTGTATAGCGCTAATAAAATATAAGTGAATATTTAGAACAATTCACATAAATAAATAAACAAACAAATAAATATACACATTCATATTTAGAACAATCTCACTTACGTGTCAATACACTTCTTCAAATCCAGGTATGTTGTCCAATCATTTCCTAACGAATCCAGATAATACACCATTGCTCTGCTAGGATTAATTGCGACCAACAACCAATGTCCACTGTAAGATTAAACAAGTGTTAGATGAAAACTTTCTACACGACGTCAAAATACAAAAAAACTATAATAGATGAATTTAGAATGAAAATCTAACCCAGTATTAAACGGTAAAAAGAACAACTTTTCCGTTTCTTGGTTGTCCATAAAGACATCGCGTATATATGCCAGGACCTCATCTGGTTTATTGATTATTAAGGTTAAGTTGACAAACGCCGGGCATAGGAATGCAAATCTTTGCTGCAATCCGTGTGGGCGCATAACTCTGTCATACAGAAACCTTAAATAAAAACATCATTAACATTAGACTATTCATTTGAAACATAAAGTAAATAAGTTGTTCAATTAATATACCAAAGTAGATCGGATATATACCTCACGTATGTATTGACAACAGTGCCGCCCAATTCTTCATGATTGAAAACTTGCTCGAAGTCTTCATTACTAATAATTTGGTCATGTTCAAAGCCATAGATACCTTTCTCCATATGTATAAGATGAACACCTCCGGTGATAATATCTGTCACTTGTAGATACGTCTGGAGGCACGACCTAAACTTGGAGATAGGTTGTTTTCTACCCCTGCTCTTCTTAGCACCAACATTTTTTTGCGTTGAAATGTTGCTAATCTCTTTAACAAGCAGCTATATATCATATAATTTGTTAGATGAAGTATAAGATATCCAATTTAACATTTTCTATGCATAAATATCATATAATTGTGATGTACCTGTTTTTTTGAAACAACGGACTCGGTATGCTCCAGAATCCGCTTATCCTTTGTTTTGGATCTTGTTGGAGTCTAAATAACATTACCATGTAAAAAATGAAAATAAAATGCTCGTAAAATCTTTGAATCTACACATTAAGGTTAACAAAGGTTTATAACGGTTTTAAGCATACCTCATATCCTGCGAGTATGAGGTTTGACGGCCATGCAACATACGACCCTATAGCAGCTCGCACCAATGTTACATCCGAATCATCGTCAGGATAGGGTAATGGTGTTTCCTCCTTTATAGCAATATCAACTGATACTTTCAAACTTCCAGTAGGGAGGGATTTATTGTGAAGTAATTGTACCCCATTGTTATACACTTTTCCCTTTGCAACCTTCCGTTAAGTTGGTGAAGATAAGAAGAGCTGACATTGGGAAACGCCCTAAAACCAAAAATAAATATGCCATTGTTAATGTGTATATATGTCATTTAAATAATTTAAGCTACTAATTTAATTTCATAAATATATATATAACTACCTCTGGAATAATCGGATGAAAGCTGCAGTTGATACTATCTTTCTCCGATCCATCTCTAAAACCTGAAGCGTTATCCCTTTCTTTTTCCTTTCGTAATTCCCGAACCTCAGCTTCTAGTGCTTCCAATTTAGCTTGAAGTTCTGAATTACTAGCAACCTTTCCCTTTTTAATATTCAAGGAGGTCGGGGTGATCCCAAATGCCTTACCCCTCACCCGACCAGAATACTCAGGGACATCTAATGCCCGACTAAGTATGCTCCGGGTATCATCTAATGCCCGACTAAGTATGCTCCTGGTATCTTGTTCGATGATAATAACTAGATTTATTAAGAGGTAGTTCATTAGGAGAATAGGTTGATAAATATTGCATACAACACACACAAGCTTGAAATGCCAAAACCTTTGTAAACAGCATACACAAACATGGTAACAAAGGTCCTCGAGTACAGCTTGATAATTTACTTATTAGATATTGGAGTGAAGTATTGACTATTGAAAGCTAGAAAGGTCTTAAAATGGTTTAGAATTTAAAACATCCATTCTTGTAGGAAGCTTGAAACATTGTAAAGCAACAAAACCCTACAACAACAATGTAAAGCAACAAAACCCTATTCTTCACAACAACAACGTACCTTTAACGACGGTAACAACGGCAATGCAAGAACGAAATGTATCAGTTACAAAGAGCAGAAACGAACGACGGCAATGAGTTCGCAATGGACGGCAATACAACGACGGCAACGGACGGACGGCAATGCAACGACGGCAACAACGAACGACGGCACGGTGGAGGACGGTTGACGGTGATGGTTTGAGTTCGCAAGGGTTTTGAGCTCAATTCGCATGCAGGGGAGAAGAAAGAGCGGAAATATGAAAATGAATACTGCCTATTCATATATTTTAATTTAATTAGACCTTAGACAGCGCTTTTCATAAAAGCGCTTTCTAAGGTGGACCTTAGACAGCGCTTTTAAAACCGCTTTCTAAGGTTGGCCTTAGACAACGCTTTTTATTTTATTTTTTTTTTAATTTTTAAGACCTTAGAAAGCGATTTTAAGGAAAACGCTGTCTAATATTTTCCTTTAATTTTTTTTTAAATTAATAAAACTTTAGAAAGCGCTTTTTAGTGAAGCGCTGTCTAAGGTCTTATATTTTTTTAAAATTTATAAGACCTTAGAAAGCGCTTTTAACTAAAGCGCTGTCTAATATTTTCCATTAAATTTTTTTTTAAAATTTATAAGACCTTATAAAGCGCTTTTGACCAAAGCGTTGTCTAAGGTCTTATATTTTTTTGCGCTTTTATTTTTTTAAATGAATAGTTTCCTTGTTTTTAACTTATAGCAGCGCTTTTGTATTAAAGCGCTGTCTAAGGTGCGATGTTATAACTTACTTTTGTTGTAGTGCAACCAACTGAGCCCAAAAGTTTCTAATCTCCTTAACCAACTTCGGAACCTCTCATTGTAGAACTGCATCTACTTCCGATGAATCCACAACAAATACCATCCTCAGAAATAACATATCCAAGAAAACTAACCTTTTCAACCAAAATTCTCACTTGAATAACTTAGCATAAAACTTCGTCTCTTTTCAACACTTGTGATTCAAATCTCAAACACTCTACCTGTTCTTCCTCTGAGTTTACCTCAATCAAAACCACCACGAACTTATCCAATTAAATATAGAAGATACAATTCCCTTACTCCACAAACATTACAGACGCATTACTAACACCAAATAACCTCACTGAGCATTGTAATGCCCAACCAAATTCCAAAAGATATAAATTCTTAAAGTTCTTGCAAAATTCTTTTCCCTGGGTAACTGGTTACTCACACACAAGCTCAACCGAGTACATAACAGCCTATCCCAACGATAACAACCATAACCAGTCACATTAAATCGATCAAAGCCTCAACTCACAAAATTCACCACTCTTATCAAACATTCCAAACAATTGCAATTTCACTCAAACTCAACCAAACCATTCCAGTCATCCGTTCATGAAAGTGGACACTTGTTATCGATCGTTACCTTATTCAACTGTTAGCAATCCATACACAATTTCTTCTCTTAACAATCCAAATCCCATAAATCCCCACGTGTAGCAACAACCATCCCAAAAGAACTCTCAAATATTACATCCACACTTAAGATTTTCTCAAAATTTCCATTAATGCTCTAAAATTCCAAAGACTCCAACCCTCTACAGTACTCTAAGTTTCGCTTTCCATAGCCTCAATACCGTCATACACATCCTGCTTGTTATTCCATTCAATCATCATTCCCTTGCATTACTATCAATATTGGAGCTCTCTAAGACGATACACTTGGTCTCACAAATCCCTTTTTCCAGTAAATCTTCCAACCGCTCTTTCCATCTGAGTTTTACTTCCTAAAAGTTCTTCTACTTACTTAGCAGATCCAAACCTCAAATCCTTACCCTCGACCAATTTGAGTTCACAATCTTCTCTCAAAAACTTCCCAATTGGACCAACATACCAAAACCTCTAATCCGTCTCATTTTCTAGTATAAGAATCTTCATCGACTCAACAAAATAATCCGTAACCCTTTCCTTAATTCCAAACAATTCATTGCACATACTATCAAAGCCGGAAAGACCCGTCTATTCCATCCAACATAATTCCCGTCTACTATCAACAAGAGATTAAGGATGATCAGTTCCTCAATTTGCCAATAGACAGCCGATAATCATGATGGGGCATAAACCGTCTTTACCAAACCATAATAGCATTCCTTACATCCTGTGCACAAAACTACCTAAGGCACAAATCTTTAGTGGACATAAACCTTACCTCCGCATTCGCTCCGGAATCGGGAACCACACTGTCCAAAGAGCACTTACAATCTTGCAATTCACAACACACTGAGCCAACGCTCCACCTGAAGCAACTTGGAGAAGTACCAGCTTCTCCCCCACTTATCTCATTCTCACACCTGAAGACAAAGGATTAGAAAAACCAAAAAGTACTGACAGTGCTTCCACACACATATCACGTACTAAAGAACAAACAACAACGACAGTATTCAACTGTCACACCAACTGACTCAACAACTTGGCCGGACGGACCGACCTGCTCTGATACCACTAATGTAACACCCCAATTCCCATCGCGAATAAATAATACATAGATAAAATCAGAGTAGCTAAAAATTTATTTTTTTCGACAGAAACAAGGATGCCACATTTAAATAAACAAAACATCATCCCTGCTAATAAATTTGATACATAGCACAAAATAGAATACCCTCAAAGGGGAAACTTTTTCCAACAAAAGGAAAGGTCAATTGTGGAATAAAGCGGAAAGATCCATAACTAACTTGTTTTACAAAATAAATCATTTTAGAACATCAACTGTATATCCACAAGTACTACAAAATACATTCAACAAATGTATACATATATAACATAATCGTCCCCCGACTCCCGTGCTACGTATCAGAGCAGACACCAAGACCGACACAAGAACGGAGGACTAATCTTCACAAAAAGACCTCCGGCAACTCTAATCTGCAATGCCTCATAGAGCATTATAAAACAGCAGAAGGGTGAGAAATAACAACTAAATCAAGATTGCATAATAATATGTAAATACATAACAGTTCACATGCAAAGTTATCCTCACCACAATTATCCTATACCCACACATAGAGCATATATAGATTATAATCACATAATCACATATTCACACATAATGCATGTGTTTATACACAAAACATATCATTCATAATTCAATGCATTTAACACGAATGCACATCAATTCACAAATGCTATCACAAGCTCAATCACATAATTACCCCATTCCCAATTGCATATTAATCATGCACTATACATTTATCACAAATGCATATCACAATGTCTCACACATAATCAATTAAATCATGATTTTACACATATAAACAATGCAATCATAATCCATGCAGATGCAAAGAGACCGACACAACGACTCTATGCAAATGCATATGCGGTACCGACTCCATCAAATCTCAATACTAGTTCACTCAGGAACTCTACTGGAACCATCGTTCGTTACATCATTGTAACTCCCCGTCGGGCCTACGATGTTCACCCACCGCTCACACCTCCACCAGGAGAGGCTCACGGTGTTTATGGATCGCTCACACCTCCACCGAGAGAGGCTCACTACCCGATCGCTCACACCTCCACCAAGAGAGGCTCACGATCGTCTATAACCATCGCTTTCAGTCCTCAGGCTATTCATACCTCATATTTTCGAGGCACACGATGTTATAGATGATTCCCCACCGGAACCGCCATCACACAGGACGCAACAACAATGCATATCATGATGCTTGACATACAAGAACTCATGACAACCAATGCATTTTCACACATATATGCAACCATAAACACGCATATATAATCAAATACAACACATTGCATTTATTCTTGCCCTTATGCCACAATTCAACAACCACAACAATTACAACAACTTGTCACATGCTTCAACATCATCACATTCATGCATTGCAAAACAATTCAAACAATGCATTTCAAACCATAAAGGTCACCACACAACATACATTGAATTCAATCAAACAATGCATTTCACCACAACCCACAAACCACAACAATCATGCCATCACAATTACTTCCACAAGGGATTCATGCCACAAAGGCTACCCACACACATCACAACAACATGCATCAACATCATATAAACCACATAAAAGCTCAACGTTATACAACAATAACACAACACACGGTAAAACATCAATCGCACGCATTCACGACGGTAAAAACCCGTCAACCCGACTATTTTTCCAAAAACACGAATTAATTAATTCATATTTTACCCTCCAAACCATTTTTAATAGAAATAATATTTCATTAGCTTTCCAACGCTTCAAACGGGGGTCAAAACAGACTTACGGATCAAAAGTTACGATCGAAACAATTTTGAAAGAAAACCTACAGCAGGGCTGACACGGCCGCCCGTGTTGTGTGACACGGTCGTGTCACCCAAGAATTCCAAATGGCCGCAAATTGACACGTCTGACACGGCCGCCCGTGTTGTGTGACACGGCCCGTGTCAGAACCCAAAAAAATGCATTTTTTTTACCGTCGGAAGCCTTCCGGACCTCCGATTTCGATCCCGTAAAAAACCCCGGTCTCAGAATTTGACGTACTACAATATTATCACCATTAAAAGACCATCCAACACATTTTCCATTTTTGAAATATTTTGAAACATAATTTTATCATTGAATTCTAAATTCGAACTCGATCGAAACCGCGGAAAAACACGCAAACAACCATTCCCGATTAAACCTAAACCTTACCCGACTACACCACACAACTTATTCCAAATTCCAACCGTGAAAACATCGATTTCTCACCATTTCATCATTATTGCCATAACTCTCACAAACTATGTAACTCACTCCAAAACTCCCTAAATCATATCAACGAGTATCCCCGATTAAACCCAAACATTACTCGGCTATTCTACATAATCTATTCCAATTTCTAACCGTTAAAACATCGATTCTACACATTTGTTCTTCAATCCAACCAATAAGAAAAAGTATACATTTCAACCAAACAAACACAAACAACACATACATATACATATACAATCGAAATATAATCGAAACTTCTCACCCTTACCCGATTAATCGAAGTCCAAGCATTGATTTTGATGATTTTCCTCTTCTCCCTTTTCCTTCTCCTCTTTCTCTCTGTTTTTTTCCTCTTCTTCTCTTCTTCTAACTTTCCCTTTTTCCCTCTTTCTAACTAATATATATAGATATAATACTTATTATATAATATAAATCCAATAGGGTCAAATATCTCCAATTGATATTTTGTCTTCTAATACCAATTGATCAATTATTAGAGTTACCTTAAAATACTCTCTTTTCTCTCAAATCTCTATTTATAAAAATATCTAATTTTTCTAAAATATCTAACTAATCAAATGACCATTTTGCCCTTACGCTCAAATATCTCCCAAACGCTCTCAAAATGCGATAAAACATAACCATACCGATGAAATATATTTCGGGAAATAAAAGTTGAAAAGAATTTATAATTTATTGCAAATATTTTACCTATCAGAGAAATTCACCAATTAACTCAATTAGCAGGTAAAATACAATAAATTCACACATTTCACAAATTTCACATAAATGAAATAAATAAATACAATTAAACAAATCGGGGCGCTACACTCCGGCTCAGAAACCGCCTCTGCCTTGTCCTCGAACGCAGCCGCATCCCCTTCCACACTTCTTGCCTCCATCAATTCCTCCATAACAGAATCACATGAGGACGAATCGTCCTCCACCTCACACTTTCGAATCTCGTCTGCTTTAGATAAGAAGACTCCGTGACTGTCCTCACGTAAAATCAACCTGAACTCTTTTCCGTCAATATTCGCCCAACAAGATTCCTGAAGTTCAAGGAATAATGGGACTCTAACCATAACTCTAGCAACATCCAAAGAGCTTCCCTTTCCTGTATTCTCATCACAGCAGATGAAGTTCCCAAAAGAATTCGCCAAAATTTCAAAAAATTCGACACACCACGCATGCACCGGAACTCCGTATATTCGAACCCATATCACTCTTTCTTCATCTAAATCATCCTCCATTCATTCCCTAATTGTTTTGAACCAGTGATTCCACCAAAAGGAAGCATCTTCAAAAATGTCTCTCATAGCACCGGTTTCCAGTTCCTCTAGTAAACAAACATTAGGCCCCATCGGGATTACCCTGATGTAAAAAATCCCTTCAGTCTCGAAAATCCTATTCATATTAAATGCCATTCCATTTTGACGTGTAACACCAACATACACACCTTTCAATCTTTCTAAAGCAGCGACAGTAGAAGAGAATGAAATAGCTTTGCTAGTATCAGATTTCTTGTTAGCCAACATTTCTGCATAAGAGAAGCCACACGTACCTGCATACCTAAAGGACGTCCTCCCACTCTGAACCGGAACAGAAACCCGGCGAGCTGAAACCGAAACAACTTCGACATTACGTTGGACAATATCGATATTACTAAAATGATCCTTCCCTTTCCTCTCGAACCTAGGCGGATTTTCGTGGATTTTCGTCACATCAATAACTACATTGTCGAGTTTCACGCCTAACATTCAAACATCTTCCACTTCGCGAAATCTCGCAAAACCGAAACGTTTGCCGAACTTGTTTCTGCGTGGAGAAATCACCATCTCAGTAACCGCACCAATACACCCGAAGAGAACGAACAAATCGCGCGCAGTAATTCTATCTGGAAATTCAGAGACAAAGTAAGAAACCACCTCCTCTGACTCACCCCCCTTCACTCCACCGCCGAACGGAAACACATCCCACCTGGATACCTTCGAAGACGCTTTCCTGCCCCTGACTTTAGTCCAAGCCATAAATAAAAGCACTTTCCACAAGAGACCTTAAAGAAAAGAAACTTTGGAGGATCTTCAGAAAGGAAACTTAAGAAAATCTAGTAAGCTTGAGCAGAAGACCAAACGACAAGGGAAAGAAACTGAAAGGAAAAACAACCGAAAAAGAACTAGAGAGAAGGGAGAGCCTCTCTCTCTAGCATTATTGAAGACTTGATAGCTCTTTGTTAATATTAATGTATATATTACTTTATTAAATATATAAATGAAAAATTATATTACATTTACCATTGTATATAAACGAAAAACTAAATTTTTATGTAGTTTCTTTATTCTAGTTTTACCAATCATTTCATTTCGTTTATTTATAATTTTAACTCTCTTAATATAATCAAACATTATCTATATTTTATTATAATTTAAATTTTAAATCAAATCATATCTAGACCTTAAATATAGTAACAAAAAAATTTAAACTAATCATAGTTCAAGTTAAAATAAGAAATATAGTAAATAAAATATAAATGACTTAATAAATAAATAATAGAATTTTGTTCCAAAATCAAACTTTATTTCTATCATATTAATGACTGAGTTAATGGTAAATATTTGAGAAAATAAATATCATAATCTTCTTATATATTTTCAACATTTATATTCATTGTATATATATTTTTAATGACAAATATATACATTAAAAAGACCGAAAATTTACCTAAATCCAGCATAAAAGATACGCATTAATGGCCAAACAAAAATTACTTTAAAAGAGAAAATAAAATTCCAACAATAAAAATACTCATATATTCAACTATAAATACAGTGACAAAACAAGAATTTCAATTGCTTCCAAGAGTAAATAGAAGACTACCCTATAAGGTCACATTGTTTGAAATGTGACATGAACTCTCCTTTAAGGATACAACATTTTTTCCATTTGACTTTTTTTAATGTAGACATTACCTCAAAAATATCTTAAATTAAAATTATCAACGATTCCATCTCATCATAAATTACTCAATATCTGTCTTCTGAACATCAATAGAAATTATATTTTCAATTTGACAGGCAGAATTAGAGGAACATCATTTTTTTTAATAACCAAGATATATTAATATTTGAGTACAAAGGGTACAAAATCCTCTTACAAAAACCAAACACCAATCTACTTTAATGGATCAAAAGGGTGATTAACCCAATCATAGAAGCTACATACCCTACCCTTCTTCTCTTCAATTATCAACCACAACTATGAAATTAATTGGATATATTGAAAAACAATTGACTAACATAAATCACCCTATTTTCAAAAAGACCTTCATTAAAAAAAAAAATAGTAGCCATCCAAATAATGCATTCCCTATTTTTCCTAAATCTCCCTTTTAATGAATGATAAAACACACATCAAAGAAAATTCAAAAATTAATAGTAGTTACAATGAACTTCAGATATTATTCTCTAACGACGAGTCACTTCTCATACACAAATTAAAGAATCGAAAGCCCATTAAAGAAAAACAAAGGAACAACAAACATGGGAGATTCATTGAAGGCTGATGCGGAGATGGTTCCTTGAATTCATTTTGGAATGCTAGAGGGTTAGATACGTTAGCTTTGCGTTGCTGATTTCCTGATCTGTATGTTATTTCAGAGTTGAAATTCAAGTCTGTCAGAGATATGGGAGCTTTGGAACAATATTTGGATTTGGAATTTAGGTTTGTTGTAGTTGGAGGTTTCGCTATGTGAAGGTATTGAAGACAAATTCAAAATGCCTAGCCCTGTTGTTAACCAACTTTCGATCAAGTCTAGGTATGTTTTTATTCTTAAAGCTATGAGGCTTGATCCATTAGAAATTAACCTCAAGACCGCCTTTGATTTAGTGTGGCAATCCTTGGTCCCAATGAAGATATCGTTGTTTGCATGGAGACTTTTTTTGGACCGATTACCGACACGCTCTAATCTGGCAGGCTGGGGGTCTAATCCTCATGATGTTGTTTGTGCTTTTTATTTTAATGTTGTTGAAAGTTTGGACATGTACTTATTTCGTCCCCGAAGATTAGAATAGTTTAGAAGGAAATATTAAATTGGGTAGGGGCGTCTTCGAGGAACAACAGAACTGCTGCAATCATTTCTTAGACTGGTTTATCAGGTTGGTTCATATCACGTCCAAGAAGACGGCGTCGATAGTCTGGCTATGCACGTGTTGGTGTATCTTGTGGCAAAGGAACCAAATTATGTTCAACACAGTTTTTGTAATGTTGAAGACCTAAACGATAAAGGGTTTTACCCATATATCTGCTACTTAAACTCTAACAGCTTTTCAGTAGAGCGAGCACCGCAAAAGTTGTCAATCCCATATCAACAATGTCATGACAAGTAAAAGGTTCCCTTGAAAACACCTACAATATAAGAGCTTTGCAAAACGACATTTTTATCTTTATTCTGATACATGTGATGCATTATTTATTTTTAGTATAAAAATAATCAAAATTTCCCAATAAAATTTTACCTTTAAACCACCAGGATGAAAGCTATTGAACGTACTCATGTGTCCTAAAAAAAATAATAATGTGTATTTCAGATAATTTTTAGAAATTTCTAAAATCTTGAAATGTATGAATAAAATGATAAATTCAAAATCGAGGACACAAAAATATTAAAAAACTTAAAATTGAAAGCTTTGAAAAGATAGGTTAAAAATGGAAAATACCTTTAATTGAAGATTGATGAATCTTCCCTTAGATAGACATACCACAATAGTGTGTCAATTCTTATGGGTCTTTGATAGAAAGAGAAATCAACCTTCTTTTGCAATAGATGGGAGACGAAGGCGTGATGATCGACTCTTCGATAGCTTTTAGTATTTCTTGTTGAGGAAGAAAAAATTTGGAATTTAGGGATTTCATGTTGAGGTTACGGAATCGAAGACACTAAATGAGGAATTAGGTTTGAAGAAGAAGGAATAAACTCTAAATTTTACACGGTTATGAAAACTTTATTAGAAATTTTTTTTAATTATACATAAAATATTATTAATTTTTACACCTATCCAATCAAATAATATTGTTTAGCTTATACAAAAAATCACATTGTTTAGATATTTTTGGGATTTGGTTCAATTATAATTTTTGTTCTCTTATTTTCATCTCTTTTGAATGAATACTTTTTTTAAAATATTACTTAAAAAGAGAGTCTTTTTATACATTGTAAATAAATCTTCGTATTAGTCAAATCAAAATATTTAATTCTTATAAAAAACTTTATAAACTTTTTACACTATTTGTCAAGAAAATCTTTGTATTTGTAAAAAAAAATTTCATATTTGTAAAAACAAACTTCACATTCTTTTTTTTTAATAAGCAAGAAATATCATTAAAACAAGAACAATGGGTTCTCGAAACCACATACAGAAATTCGAGGCCAAGCTCGCCAAAAAGAAATTTTCAAAACCAATAATCCCTAATGAAAGTAGTTCAAGGGAAACCTACTAAAATCATAAAAGCTACAATTGGTATCGGTAATTTTTCCGATAAAAGACCATCTCCAAATTAACGCCTTAATGTTTCAAACCGCGTCTAAAACAGTCCAAGTATCATTCCTAAAAATAATATCGTTCCTCATCAACCATAAGTACCAAAAGGTAGCCAACCAAATACAACCTTCCCTCCCATTTTTCACTTTGTTCCTCTTACAAAAACAACTCCATTTCAAGAAACTCTCTTTAATATTATTAGCACCAAAATCCTCAAAACCAATCCAATCCGCGACCTCCTTCCAAATCAAAAAAGATACATTACAACGAAAAAGAAAATGATCCAAAGATTCTTCCTCCAAAGAACAAAGGACACAACACAAATCACTATCCGGAGCAAGACACCCTCTAAATTTAAGGGATACCTTAGTAGGTATCCTATTTATAAAACACCTCCAACCAAAAACATTTATTTTAAACGGAACATGCATCTTCCAAACCAACTTAAAAACATCATCATAAATATTATTAGGACCAAAAGGGGTTTGATGAAAATGAAGAAGAGAATAAAAATAACTAACCAAAAAAACCTCCGACCGATTAGACTTCCAAAAAACCAAATCATTCTCCAAAAAATCAGGCCGAACATTCTGCACGTCGGCCCACAACAACCGTAAATCTTCGGCATCCGCGACACCAATAGCATTAGGCACACCAAAATCCCCCCAATGCCAATCGTCACCACACCACCATCCCATGCAAGTAACCGACACTTCTTTAAGACAAGACAATTCAAAAAGGCGAGGATATTTATCCTTAAGACAAATAGCTTCCACCAAACAAGCAAACCAAAAAGAAGTAGAATAGCCTTTCCCAATTGAAAATCTACAGTTTGAGACAAATAAATTTTCTGCAACACCTTTATCCAACCCAATAATATCCCTCCAGCAAAATGACAACTGGGACAATCTCCTACAACCATTCCTGGAGCTCACAACTCTCAAATTCACATCTCCATATCTAACTTTAAGAATCTTGTACCATAAAGCATTTGACTCCGTTAATATCCTCCATCTCCACTTACTAAGAAGAGCCAAATTGAAATCATCCACCCTTCTCAAACCAAGGCCCCCTTTTTCAATAGGAAGGCACACATATTCCAACTCACCCAATGAATTTTTCTACTCCCCTCCTTCCCTCCCCAAAGAAAATTGTTTTGAATTTTAGTTATAAGTTTCATAACCTTGACCGGAGCTTTATAGAAAGAGAACATGAAAATCGATAAACTAGAGAGAACCGATTTTAACAAACCGAGTCTTCCTCCAAAGCTAAGAAACCAATTGTTCCAACTAGCAAGCCTCCTATTCAACTTAGAAATCAACTCCGACCAAATGAGCATACCATTAGAATTAAATCCAATAGGGATACAAAGGAAAACAAAAGAATTGTCCTCTCTTCTACAAGAAAGGAAAAAAGAGGCCACCTTCATGAACCGAGAGCTAATATTAATTCCAATAAGTTTACTTTTATGAAAAGTAATACCCAATCCCGAAACAATCTCAAAGCCCCTCAACGCCAACTTTATAGCCCAAATATGCTTCCAACTACCTTCTCCAATCATTAAAGTATCATCCGCAAATTGAAGAATGTCGACCAAACACTCTCCCTTAAAGTTGAAACCCTCAAAATCATTATTCTCCACCGATTTGGATACCATGCCCCTCAATCCTTACAACACAATAACAAAGAGAAACTGAGAAAGCGGATCTCCTTGTCTCAAACCTCTTTCCACCACAAACTCCTTCGAAGGACTTCCAATCACAAACACCGACATTTTACTAGAAAAAATTAAAGCCTCCATCCACTTCATCCATATATCCCCAAAGCCTATTTTCCTTAACATAAATCTAAGAAAATTCTAACTAACCTTGTCATAAGCTTTCTCGAAATTAACTTTAAATAGCAAAAACCCTCTTCCCTCCTTTTTGGCAAAATCCACCAATTCGTTAGCCACCAAAACACCATCCAATAATTGTCTACCCAGAACAAAAGCACTACAAAAAATATTGTAAATTGTGGTCGTTTGAAATGTACAATTGTGGCGGTTTCAACCGCCATAATTAACAAAAATGACGTTTCTATAAAAACGCCGTAAATTTGGCTGCCGCAAAGAAGAAAATGGCAGTTTCATGTAAAACGCCGTGCAAACCGCCGTAGTATACTGAACATAAAATGACGTTTTTTTTTTGTTTATAACGACAGTTTGAACCACCATAATCGTCATTATTTTTTTAAATAATAATATTTTAAGGCGTTTTAAACCGCCATAATATACACATTTTCACCAAAAAAAAATTAGTATCATCCGTGGTAGCCCATCATATATAATATTCAAATATTTTTTTGTAAATACTAAAAAGTATTTACTAATTTGCACAATAATATCATGATAAAAATATAAAATGAACAGTTTAATTGGGATA
Organism: Lathyrus tuberosus; assembly: GCA_022829125.1. Classification (NCBI taxonomy): domain Eukaryota; kingdom Viridiplantae; phylum Streptophyta; class Magnoliopsida; order Fabales; family Fabaceae; genus Lathyrus; species Lathyrus tuberosus. The sequence continues at coordinate 2,565,730 of JALAZF010000627.1, read as the reverse complement.
ATAGAAAAAATATAGATTTAATATCTAATTTAATGTCAAAGTACAAATAATCATGGTATATATGGGCATGTTCAACAATTCTGCAGATTAAAATCAATCACAAATAAGCCCTAGTTGGATTGAGTTATTTGAACTTATCTTCCGACAAACATCTATGAGACTATTTTGGAGAGCTTACGGAAACAGGTTGTAACATGTCCATAAGTTGTTTTCAGCTTATTTCTATAAGCTCTTCAACATAACTTATAAGAACAACTTATAATGGATACAAAATACGATAAATTAAGGATACAGTTCCAAAAAATATAGGTTTTCGTTAAGTGCCTTGAGAATTTTTTTTGGAAGAGGCTTCATGTGCTTGAGCTCTTTAGTATTGATATCATATCTACGCAAATAGTTCAGAAAGAAACATAATCGTTGAAGAGAATAATAAATATTCAAATGTTATAAATTAGAAATGGTTTTATTTTTGTACATTAGAGCATGCAAAAATACAGTAAGTGCGTCTTTGAAGGATTTGGAATAATCTTCGAGCATTTGGTCGCCTTTCTCAAACTTAAGAACATACAAGACCTATAAAATATGATATATTTGTCAGAATAACTCTAAGGCAGCATCAGAAACAACTTAAATTAGTTAGAACTTTAAGAGTCTATACGGTAATAGGCATGATGATCGTGCATTGTGTGCGCACGTATTATAAAAAAGGGAGTACTTCTTTAATTTCATAAGTAATAAACAATAATGGTTATTAGCGATTAAGAACACACTTACACGATCGATATTCTGATCCTTTGAAACAAAGGAATGGGCTCGAGCAACACCAATGCCAAGAACATATGGAAGAAAATCACAGCCAGCTTAAACACACATACCTGGAAGAAGGGAAAAACCTGGTTTCATCATTATATTGTGAACAAGTTTTATGCAGAAAAGTTTTGCGCAATTGACACATTCAACAAACAACAAAAAAATAACCAATAGTGGTTCTTTAATTTCATAAGTAATCAACAATAGTGGTTATTAGTTGATAAGAATATACTTACACGATCGATATTATGATACTTTGAAACTAAGGCATGGGCTCGAGCAACACCAATGCCAAGAACAGATGGAAGAAAATCACAGCCAGCAAAAACAAACATACCTCGAAGAAGGGAAAAACCAGGTTTCATCGTTATATTGCGAACAAATTTTATGCAAAAAAATTTTGTGCAATTGATACATTCAACAAACAACAAGAAAATCACTTGTGAAAAGTTTCATATCAAAACTCCAAAATGAAGGTTTACAAGATCTGGTGGAAAAAACCTTCTCTAACTCTATTCTTTCACCGTTCCCTTCACGGTCCATCTTAAAAATAACCTGTTCAAAACAACTGCGGATCAAAATAACATGTTCAAAAATTGCCAAATCATGATCAAAGATTCAGAGAAGCTCTTACATCTAGAAAATCGCTGCAATACCACCCTTTTTAGACTCAAGATTGGACAAGTATGCTAACTGAGCATCTACTTCATAAGGAGCTATAACAAACTCAATGTTCTCTGTTTTCAAAGCCTACAACACAATTACAAGAAGAAATTACTCTATAATAAACATTACTTAAAGATTGATTAACACTACACATATTCTTTGATTCAAGCCAAACAGAAGAGGCGATATAACTTACAGTATGTTAATGATGATGCATATGAACTGAAGACACATTAATCTTATATATAAATAATTGCAATTTCATAAGTCAAAATTATACTCTAATTTGTTCAACTACACAAACAGAGCTTTAATACTATCAATGAACTTTTAAAAACCATATAATTGATATCGCTATTCAACAGTAAATAATGGCTTCATATAAAATCTAAAAAAACTAGATTTTTTTATGTAAAAGAAAAAGAGCAAATTAAACAAAAAAAATAAGGCTTGTACACTTTTTAGTGAAAATATAAAATGACACTCAAACTCAGGTGGGCAATAAATCCAAATATTTCATTTTTTTTCCTATCTTTTGGATGTCTTGCATGGTGCAAGCAAGCTCGAGAGCACCCAACAACGATATGTATGCATATTCACATATTCTAGAAAACCATAAAGTAATTTTTAATAACATGTAAGAATACTTGTATTACCAAACTCCTTTGTACCTTTATACTTGTCATCATGTTCTTCATTAGTGACTTGAGCATATATCTAAAGGTCAACCTCTTCACAATGCAAAAATCAATCAGACTCCAAAGCTCTTACTAGCATATCTAGAAAGTAAAAATACACAATGACCTGTTACGGACTGGCTCATGGAAATTTCTCAATAAAAATAAGTTTATAAATGAGGGAGTGTGTGATATATGTTACTTGTTACTCAAATCATAGATAAGTATGTGAGAATTGAAAACGATTGTTGCTCCAGTCCTGAAATTATTCCAAACATTTGTATAAGAGTAAACTTCAAGTGCACACATTTACAAATATACACCTTTCATATGAATTGTAAAAACACAACAATTAAGTATATAATAATGAAATTATCAATGCACATAGATAAAAAATACCTTTTGAGAGGTAGATAGAAACAACATTGTTGGAATCCCATTTTGATTTGAAATAACAATCTCTTTCACAAACTGGGACAAAACTAATAAACAATAAAGTTTTAATCATATTGGATATATTACAATATTCACTTAGTTAGATCACTAAATCAGCACCAAATTATATCCTCTTAAACTTCTACGGTATAGTTAAATAGAAAGATAGTAAATGACATTGTCAAATTAAGACTAAATTTATGCAACACTTCAAAGCTTCTACCCCCAACCACTTCATCACATCACAAGCTAAAAGCTAAATCAATAAAAAGAAACCAAATAAACAAGGGAAAAAATCAAAGTCCCCTCTAATGCTTAAGATAACATAAAAAATAATGGAGATTAAGTTACATATCACAAGACACTTTAGCCGTTAAAGTAAAAATAAATAACAAGTGGAAATATATCCATGTTAATAGTAATTTCTACACACTTAGGCCTCTAAAGTATAATGGATATTAAATGACAACAAATTTTAAAATGCATAAGTCAAAATTTAACTAAAGTTTTAGAGTGAGACCATTTACTCTAAAGTTCAAACTATAGCCCTTAAACCAAATAACCCAGTCTATGACAAAATGAGACCAACAACATAGAGCTTACCTTAATAAACCTCCACGGAGCTGTTTAGATGATGTAAATATCCACCGAAAACATACAAATGCAACCTTCACTTTTCTAAAATATTTTATCTAACATGTAAATATTAGTCACCACACTATTAACTACCCCTCATTGTTATGAAAATTCACAAACCCCCTAAAACTGTTGGTAATATCCGTTTAATAGCCCAACCCTTTCATCTAGGGTATCATTAGGGATACCCGAATATAAACAAAATTAAATAACTTAACCATTAACTAATATCTAGAAATTTACAAAGAACCTACAAATGGACCTAGTATTCATTTAGGATTATATATTTCAAACAAAATTAATGAATAATATTATTAACAAAAGCGTCACCTTAATTTTGTGGGAACAATCTTTATAGTGGGAGGGCAAATACAAGGCTGTGTGAAATATAAAGTAAAAGACGCATAGAGAGGAATAATATTGTTGTGTCGTGTCCTTTCTGTCATGAAGAGGAAGAGAGTTTACTGCACCTCATGTATATGTGCCATAATGCTAAGAAGATTTGGAAGTTTGTAGAGGGTTGGCTAGGAATTGTTATTGGAAATCATGAATCATTAATAGATATGTTGCAGCATTGGATTCAAGTACTGTTGGTAAAGAAGATATCAATCAAAAATGCAGTTGCTCTTTGGCTGACTATAGGATGGGGATTATGGCTAACAAGGAACAATATTGTGTTTAATGGTGAAGAGTGGGATTATGACTCTATAAAAAGGAGAATTATTTTGTATACTTGGTGGTGGGTAGGAAAAAGGATTAATGGGAGATTTACTTGTAATTATTATGATTGGTCCAACTACCCTTGTGAATTTTTGTAACATCACTTGGGTTGAGTTGGTATTTTTGTAGATGGGTTAGATACACCCTATGTATCTTGTTGGAATATATTTTCGCTTAGTAAAAAAAAATAAAGTAATTTAACAATTAACTTATGATAATCTAATAAAAATACTTAAATTTATAAACAAAATTTAAAGGAATACAAGAAATTCAGGAAGCTGAGAAGAAACCTCTTCAGTCTTTGTCTCAAATTGAGAGTTTATTTTCCTTAAAACTCGTAAATGGGTTCATCTCAGCAACAAGCTCTATTTAGGTTATGCGGAGGATCTGGAAGAATGGGAGGAAAGTGCAAGAATTGTAAATACCCAAGAGGTCATAAGTGATGCAATAAATCATAGCTCCAAATGAAAGAGAACCTTATTCATTCAAAAGAAGCCATGCCATATGCAAGGTAATGAGGTGTCAGTAACATTCTCAACCTTGCAAATGAATGCAGAGCAATATGACAAACATAAGATATTACAACATGAGTGTGTGTAAATACTCCTCTTACTACTATATAATAAAAAAAAACCTTGTTTGATTAACACAATAAAATCCTCAAAAATAAAGCAATCATTCTTTGATTATAAAAGTGAGTGTCATTTTTGTATGAAATAGTTATAAGGTCTAGAATGTTCAAGATAAAAGATCTTTCCAAGACATGAATCTAACGACATTATGAAGCACATGATGATACTATATCAAAACCAAATATGGCACAAATCAAATTAACATTGACCTTATATGAACAAATCACTCTTGTTCCACATTAGGCTATTTAGTACAAAATGGTATCATATAGCAATTATGGTGGCATTATTGAGTTATTGCGTAACAGAGTTTGAATATTAGTTATTTTCTTAGATTTGGGATTGTTATCTTCTTTGTTATGGAATTGACAATATTGCTCCTAAATGAAATTGTATATTGTGAATAGTGTATTAGAAAGCCTATTGCTAGTGTAACCCATATAACTATATATTCATCATAATTTCGGAAACTGCCAGCCATTCCGACCCTGAACCGAAAGATAAATATCAACAAGAACCAACACCTTAACCTTAGAAAAAACATCTAAAATACCCAAAACACGAGCATCAATATCCAAACATTTCCACAAAACCAACGCATGAACCTGATGAACAACGCAAATCGATGAGGACCCTTGTAGATCTGAGAGAGATATTCTCCACATCGACGAGGAGAACGAGATCTGAGGCGTAGAAGAAAAGAGGGGAAATTAGAGGAACAACGAAAAAAGCACGATTGAGAAGATGATGTTGGCAGACGAAAAGAGTGGGATATTCAAGGCGATGGTGATTTGGGAAATTCCAGAGGCGGCATAAGAATTCAATTCGCTAAAACTTGTTGACCTGATAGGGTTTGTAAAGAGAGATACAAATAAATGCAAAGAGGGATCAGGATTGGGTAGTGTAACAATGCACTTAACTACATTTAGTTTTTAATCTCAATTCTCAAATTTCGATCAGACGGTATAGATTAAAAACTAAGTTTTTTAAGCTAAATGAACCTCGACCCTTAAATTGAAATCAGACAATCTAGATTTAGTCCAACATTTATTTATTACTGCAGGAAATCTAATTCATTTTTTTACGGCAGGAAATCTAATACATAAAAAATGAAAAATCTCATATTTTCTCAGAAGAATATTTGTATAAATTAAATCATTTATATATATATATATATATATATATATATATATATATAATCTTTATTAAAAGATAAAACATCCATTACATAATTTAATTTTTATAAAAAATAAATCAACAAGAAAAATAGGAAAGTTATTATTTTTATTTTCATTATTAAATTATTAATAAAAAAGAAATAAGTTAGTAGTAGTATAATTAGAACAAAACTAGGTATAATGATTAAAAAAAGTGAAAAGTGCAGCGTGATTGTAAGTTGGACTAGTTTAAGTAAAATGTAGCGGTTGAAACCGCCATAAAATTAATCATATTACGTCATTTTAACAAATCGACTTAATTTTCACTTAAGTGTGGCGGTTATTAAAACCGACCTAATTAAACTGCCCTAATTTACCCGTTTTTTTAGAGTGAAGGGGTTTGAGAATTCGAAATAATCGGATCCAAAACCAACTTTAGTCTAGCCGCCAACATCTTAGATATAACTTTATACACGCATCCCACAAGACAAATAGGCCTATAATCATCCAAACGTAAAGGATTAGAAGATTTGGGCACCAAAGTCAAAATAGAAGAAATGAAGGTTTTAGAGAAGCAAGTACCGGAGTGAAAACTTTGGAAACAACCAATAAAATCATCCTTCATAAAATTCCAACACTTTTTAATGAAAAGTAAGGAATAACCATCGGGACCCGGACTTTTCGTCCCATCACAACTCCACACCACATCCTTAATCTTCTCCTCCGTAAAAGGAGCTTCAAGAAAGATTTTTATTCGTTAAGGATAACCCTTTAAAACAAAGACCATCAAGAGTAGGTCTTTCTTTATCTGGTTCAACGAATTTAGCCTCGAAATGCCTACTAACCTCTTCGACCTTATCCACCATACCATGGTCCGTTCCTATCAATCCGATATAATTACGTCTCCTTCTCTCCTTCAAAAATCTATGAAAAAATTTACTATTAGAGTCACCGTCATTTGACCACTTTAATCTTGATTTTTGAATGAGCATGTTCTCCTTAATCTTAAGATTAAGCCAAAATTTACCACCACCAAGCTTCTTCCTCGTCAATAATTCCTCCCTCTCCAACTCCCCATACTCCTCAACATCGTCATCCTCCAAATTCAACTCACTAACTCCCTCCTCCATCTCCAAATAGAACCTACCAAACTCATTAATATTCCACCATTTAAGATTATCCTTCAAGATTCACAATTTCTCCTTAAGAATGAAATCTTTTCTCCCCACCACTACTAACTTCTTCCATTCCTTTTCGACAAAAAGCAAAAACCGAGAATTAGAGAACCATTCATTACTGACTTTGAACGGTTTCGGACCCCAATCCGATTTATTCACTATAAGCCAAATCAGACAATGATCCAAAATATCCCTTTGACCAATCAATTGACCCACAACCCCCCAACGATCAATGATACCGTTAGTCACCAAAAAACGGTCAATTCTACTATTTCCTATACCATCCCCTCTATACCAACTAAACTTCTCCCCCTTGCAAGGAACATCCACCAAACTACCTTCCATAATAAACTCTTCGAATTCTCTCCATTCCGCTCCCAAAGAAAATGCCATTCTCCCTCTCCTCTCTTGACAAATACGAACCGCATTAAAATCTCCACCAAACACCCATTCTCCATCTGAAGAACCCGCCTTCAAATCCAAAAGATTTCTCCATAAAATTCTTTTCAACTCGAGGGAACAAGGAGAATAGATATTGACAATGTAATACAAATTATTCGACCATCTCACCTTTACACCAAGATAACTCGGACCTCTAAAGCTGCAAATAACCTCCGCCGAATTCACTTTCCATAAAATGAGCAAACCTCCCAACATTCCATCCGAATTAACAAAAGAGTTCTCAATTTCTTCATTCCACAAAAAACTACGAGCCACCCTATCCGAAAGATCTTGGATTTTTGTTTCTTGCAACATAAATAAACATGCATTACCTTTAGAATGAATTTGAGATATTCTACTTCTCTTCACTCTACTGCCTCCCCCTCTTATATTCAAAGAGCCAACAATCATTTCAAACAATTCTTATGCTCCTTCCTCCCCAACAATTTAGCTTTATCACTTTTCTCCAAATTCGATATTTTCTTTTGGTAATCACCCTTTGACCCCCCTATCACAACCCCTAAATTGGATATAGACTCCCATAATTTAACTCCAAAATTAGAGTCCAAATTATCCTTCAGTTTTTCGTTGCATCTATCAATACCAGAAAAATACGACTGCTCACCATGAGCTATATTGCCGCAAACTATATCCAATGACTGCGTACAAGGCGTTGGAACAGAGTTACTCAAACCAAAACTTGATGCTCCAGTACCAATAAACGCCCCTTCTTTATCTAAATACCTTTTCCTAGATAAAACTTTTCTCTTAGTTTTATTACAAAACCCCTTGTAGGACTCACCCACACCATAAAGGTGTTTCAAGTTTAATGTTTTAATAATCTTCCTCCTGTGAAGCCTTTTCGGAAGTAAATTAGAGGATGTCATCTTGTCCCTACTTTCTGCCACATTCGCCTCCCTTGTCCCACCATCCATCACTTCCACAGAGCAATTAACCAAAGTACCCTCCTTATCATTAGGTAAAGACTGACCTGCCCTCTCATCCTCCCTATCTTGAGAAAGACAGAAACCACCTTTTAAAGATAATAATGCTTTATCGAAAGGTCCCCTCCTTCAACTATCACCAAAAGGTCTCTCCTTGTCACTTTCATTCTGACAAGAAGCAGGCTTGTCATTATCCGCAGAAACAACCTTATTAACCATAGTATTAAAGCTTGTTCTACTCTCCTCTCTCCCCGTTCCACCAAACCATCTAACTTTATACATCCTCTCTAGCGAAGAAAAGTATCCCTCCTCCTCCGGGATGTCCCCCATGAAAGCTTCAACTCTGTTATCATTAAATTCACTACGAACTTCATCTTCCAAAAAAGATGAATCAGTAACCGAGTCTACACTGCCCGGTCTTAAAGAATCAACCTTAACAGAACCTTGGAAGTCTTCACGAAGAAAAATATGAAAAGGAACTCCATCTATCATCACCTTCATGGATCCAGTTAAGACAAAAGAATATGGAACTTTAACCATGATCCTCCCCACCTCATTTTTAGACCCCGATAAAGTAACTTTATCAGTGCTAATAAAATCTCCTATCGAGTTTCCCATAGCCATGAAAAAATCCTTGTGCCATGCATGACAAGGAATACCGTACAATCGAATCCACACGACTCTATTATTATCAACATCAGACTCTTTCCAAGGTCTAACAGACTAGAACCATTGCATCCACCATGAAGCCCCCTCCTCTATAAGTTCATGAATTGCACCCTCAACATTTTCTTCAAGCAAACATAAATTTGGACCCATAGGAGATGCCTTAATAGTAAAAAACCTTCAATATCAATAGCAGTCTGAACATAATAAGTAGATCCAAGCATAATGACAACTCCAACATATGCCTTCCGGAGATTGTCTTTCAACTTACCATCAGAAGAAAACTCTAACAACTCCTCTACCACCGGAGACGCCGCCACCTGAACATTACCAACCTTTTTCCGACAACCTCCACATAAGATCTTCCCCCAACTCTACCTGCAAATCTTATATTAATGGCCATATCACTATTCGAAAGCGTACTGTGAAACTTAGAGCCCTCAACAAAACCACCTCTAAGATTTTTCTCACCTAAAACCCCTCTGCTATATCTAGGGGGATTGGCGTAAATCTTCCTTCCATCAATATGGATATTATCAATCTTTATTCCAAGCATTCTTCACATTCTAAATAAACTATTTTTACTGACCATAACTATAATTTTGGTATTTTATTTTATGTTTTATAAATAAACATATCTTTTAAGATATATCATTGAATTGCACAAAATCACTAATTATTTATTTTATTTTAAATTCTGTAATGTATATTACAATAGCGTTTATAACGAATTATTTAAATTTAACTTTTCATTTAAATTTGTTTAAAACCTTCTCTAAAAATATTTAACTAAAGTACATAAGCTTCAAAAGTTATTTAAACTGCAACTTATATGTACCGCATAATATAATAAGGGCCTTCCATTATTTTTAGTTAATCAGTATTTTTATTTTTCTTTAATAAATTTTAATATAAAAAAGTTGATTTTAATACTATTAATTAATCAAAAATTTTAAGTTTACAACTATTTTTGATTTTTTGGTAAAAAAAAAACATTTGATTTATTATAAACACATTTAAAGTGATTCAAATGAATATTTATGATATGTGATACTATAAAACATTTTGTCCCGATAATAAATAACCTTTAAATTATTAAAAAAATGTTATAACCAATATATGTACATGTTTAACAGAATGAGAAAATTTAAAAACAATATAAGCTACATTTTTGTTAGCTATGGTTTGTTAAGATCACAAATTCTTTGTATACGGTTCAAATCCTGTTTTTGTTAGGCTTGAAAAGGCCTACGTAGGTGAAGTGGCAAAGTTAGGAAAAACATACGGGATTCAAGAAGCTCTTAATTCGAAAGATTTTTTTGGCATCAAGACTACACCACTGGGCGCTAACATGTGCTTTTTAGAAGAAGTTGAGTTGGGTCTAATAGCTTCCTTGGTGTAAGAAGAAGTAGATTGGGTATCTAAATGGTTCAGGGAAATCCAACCTTGGACCCTTGATACAATTGATAATGAATGTTTAACATGGCTCAAATGCTTTAGCCTGCCTTTTTATGCGTGGGGAGATCGATTCTTCAAGTTTGTTTCGGGTTGTGTCGAAGAAATCGTTTGCTGTGATTCTGAAATTGAAAAGGAAAAGCATTTTGATGTTGCAAGATTCCTGGTAAAAACTAAATTTGCAATGAATCTGAACGAAATCTTTAATGTAGAAATCAATGGAATAATCTTTCGCATTAAACTGGTAGAGGACTTTTATGCTCCTAAAAGAGTTCAACTCTACAAAGATGGGAAGGAGTTGAAAAACCAAGATTCATCGAATCGCGACGATGTTGGTAGCGCGTGGGGTTCTCAAGAAAGTTCAGAGGAAGATGAGTACGAGGTGAACATTTCCCAACTAAATCATAATGATAATGGGGGTAGCCATCTATATCCCGGGGAAGGTGAGTCGGCGCAGCAAGATAAAAGCAAGAAAAATAGGACTCAATTCGTGGGGCCTAGAGACAATATTGCAGCATCAGGCGAAAAGGTAACTCTTGGAGACTTGCTATCAGATAAAAGCTTTGAAAGTGTTGTTGCTTGCAGGTTTTCTGGTGGTAGGTCAAGGACAATTGGTCTGCACAAAAGTCAAAAGGATGGCGATTTGACTCATGGATCAGCTTATGAGGTAAACATAGTGCCTGATCCGTTACGTTCAAATGCTTGTGTGGGCCATTATAAAGATGGGTCGAGGTGGATCACATCCCTATTAATAATCTTGGGTTTATTAGGCTAGGTCTACTGGGAGAAAAAAGAAGCTGAAGCTAGTCAATGACATCTATCATAGTATCAAAATACCATACTCTCCATCCTACTTCTCTGCGCTGATCAACTCTGTCAACAAATCTGGGGTGGCTGTCGATAGTGTTAGCAAGCTCATCAGGTGGTGCGGCCCTTTCCTGTGACTCAATTACGAATTAGAATGTCATTTGGGGGAATGTCAGAATCAATAAGGCGCTATTGCAATTCCAGCAAGAGTTTGGAGGTTGATAAAGGAATTAAGGATCGAGGCTGGGGAGGATGATGATATTTTTTAAATGATTATCAAGGATCTGGAAAAAAGAGACGCAATTACATTTGAAGGTAGGAAGGAGACCGAATATAGGGTTCCATGAATTGTATAACCCTAAATATTCGTGGGTGTGATTCGTCGATCAAGAGAAAAATGTTGCATTAAATTCTTACAGAAGGCAAAACGGAGGTGACTTTTGTTCAAGATATGAAAGTTAAAGATATGAATGAGTCTACGGTAGGTAGTATGTGGGGATCAAGCTCAGTACATCGGTCTGCTTTGGGTTCTGTTGGTCAAGCTGGTGGCATCTAAAAACTGTGGAATAAGGATTCGTTCAATTCAATTTTCAGGTTCAAGGGTAGAGGATTATTGGGTGTTGCAGGGCATTGGAAAGGTGATTTATGTTACCTTGTTAATGTTTACTCCCCTTACAACATAGTGGATAAGAGGTCTTTGTGGTCTGATATCATGGGAGCAAAACTTCCATACCCAAAGTCTAAGTCGGAGAGAAAAGGTAAGGGCAGACTGAATTTAATTGAGATGGAAGAATTTGCTGCATTTTATGATGGAGTGGATTGGTATATGTTCCAATGTTGGGCAATAGGTTCACCTGGATAAATACTAGTGGTACTTGCAGTAGCCAGTTAGACAGATTTCTACTCTCAGAAGAATTGATAATGAAGAGGAATGTTGTCGCTCAATATGTCAGGGTCAGAGATATTTTGGGCCACAAACCAGTGTGGCTAAAGTCTAACGTTGCCAACTGGGGCCCGAAGACGTTCAAATTTTTCAATTACTGGCTGAATCATCTTGAGTTTTTGAAGTTTGTGGATGTAGAATGGAATGCTATAATTGTTACTGGGAGTCAAACTCATATCCTGATGGGTAAACTAGAAGAAGGTATCAAGAATTTAAACGATATTGAATCCTCTATGGAATTTCCAGATGATTCTACTTCAGACAACCAACTTATGTTAAGGTGTGAAATCATTACAGAGGTATGGCACAGGTTCAAACTTAAAGAAAGCATCCTAAAGAAAAAGTCTAGGATCAACTGGATAAAAGAGGGAGATTGTAACACAAGGTTTTTCCATTATTCAATCAAGCTGCGAATTCGCAGTAACACTATCGTGTCTGTTAGGCAAGGAAATGAATTGGCGAAGGATATGGAGGGTGTGAAAAGGTTGGTAGCGGATTTTTTCGAAACAAAGTTCAAGCGTCCTCTTGGAGTTAAACCTCATTTGAACATGACTGATCTTCCCAAGCTTTCTGAAGTAGAAAATATGAGTCTTACTGAGATTTTTACTAAAGGAGAGATTATGGAAGCCATTAACAGCTGTGACGGGAAAGGCTCTAACTTGGATAAAATTGACGAGTAAGCCACTAGCTCTCTTAAATGACAAAGACACAATCTATTTCACAACACACTGTGGAGAGTAGGAGGCTGACAATCTCGCTTACAAAAATGACTTAGTTTCTGATTCGGGACAAAATGTAGCGCTATGTTAAGCAATCGTAAAACAACCTATAATGAAGGTCATACTATGGGAGGCCGGTCAATAACAATATTTGTGCTAATTCAAGTTAGATAAGTGACATATAAGTCACTCTCCTAAAGCTTGTCACACTAAAAGAGAAGAAGGAACGGTCTCATCTTAATCAAGATTTTTCATCGATTAATCCAAAGTATGGAGAATGATCCAAATGATCATTCATGCATAGATTTGGAATAATGAAGATTAAACATCCTTGAAAACCAACAATCCATGATCCATATATTTCATTGATCAAAAGTAAAAAGAAGAAGAAGAGAAAAATAAGACACTACACCAAGACTTTTCACTCCATCAACACACAAGTTCTAATGATGTTGATGGAACTTATGATCACATTACCTAAGATTCAAGAACCAACAATCAATAAAATAAAATCAATAACAAAATAATTCATATGAATTTATAAAAGTAATTTTAAACTAAATTCCAAAACAAAACAAAAATCAAAGAAATCAATAGAGAAAAAAATTTTAATCAAAGAAAACTATAAGAAAAATAAATAATAAAAATTAAAGAATACTAAAAATTGAATTAAAAGGTTTAAAGAATTAAAAATAAATAAATAGAAGGAGATTTATGAGAAATGAAGTGGTAATGATTTAGAAACAAAGCCCACACTACGCAAGTACAAGGTTATGGACTTTTTAAAACAAAACCAAAATAAATAAAATAACATAAATGAATCAGAAACATAAGTTTCATCATCTTCTTCTTCCACATCGCGACCAACACTAATCATGGAACCATAGCTAGCATTCGAAGCTCTATCAAATCGGAGCGGCATGACTCAAAACAAGCGCGAAACATATCAAAATCAAAAGTTAAACGCAACAGTATAATCGATTTCAAAAATCGGCAACAAACAAATTCAAATCGAAAATGCGAAATCAATCCAATATACCTTCAAATCAACGTTTGTAATGCTTCAACTCTTCTTCTCTTCTTCTTCTGCGCAAATTATGGATTGAGTTTCTGTTAATTTATGATTGAAATTGAAGAGGATTAAGAAATATGGAATTTAATGGTTCGGTTATGGTGATGAAATAATAGGAAATTTGAGGGTGAATTTCTGTAGCGATTCAATGGCTTCAAAAGCTTGACGAATGAGTGAGTATCATTCTTTATTTATAGATGAATGAGTGAGATGAAGCTTAGTCGTTTCTGTATTCACCTTTCATTTTGGATTTTATGCAGGTCGTTTGTTATTTGCTGCATTTTGTTGGGTTTTCGCTCATGCTTGCTACTTGAGGATTGTGTCGTTTTTGGAATTTTTGCAGTTGAAGTCATTTGGCTCACGTGCTTGCATTTTGATTTGTTTTGCAGTAGTAGCTTGTTTCAATTTCGTGTAGGTCATGTGGAAATATTACTTGGAATTTGGGAGCTTGGAATGTGGGATCATGTTTTGTGATGTACGTCGCGGCTTGGGATATTGGTAGCTGGAAATGGCTTGGAGGCTCATTGAAACTTGTTTGGAAATTTACTTTTGCATTAGTATAGGCTCGTGTTTGTGACGTTGCGTAGTCGTTTTGCTTGCGCATAGTGGAAATGTTTGGCTACAACTTTGTGGGGTCGTCTTGTTGAAGCCACTTTGTAGCAGCTTTGAATTAGCTTAGGCTTGTGAAGCATTTCGTGTGCAGGTGTAGTCTCTTGTAGTAGCTTGGCATTTTGCGAAGGCTAAAATTGCTAGTTTGGTTATGTAGCATGAGAGGCTTTGGTCATGGGCCTTGTTGTAACTTCTATTATTTCATGTGCTTTGGGGTTTGAAGTAGTATCTTCATGTAGCTTCTCTTTGTAATCTTTTTTTTGTGTGCAATTTCTTGAGTAGGATTTTTGTAGAATAATGGTGATGAATGCGCTAAGCATGGAGTGAATGACCTTTGTAATATGTATTTAAAGTGGATAATTGAAAATTGGTTTGGATAAATGAATAATGGATATGGATATTTAAATGGATAATGGATTTAAAAAAATGGTTATTGGATTTTGAAATTGTCTTTTAGGTATTGGATATGAAAAATGGATATGACAAAGAAAATGGATATTGAAAAGGATTTTGAAGAAAATGGATTAGAAACAGGATAATGGGCTTAACACACTATTTGCAATACCCAAAATTAAATCACACCCTTGACATTGCTTTGACTTGAAATCAAACGAATCTTGAACTTTGCTCCTTATTTAATTCTTGAATTTAATTTTCCTTTGGTCAAACTTGAATCAAACTTGAAATTAATCAGAATAAATAGTCTGCTTGAATGGACTTGAATCTCATGATCAGAACTTGTACCTCATAATCAGGACTTTGCAGATGATTTAAAATATAAACCCAATGACTTGACCTTTGAATACCCTGCAATTTGACCTAATCAGATGAATTTGGACTTCTACAAACCCTAATTTTGATCACTTGATTATTTGAAAATCCATGGCACAAATAACTTGTGAATGAAACCATCTTAATTTGTTTGACCAAGATTAGGTCAAACCTTTCTTGAATCTCAATCATCGAAGAATTATCACCCTTGACCAGATAGCCCTGATTAAATCCCCTGGCACAAACACACACACCTGAGCTGAAATATGAAAAAGCAAGACCCAACTCATATTTGCTTTAAATTTGTCTGAATCTATCAACCTCTTGGATACACATTGCCTGAGAAATAACCCACTGATATAGATGCTTGCAATTGAAGCAATCCCTTGATAGTTTGCCCAAGATTGGGTCAAACTTCCGTTTGATCTTGACCATAATTGAACAACCACACTTGACTCCAAGCCATACTCTTGCCATCAATCTCCCTTTAAAACCCTAATCAGACAGAGAAGAAGAAACAAGCAAAATTGTAAAAATATCTTTTGGTATTTTGGTTAGAGGTTTGTAAACTGAAACAAACATAAAGCTAGTAAGAAACACACAGATGCTTGGTGATCTCCATCAAAAGCAAACCCTAAGAGGAGGGCAGGAGAACCAGTGTTTGTGATCTTGTTTGTGCAAAAGATGCAAATGATATGTGAGATCTTAAGGGTAAAAATTAGGGTATTACAAAAAATATACGTTATTTTCTGTTGTTCTAACTCTTTTAGTGAAACTAAGATGTATAACCTTTTGCTTAGGTATATAAGGTGAGTGGAATTTATGACAAGATGGGTTGAGTTGAATTTAAGGAAAGTTTGTTGTTAATGATGAAGAAAAAGAGCTGTGGAACTAGTGTAGCAGTTTCAAATGGTAAGCCGAGTTCCACATTGTTTGAGTTGTAGTTTGCTTAAGTATTTATATATATTACACTGACATCTACTTGTTATTGAAGTGTTGGGTTTACATGTGATGAATTGAACTAACACCCAATAATTATTTTTACAATTTAATTTTTTAATATTTAAAATTTATTAATAAAAATAATAGAATGATTAACTATTAGTTAATTCCTTAAAAAACTAATCTTAAATATTAAAAGGCCTTAATAAAAATGATAGAATCATTAATTATTAATTAATTTCTTAAAAAAATAATCATTAATAATGTATACTATACTACTCATCTATGCCACATCATTAAAAAATTATTTCTAATCCTTATCATTAACGAAAAATTTTAAGTTATAATATCTAACTAACTATGCAAACACTTCATGGTCAAATTAAATTTTTTAAACTATATTTCATATCTTAAATAAGTAATATATGTAATTTCTAAAAAAGTTTTAAATATAAAATCTAAAATTAACATTGTAATATTGACAGTTAAGAATGAAATAAAATCTTAAAGAATCCTTAATAAAAATAAAAATTAACATTGTAAACATGCTCAACAGCTTAAACAATCTGTTATACTGATATATAATAACATCTTCAATACTTTCACACCATGAATAAAAGCCTTAAAAACAACAAAATAAAAATACAATAAAACCTTATAATAAGTAAAGAAGCCTTCCAACTTCAAAAGAGATATAAGCATCAAGACATGCATATTCAACTTGCTTTAGAGTAAGAGGAAAATTACTCCAATCACTCAAAGTAATTTTCTTTGGTTTCTCAATCTCTATTCCAATAATTCGAAAAGCCAATGTTTTAAGCCCAGCGAAATTCAAAGCTTTTTCACTCTTCTTTATCGCAGCAAGGTTGCGAAGATCAACAAAGTTCACAACACGCAAGGAGAAGTCTCGAAGAAGTTTGTCCACGTCGTCTTTGATCCCAACACCAACAAATTTGTAGTTTTTGTTACCCAAGAAAGCAATTAGTGATTCTAGGATATACGAGGCGTGTAAGATTTGGAAAACCAGACATTCTCCGCCGATGCATAGTTGAAGGACAGCAGCAGTGTTTGACATGCCACGGCGTTTGGCAAGTAGACATTCGACATCCAAGCCGACGATGACGTTGTTGTTGTTGTTAAGGTAAGGGTTGATGCTTAAGAACCATTCGTCGACCATGGAAGGGGTGTTTGTCACCATTGTGTGAATAATAAAAGAGTTGAAAAAAACATCGTACTTGTTGTGGGTTTTGCAAGGGAGAGCACAATCGAAAATGCTGATGGACATTTTGAATTTGCAAGGTAATATGTTGCCCTAGAAAGCTAATCAACAGTAGTATATATAAGGTGTTTTAGTCAGAGTATTATTTAGATAGTTCGAAATTGTCTTTGTTTTTTATATTGACATAAATATTTTAACAATTTATTTTGAAACTATCCATCCATTATAATGTTAAATCAAAAAAATATCCATTAATTGTATTTCTAATTTTTAGTCAACGTATCATTTGGTTATTTTTGAAATTGTTTACTTTTTAAAAACTGAGATAAAAATTTTAACAAACTATTTGTATTACTTTTTTTTAAGCAAGTTATATATTAAACGAGAACTAAGGGTTCTCAAACCTGATCAAAAAAAGAAACGAGATACAAGGAGACAACGATCTCGAACAAAAAAAGAAGAGATTGAGAACCAATTGAGCTACGATGAGAAAAACAACGGGTTCTTGCAAAAATCGTAAAAGTCACAATTGAATTTGACAATCTCCCCAATGAAGGACCATTTCCAAACCGATGTTTTGATGTTCCAAACCACATCAAGAACATTCCAACCTTGATTCTAAAAAATAATGCTATTCCTACTATTCCAAATATTCCAACAAATAGCCAACCAAAAAATTCCAGCTTTCCGAGAATTATCTTTCCGATATTTGCAAAATTCAAACCACTTCAAAAAGCTATCCTTAAGAGAAACTGGATACACCGGTAAATCCTCCTCAAAACCAATCCACTCCCTTATATTCTTTCAAATAAGTCTCACAACTATACAAGACATAAAAGTATGATCTAATATTTCTTCCTCCGTCGCACAAAAAACACAAAGAGAAGAGATATCGGTAGAAATAATATCGGGATTTTAACTTATCTCTAGTTGGAAGTCTCTTCTTTAACAACTTCCAACCAAACGCTTTGATCTTGGCCGGAACCGCCACTTTTCAAACGCGCTTCCACAAAGATTCAGCTCCCACTTGGAGAGCATTTGCCGAAAACGAAAAGGCAGCCAAGATGTCAGCGCTGAGCAAAGTAGCGCAACCTGCCACCTTAAATCCAGCCCCCTGGGTCTAGACTCCAGACGACGAAATCTGGCTGCTCCGAAGCCGGGCCAGCGCCATCGATCATATCCAGCAGCACCTCTAAATCAGAAAACAACACAAAATCTACAGCAAGGATTAGCCCCAAATTGCCCCACCTCCACACTTCGTCCTCTCAACTTCCCATACAAGCCACCGATACATCTTTCAAAACCGATTGGTCAAATAAATTAGGAAACCGGTCCTTTAAAATAATATTATACATCCAAGAGGAATACCAAAACGGTGTCGAAAAACCATTACCAACCACAAACTTAACATTCTTAACAAATAAACCTTCGTCTAACTTCTTTTTTGCCATTCCCAAATCCCTCCACCACTCCGAAGAAGATGACAAATAGTTATAATTAGAACCACCCTTAAACAAGCTCAAATTAATATCAACATAGCGAGCTTTCAACACCCGATACCAAAGAGATTTTGATTGATTTAAAATTCTCCACTTCCATTTAAGAAGAAGCGAGACATTAAAGTCCTCAATCCTTCTAATTCCCAATCCACCATTAGATGTTAGAAGACAAACTTCCTTCCAACCCACCCAATGAGTCATTTTGTTATCCTCCAATCCACCCCAAAAGAAATTGCTTTGCAAGCGAGTAATCTTATTTGCTACCTTTACCGGCATCTTGTAAAAGGATAACCAAAAGATAGGTAGAGCACTAAGAACCGATTTGAGAAGGGTGATTCTACCCCCAAGGCTAAGATAACGACACTTCCAACTCGAGAGACGATTCTTGATCTTGTCCACCAAAGGAGTCCAAGTGGAAATCATTCTCGGATTGACTCCAATAGGGATCCCAAGAAAATTAAATTTGTTATCTTCCAACCTACAAGTGAGAAAAGAGGCCGCGGCTTCCAAGAATCCACTATTAGATTTGATTCCAATGAGATTGCTCTTATGGAAATTTATTCTGAATCCCGAAACCAACTCAAAACTCCTAAGCACCGCCTTAAACGCTCACACTTGATTCCAACTACTATCTCCCACCAATAAAGTATCGTCCGCAAATTGAAGAATTTCCACCGCCTTATTAACCAATCTCGAAATACCCTCCGCCACAATGACGAAAAGAAAGGGTGATAAGGATCCCCTTTCCTTAAACCACGCTCCACTTTAAACTCCTTTGTCGGACTCCCATTCATTAGGACCGACATGTTACTATTAAAAGTCAACAATTCCATCCAATTCATCTACTTGCCACCAAAACCCATATTCCGCATCAACATTCTTAGAAAGTTCCAACTTACCTTATCGTAAGCTTTTTCAAAATCCACTTTGAAAAGAATGCACCTCTATCCTTCCTTTTTGTAAAAATCAACCAACTCGTTTGCTACTATAACCCCATCAAGAAGTTGTCTACCGGGAATAAAATCGCTTTGACAAGGCGAAATCAAAGAGTCTAACACAATTTTCAATCTACCCGCTAACAGTTTAGATAAGACATTGTAAAGACAACCCACCAAACATATCGGTCTATAGTCATCTATTACTTCAATATTATCCATTAATTGTTTTTCTAACTTTTTTTAATTTTCGATTTAAATTTTCAAATTCTTTTTTTCTTTGTTAATTTAAATTAAATTTTGTTAACACACTATATATAGTATTCTGATTATATCCATTAAATATTGTATTTAATGTTTTATATTTTTATGTATTATTATTTTTTTAATATAATATTCCAAATCAAGTCCTAAAAAATCTCAATCAATTTTTAAATTGTCAAATTTTAAACTAATTACAATTTAAATTTTATTTTATACTGTATATGAGAGTGTTTTTTAATCTTTTAACATGTTGTCTTAAAAATAGTAAGAATTGAATCTTTTAATACTCTGTTTAAGAATATAGTATTAAAAGATTTTAAGAATATAGTAAGAACATTAAAAATAGTAAGAATAATTTTAGGATATTTTAAGAATAAAGTATTATAATTGAATATTGTATTTTAAAATATTTTTAAGAATATAATAGTAAAAATTTTTTTGAACGAGCTTGATAATAGACACACTTTATGTCATTAATAATTGGTTTGAAAAAGTTTTAATCTCTAAAACTGAATGGGTGAATGGAAAATTGGAACTCGACTCTTTCGACACTGGAGAAATTGAATATGTTGGTTGAGATTCATCTTGAAAACGTTTGAGTAACTGATATTGGTCTTGTTGGTGTATCAAATTGTTTGAAGTTGGAAACTTTGCATCTCATAATGTAACGCCGTGTATACTATATATCTATGATATCATATATGTGTTATTATCTGGTACTGACACCAATCATAAGTGCCTAGTGACATAATTTATATCAACTTGACCATCTCTAAAACATAAAAGACAACATATGGTACATGATATGGAAAGCTCCACATATATAAAAGACAACCTAAAACATAAAATACACAATGCATAGCGGAATAAGCATAATCTAAGCTTCTTTTGAAACATCTGAGCAAAGCTCCACATGCAAACTAAACCTGCAAACGTTACTTGAAAAAAAACAACAATAATGGGGTGAGATAATAATCTCAGTGAGTTCCCCTATCTTATGGGTTCACTTGGCTCTACAAGGTTCTAGCCAATTCCTATCTCAAGTCAAAAGGGAAAGGGAATAAGACTTGAGTTCACATAGTTCGCAATGTATGGAAACATGCATCTTGAGTCCATCAACTCAAACAATCACTAGTCGAAAGCTATACCAAGGTATCCCTTTTTCCCGTCCTCGCCTACATCTAGGGCTTTCGACCGGGTCATGGATTCTTGTAATGTACTTGACATAGGAAATGGATTCAGATTCAATGTACACAACACATGAATCATTACTTCTCATGGGTCCTCCCCCATCACAAGCCTTTACCCATAGGTTCCATTCGTACTCACACACGGGAATCAAACCTGTCAAGTACTAGTGCGTACATTCTGGAGGAGCGCTCTACATAAGCCTCAACTTAAGGAACGACACATCGCAAGAGATTGTTTTCGACTACATGATAAAGCATAACGTAACGTCGAATGAATTTGTATTCTAATGGATAACATGACCTTTTGAATCCCAACATCCATTCGCTTATGTAAATGCTAAGGATAATGTGATTGTATTCGACAATCACAAGGCATCACACTCGCCTTAACTATAACAACACAACCATACATGCTCCATACAAAGCTCTCCCACAAGCCAAAGATACACACCTAGGCATACTTGCACAAGCATTGCCATCTATGTTATTCATCACGACTAAATCATCTTATTAATTCTTTTCATTAGTTAACATCGAGGGTTTCTTCACCATTGATACTCAAATGGGCATTTAAGGGAACATGGGGTATTACACAAAAAAACACATGAGTGTTCAGATGTTGGTATTGTCTTTGTGGCTAAATGTTGCAAGATGTTGAAAAAGCTTCACATTGATGGGTAAAGGAGTAACAACACTATTGATGGTGGTTTGATTTATGTTGTAAAAACCTATTCGAATTTGCAAGAGCTTGTGTTGATTGCTATGTATCCTACATCATTGAGTTCAGTTGAGATTACTTAGAGTTGCCAAGGTTTGGAAATGTTTTCTCTTTGTGGATTTGGTACAGTTGTTGATACTGATATTAAGTGTGTTACTGCTAAGTTTGTAGCACTTAATAAATTTTGCATTAAGGGTAGTCATCTGTCTAATATCGGCATTGCAACATTTTCTTTTAGATGCCCCAATTTGGTTAAACTCAAGGTGAGAAAGTGTTTAAGAGTTACAGGTGAAGTTGAGGGGTGGTTTAGTGTAAGGAAGAGCTTCTTAGACTTTAATTTTTATCACAATCAAATTCAAGGTTTGAATTGAAGTGATAGTGTTGTCGGAGTTCAAGAAACTACCATGGCTTTTCCACCAATTAATAATAAAGTAAATAGTAATGACGATTCTCCTTTAACTAGCAATAATAACGACAACCAATGGTCATTGTTCAAGACCAAGTTTCAATTTTTGGCAAGTAAAAATTTTGTGCCCATTGGCTTTTAAAAGGAGGACAAACATTGATTCTATCTCTAGTAACAAACTTTCTTAATCATTTGTAAGAATTGCTATACATTTTACCGCATTATTTTTGATAAGTTATTCTTGCTTGTTTAGTGTCATGGTATTCAATTAACTATTGCTCATTGAATATTTATTTTATATGAAACTTGAATAACAAATTTTATTATGTTAATTTCATGTATCCAATAACATTTATTCCCATCCCTATTCATTTGTTAGAATGGTTATACATTTTTCCACATTATCTTTGATAAACACTTTTTGCTTGTTTGGTGTCACATTTCTTTTTTTTTTATAAGCAAGAGATTGGATTAAAGGAGTACTAGGGGTACTCAATCCCAACATAAAAAAAAACTCAACAAAGGTGAGAAAAAATAAAGAAAATACTGATCAACTAAACACTAAGCCTAACCATCCAAGGGGTACTGATAGAAAGCAAAAATGTTACAGTTGGAATGAGAATTTTCTCCAGCAACACACCACTTCCAAGCCATACTTTTAATATCCCATAACAGATTCCTTGAACTATTGCTAATTGAATTTTGTTGCTTTGATGGTTGATATTACATTTATATTTCCTATTTTGAGGATTGATTATGTTTTTCATAATTTATACCAAATGATACTTTTCTAATGAATTTCTTATTCTATATTTCCTACCCTAGTCACCGCACCTTAATGAATTTCTTATTGACCATAATCAAACCAAAAAACATTATAGAATCTAGATTTCTTTTTTAGTGCTTGACTTGTATAAACATAAACATGAAGATGCAAAAAAAAATAGTGTTTTTCTTTATCATATTTACTTTACAGTTGTAAATTGTTAACTTGACATTTTTGTTTCTTAGTTGTCATTCAGTAGAATATGTTTTTGATGTATCTGTTTTTGTTCCTTCCTAATTTGTTACCTTGGTATTTTTTCTTCATCATATTTCAATATATTATGCTTGGGATTTTAATTTGGTGGCAGAAATTTGGTAATAGATTCTACTTAATGTTTTTGGTGAATCTTGTTATACAGATGATGGAAAAATATAATGTTGAAAATAAGATTTTGAAATTTGGTTTGTGAGGTCATTGTAAGTTAATCAATAGTGAGGTGTTGTTAAAAGAGTATGTAGTAGAATATTGAGTTCCCACTTGGTGGAATTGAAGTTTGGGGTATTTGTATGAATCTAGTGGGATGGAGTGGCTAACCTTAAATATAATTTAGTACAATTTTTTGACTGTTATGTTCTTCTGTTGGGATTACTATTTATGTGAACTGTGGAGACAGAAGAGTGCTAATGTTGATGGTGGCAAATGCATGATTGTTTTCATCTCAACTTTTCGAAATGGTTTTAGTGTTTCTACCTGCTAAGTACATATTTTGTCCATGTAAAGGTGAACTAGGATATATAATTGTTGGCTGACATCATTTCATTCCCTTTGTTTGAAGTGGTGTCCGTACCTTATAATTGAGTGTGTGATATATTCATATTTTTTTCACTTATGGCAATCATCTCAAAAATAACAATAAGGCATATTTTGTTAATATTAATGTACAGGTCAACACGAAGTTCTCGCATCAAGACTTATTGAAGACTTGATAGCTCATTGTTACTATTTTTTTTATAAGCAATTTCATTAATTCGATATTTAGGAAATCTCAGACCAACAAACTACAACCACCAAGAGAAACAAAACATTAAAGAAAATTAAACGGAAACTTAAACCAATCTACAACCTACACTTCTTACTATCCTCTTTGCCTAGAATCAACTAATTCCACGAAGATATTTTGATATCATTGACAATATTATCAACGACACACAAGGCATCATTGAACAATATATTGTTTCTAGCCCTCCATATATTCCAGCAAGTTATAAGCCAAATAGAATTAATCTTTTCCGCTTTACAACGACCTCTAAGACTCAAGTACCACTCCTTCTCATAGAGACTGCAACAAGATTCCGTTATACTTCCTATGTCTACCCACTCACAAATCTTGTTCCAAACCAAGATAGACTTGGAGCGTGAGAAGAATAAATGAGAAGCATCCTCTAAGTGACGGAAACAAAACACGCACACCTTATCGTGCTCACTGACAATTAACCTTTTAGCCAACAAATTTAATTTTGTAGGCAATCTATCAAGTGCCAACCTCCAGCTGAATATCTGGACTTTCGAAGGAATGACCGTCTTCCAAAGTAATTCCAAAAGTGCTGCACAATCTGCCTCGATATCGTTGACAGCGGAAGAGTAAACCAAGGACGAATACAAAAAATTAACCGTAAATAACCTAGAATCTTGAAGTGACCAATGACACTCATCAAGCACCTCTTTATTAACAAAGAGAGTGTCCAACAACTTGCAGCAGTCATTCCATTCATGTTCAAAAAAATTAACAGCATTATCCATCAACTCAAGAAACTTCCAGCGCCACATCTCACCATCTCACTCTCCCATTTCACTTACGGGCAACGCCTTACTTCTGCAGGCTTGAAACAGACTTGGAGATTTAACTTTCAACGGCGTATCACTAATCCAAGATGCCTGCCAAAATGCCACGCCAGAACCGTCACCAACAGAGCATTCCATAAAGTTGCAGAAATTGTCAAGAGGCTCGAAAACAGAGATCGACAAAATGTTCTGCATCCAGAGTGAATCCGTCTTCAAACTACCTACATCTGGATACGATTGCACCTTTACACCCAGAGCTCCATATCTGTTAGTGAGACTCTTCCTTCAAATTTCATTCCCTGGACTATGGAACTTCCATAACCACTTTGCAAGACGAGCTTGATTAAATCTACCGACATGTTTTATTCCCAGACCTCCGAATTCCTTTTGTTTACAGACTGAATTCCAAGAAATCCAAGAAACAAATCTATTATTAGAATTCCCAGCCCACAAGTACCTACGTTGGATTGCGATGAATTCCTTCACCACTTTCTTGGGAGCTTTGTAGAAGGCCAGATGAAGGATTTTGAGGTTAACAAGGACCGAATTAATGAGGGACACTCTTCCCCCCATTGACAAATTCCTCCCAGTCCATTTAGAGAGTCTATTCCTCAGACAAGACAACATCGGATTCCAAAAAGAACAACGGCGATGATTTCCGCCAACAGTTAGGCCTAGAAATCTGAATGGGAGGCATCCGGAATTACAGTGTAAAAATAGTTCTGCAGCAGAAAGAAAGTCAGTATCAACTCCAATCCCATATAGGCAACTTTTAGAATAGTTAATCTTAAGACCAGAGGTCAATTCGAACGCTCACAAAATAGCCTTAAAAGCCCAAATATTTGAAACCGAACCATCTCTTATAAGCAGCGTGTCGTCAGCGAACTGGAGCAAACTAACAGTAGGATGACCATGAATTTTGAATTCCGACAGCATATTTCCAATTGAAGCAGTTCTCACCAAGCTTGCCAAACCCTCTGCGACAATTACAAACAAAAACAGAGCAAGAGGATCGCCCTGCTTCAATCCCCTTCCAGCCTTGAAATCTTTCGAAGGGCTTCTGTTGATAAGGATCGACGCATAACTATTGAACACAGAACCACGAATCCATTTAAGCCAATTGCTACCGAAGCCCATCTTAATAAGCATGTCTTCAAGAAAAGACCAATCCACGTAGTCATAAGCCTTAGCAAAATCGACTTTAAAGATTAGACAATCCTTCTTATACCTTTTAGCATAGTCTTCTATTTCACTAGCCAAAAGAACTCCATCAAAAATCTGACCCCCCGGAATAAAAGTTGTTTGAGAAGGGGAGATAAGTTTATGTATAATCTTACCCAGTCTGCAGGCAAGCATCTTTGAAATAATCATGAGAATACAACTAACTAGGCTTATAGGCCTAAATTCTTCAAAATGTTGAGGATTATTAACCTTCGAAACTAACGATATGAAGGATGACGCGAACATCTTAGGAAGATAACCGGTTTTGAAGAATTTCAGAATGCAGTTCGAAAAATCCTCACCAACAATATCCCAGCAAGTTTTGATGAACAAAAAGTTGAATCCATCAACTTTGGGGCACTTGTTGCAGTCGTAACTAAACATTGCCTCTTTCACGTCTGCAGCACTAAATTCCGCTTTGAGGAAGGATTTATCAGCCTCTTCAAGGAAAGCAACCGTGACAGAGTCACTCCTAAACTTGAAAAAATTTTGGTTCTGATATCTTTCCTCAAAGAACCTCAAGGCTTCGAATTTAATTTCCTTAGGGTCTTCCACAAGGTTACCTCCTAAGATAAAAGCAGAAAGACAGTTCGATCGATTCCTCGATTTTAAGGAGTTATGAAAGAATTTCGTATTAAGGTCCCCATCTTGGAGCCATCTCACTCGAGATTTCTGAGCCAACATACTCTCTTTTAACCTCAAATTCTTCCACATCTCCTCCTGGATTCTCAGACTCTCCCTAACAAACTCATCATCTTGGAAAACTAAATCCGACTCACAGTGCAGCTCAAGATAGTTAAGCTTTTGTATATTGTCTTGCATCTTTAGCTCAAGCCATCCAAAAGCATTATAATTCCAATTGCGCAAATTAGATTTAAGGGCTTGTAATTTCTTGATCAGCTTGTTACAATGAGATCCAGAAAAATAATAAGAGTTCCAAGACATCTTAACAAACGGAAGGAATTCCTTATGAGAAAACCAACAATTGAAAGTCCTAAAAGGTTTAAGACCCCAATTAACATAGTTAGACTTCAACCACACTGGGCGATGATCCGACACGTCTCTATCTCCAACCACTTGGTTCTTCATGGATAAGAGAGAAATCGCAAAGTCATCAGCCAGAATTTTATCCAATCTACTTCTACTCTTGCCATTAGAATTAAACCATGTGAACCGATTACCAATAACTGGGAGATCAATCAAATTCATAGCCTCGATGAATAAACTAAAGTCCTTCATCTCTCTACTATGGCTATCACTAACTCCTTTCCTTTCCTCCCCGTTTTTCACGTCATTGAAGTCCCCGCCCACGATCCATCCACCTCCAGGGAATCTACCCTTAACATCGATTAAATCCCTCCACAATCTCTTTTTATCAGCATAACCATATGGAGAATAAACATTAACCACTATCAGGCATTGATTTTTCCATATGAACTGCAAACCCAAAAAGCCATTACCACGAAAACTAGAGAATGTTGAGATAGTTCTACTATTCCACATAGTAAGAATTCCGCCTGATCTACCAGAAGAGTTTAATGCCGACCACTCCACATTATAATTCCTCTAAATGCTATTAACAAGAACTGAAACCATTTCAGTAACTTTCGTTTCCTGACTAAGACAAATATCTGCATTTCCTTTTAGAAGAGTTTGAGAAATTCTCCTCCTCTTCAGAGAACTGCATCACCCTCTGACATTGTAGGAAATAATATTCATGGACCACAGATAGCTACAACCTTCTTACCAGATCTAGCTTCCTTATCATCTTTATCCAATTTCCTTAGAATACCATCTAAACCTTCTTCAACAACATCTCCTTGAATACCAAGATTCTTCAAAGAATTTCTCACCTTCACTACGCCAAAAAAAGGAAAAGACAACGTTTTTTTTTCCTTTAACATCTCTTAAAAGCGCTGCCTAAGGTGGCGCTGCTGTAGGTAAAGACAACGTTTTTTTTTATGAGAAAGCGCTGCTAAAGGCCTACTTTAGGCAGCGTTTTACCTTTAAAAGCACTTTCTAAAGTAGACCTTTAGCAGCACTTTTAACTGAAAAAGCGCTTTCTAAAGTGGCCCTTTAGACAGCACTTTTGAAAGCGCTGTCTAATTTATTTTTTATTTTCACCTTTAGGCAGAGCTTTCTCAGGAAAAGCGCTTTCTATTTGCCCCTTTAGACATCGCTTTTGAAAGCGCTGTCTAAATTTTTTATATTTTAACTTTAAGGCAGCGCTTTTAATTGAAAGCGCTTTCTTATTTATTTTTTATTTTCGCTATAGGTAGCGCTTTTTCTTAAAAGCGCTGTATTTTTTTCACGTATTTTTTAGTTATTTTTTTTTTAAATCAAATTTTCCTTCTTTTTTATGCAGAAATTAAACCTGTAGAAACCAGTATATTTTCCTTCACATCATAAGTCATTTCCATTAACCATTTCTAATCCTTATAAATCACATAAACCATTCTAATCCATGATTCACATTTTAGGCCATTTCCATTAACCATTTCCATAATTAAACCATTCTAATCCATAAACCATTCACATAATAATTAAACCATTCTAATCCATAAACCATTCACATAAACCATTTCCATAATTAAACCATTCTAATACATAAACCATTAACATAAACCATTAACATAAACCATTCACATAATTAAACTATTATAATCCATAAACCATTCACATAAACCATACACATAATTCAACCATTCTAATCCTTTAACTTCTAAAGATCTCCTAATATACAACAACTTCCAAAACTATACAATTACACTCCATAACTAAATCACCAACTTCCATACCTTATATGATTCTTTTCTTTATAAGGTATTGACACAATTCATCATTGATTTGTTCCAAATTATCTTTCGTGTAATGAGGGCACGCGTATTCATCAAAGTACTACATAACAAAACACAATATGCATGATTTATTTTAAAATAATAAATTATATGAAATATCCGATAAGTATTAAAATAAATCCTACGTTATAAATCCATACCGTGATGGGAATCTCTAATCGATCCAAATGAAGGATTTCTCTCATAAACCTCAAAACGAAATAGCCGCAGTCTATACCATTACGCTGACGAGGACACTACACATAGAAAAACAAATAAGAATTAATATATAGTTGTCTTGTGTTATCAAGTAGCATCACTATTATAAGCAACATTGTGAAAATTAATATACCTCCACTTTGATCCATGTAATGGTGAAAGCTTTAGACCGTGATACTTGAGCTTCTCTTTGTGCTCGGTATACTAGTATTGTTCTATAAAAGAAAAACGTAAATTTACAACAATCTCACATAAATAATTAAATATACAAATACACACGATTTAAAACAATCTCACTTACGTATCAACCAAATCCTTCATATTC
The DNA here is from genome assembly GCA_022829125.1 of Lathyrus tuberosus. Classification (NCBI taxonomy): domain Eukaryota; kingdom Viridiplantae; phylum Streptophyta; class Magnoliopsida; order Fabales; family Fabaceae; genus Lathyrus; species Lathyrus tuberosus. The sequence goes on along the minus strand of JALAZF010000627.1, from coordinate 2,536,009 downwards.
GGATATGTAGTCCAATCATGATCTAATGAATTCAGATAATACACCACTTCTCTTGTAGGATTAATAGCAACCAACAACCAGTGTCCACTGTAAAATATAACGAAAGTTTAAATGGATAATTTATACGCAAAAGATACAATGATTAGAATGAAATTAGAATGAAAATCTTACCCGTTTTCAGTATTATACGGTAAAAGATACAAACTTTCTGTACTGCTGGCCATAAGTCTCTGGAGTAAGTGATCTCTTACTGAATTTGGATCAGTAGCAATTGCCAGTGCATTGACACGGGCGCAAGATAAGAAATGGAATCTGTTTGACAATTGATTCCCGCGCATCAATTTGTCATACAAGCGCCTTAAATAAAAACATAATAAACATTAAACTATTTTCATTGAAATGTGTAAATAAATTCTTCAACTAATTAAATAATAGATTGATCGGAGTACCAGATATATGAATGCATAACATCGATGCCTAATTCAAGATGCCGAAAAATTTGTTCCATGTCCTCTTTTGCAATTATTTCGGAATGAGGAAAACCAAAAACACCTTCGTCCATGTCTATTTGACGAATAGCACCATCCATCAAATCTAATGTTGCCAAAAGTGTTTCAAGACACATCTGAAAGTGAGGTGTAAGAGCTCTTTTTTCCTACTACCCTGTCTTTGTAGGAGCTCTTTTCTTGCTGGCTTGTTGTGAAACTTGAGCAGGAACCTAAAAATCATATAAGTTAGGTAAAGTAGAAAATCATGAAGCTTTTGAATTCGGATCATAGAATAACACTTTCAATGTACCTCTTTTTGTGATGCAACAGACTCGTTGTGCGGCAAAATCCTTTTATCCTTAGATGCAGGTCTTGTAGGAGTCTAACATTACCATGTAAAAACATTCAGAAAGCTTTTCATAATGGTTCAGAATTGACTTTTGATTACTAAAACATTCGTAATGGTTTTCAACATACCTCCTCATCTATGAAAATGAGGTCTGCCGGTCATGCAACAAACGATCCTATTGCATCTCGCAACAATGTTGTCTCTGAAACAACGTCAGGGATCGGTAGCAACGCATCAAGCTCCAAAGCAATATCAACCGACACTTTCAGACATCCATCAGGGGGTGGTTTATGGTGAAGTAACTCCCAATTTGTTAGCACTTTTCCTTTGCCAACTATGCGATAAGTCGGTAAAGATAAAAATAGCTGACAAGATGAAATTCCCTAAAGAAATAATAAATATGTAACTGTTAATGTGTATATATGTCAATTAAAATAAACGTGCTAATTACCTCAGGAATTTTCGGTTGACAATTGATACTAGCTTTGTCACTAGTAGCTTTCAACTCTGAACCGCTCTTTTCCGCCTCATATCTCTCTTTATCCTTTTGCAATTCACGGACTTGCGCTTTTAATTCCTCCAACGATTGTATCACTTCTTGATTGCTAGGATTTTTTCTCTTTGGATGCTTATACAAGGAAGATGAAGTCACACCAAATCCTTTATCCCTCACCCGGCCGGAATACTCAGGAACATTTAGTACTCGACTAAGTATGCTCCTGCAATCCTTCTCACCTGTGGTTAAGGATTTAGATAGAGTCTCCTGAAATTCATTGACATATCGAAAATTATTAGTTGGGATTAAAAATTAATTATATTTTAATAAAATTTTGATTAACTTAAAGACATAATGTTATACTTACACATTCGTCATAAACATGTCGAACATCTTCCCTAACAACTCCATCCTTGCCCACATGAGCTTCCTTCCACAAAACATGGTCCGGAAGTGATGTTTCTTCACTTTTCGTCTCTTCAAACTACGCATTGAGATAAATAATAAGATCATCAATTATAACAAAATAGGACAATTAATAAAATCATAGCATCTATATATACTTACCAATTTTTGCTGTAAGCGTGCATATCCCAAACGCCCTTTTCTGTATGGATACGCGGGTTTTGATGCTCTTTGGCGATTAATGGGACTCAATTCGTGGATAAACAAGTTTAAGTGATATCAGAAAAAACTAATGCAACAAGTATATAATACAATTAATAGACATGACAAATTAACATTACATTGAATTTTTCGGTTTTTCGTTTGGCTACAAAAGTGCTCAATTCTTCAGGTGCAATCAATTCCGCATACAACTGTGGAAGTTCTGCTTCAACAAAAAATTTGTCTGCATCCCTAAGATATTTGTTTGATAACATAGCTCGAAACCCTCTGTGTCTTTTTTCGGCCAATTGAAGACAATACTTTTTTTGGCTTTCGTCAATATTAAAAGACCTCTACGAAAAAACATACACATAGAGTGTGTTAGTATAAGTAAATTAAAGACTTAATCGTCAACAAAAATCTAATAACATCAATCATATTTGGTAAGTACCTGTATCTCATTCCATATTTTATCTTTACTGGCTTGCAACAATGGATTCCTCCAATTATCACTGGTGATTGGAATATGCTGACTGACAAGGGAACCTATGTAACTAGTCAACATTGAACCGTTTGGCTTAATTAGTTGGTTTTCATCACTCCAATGTACATCAAATTTGATCCCTTTATCTCTTGCACGGATGATTGACTTCATAATTGTTATTGCTCGTTTAATTTCACTTTCTACATTCTCAGGTCTTTCATTTGTATCATATGTCTCGTGTGAGTCTTCCTGGTTACTAGCCATCTGACCTGTAAGAAAGAAAAAAACAAAAATTAAATGACAAATATAAAAAACCATAATCCATAATCCATTGAATATATATAACATGACAACTATTTAATATTATTGAATGATATAAGCTATCATTTTATAACTAGTACCTTTTTCACTAACGTCTCTTTCTTTTCTTGGTTGGAATATGTTCTACCCGTCTCTTAACAACACAGACGGTTGGATTGATCCAAATACCCTCATTATGATCATTTCTAGTATATGATTCATTCGCTATAATATTTTCATCTTGATCATTTCTAGTAAATGATTCAACATCAACATCAATATCACCTTGATCTCCAATGTTTTCATCAATTACCTTGATCCAAATACCCTCATTATGTTCTTTGGTATAAAATGTGTATCCATTAATTGCGTATGCGCTATAAGAAAACACAACCAAACTTGGACCATATGCTAAACATCTCAACCTTTATGTTATTGAAGCGGGATCTGAATAATACTCTGAATAAATATGATCCTTAAACCAATGTATGAAACTTCGATTGTGCTCTCGTACTATCCAATTCTCATTTCTATTCGGATTTAAACCTCGGAGACCATCCTTGTGCATTTCAACATACAACTCAACCTCATTCTCATTGTGCAAAACATACAAATGCACTTCATCCCATTCGACCCTTGATACTGTCACAACCTCATTTCCAATAAACTTTTTCCTTCTTTTTTTCGACAATATGAGATTTGGGGAGTCCAATTGATTGTACATTGGACAAATATTCAGTACAAAACTCAATCTCTTCTTCAACAATGTATTGTTCGACAATGCAACCCTCTGGTCGACTTCGGTTTTTCACATACCCTTTTAATATTTTCATATAACGTTCAGCAGGGTACATCTATCTCATATAAGTCGGTCCACACAATTGTGTCTCTTTCACCAGATGAACAACTAGATGAACCATTATGTCAAAAAACGAGGGAGAAAAATACATTTCAAGATCACATAAAGTAATAAATATTTCTTTTTGCAATGTTGGTAAGATCGCAGGATCAATCACCTTACTGCAAATTAACTTGAAGAAAAAACACAATTTAGTTATTGCGCTTCTTACTTTTTTTGGAAGAATAGAACGTATACCTATTGGTAAAAAATGTTCCATTATAACATGGCAGTCATGCGTCTTTAAACTCTTTAACTTGAGGTCTTTCATAGACACAAGTCTTCTAATATTTGAAGAGTATCCTTCTGGAACTTTAACTTCACTTAGAAACTTACATAATACTTTTTCTCCTTTCTAGATAGAGTATACGCAGCAGGTGGTAGATATGTTCGTTTTCCTTTCTTCAAGGGTCCTAATTCACTTCTTATCTCCATCGCTATCAAGTCCTTTCTTGCTTTAAGGCCATCCTTAGACTTTCCTTGTATATTGAGTAACGTACCAATAACACTATCAAATACGTTTTTTTCAAAATGCATAACATCGAGAAAATGTCTTACATACAACGACTTCTAATATGGCAGTTCAAAAAAAAAAATAGAACTCTTCTTCCACCCTCTCTTGACAAGTGTATGTGTAAAAGGCTTGCCAAACTGAGTACTCACATCTTTCACCTTTTCTAAAATTTGATCACCTGTCAATATAGGTGGAGCTCTACCTTGTTCTGGCTCTCTATTGAATGCTTTTCTCCACCCACGGTAGTGATGATTAGAATTTAAGAATCTATGATGACCGAGAAATACATTCTTCTGACCAAACTACAATCGTGTCGAATCTATTTTATCCTCACAAATAGGACATGCATATTGGCCTTTTATGCTGTACCCTGATAGATTTCTGTATGCTGGAAAATCATTAATTATGCCAAACAACATCACCCTCAAGTTGAAACTTTCTTTCCTATACCCATCATAAACCTCCACACCGTTCTCCCATAAAAACTTTAAATCTTCGATTAAGGGTGCCAAGTATACGTCTATGTCATTCCCTGGTTGTCTAGGCCTAGAAATTAACATAGATAACATCATGTACTTACGTTTCATACATAGCCATGGAGGTAGATTATAAATCATAATGATCACAGGCCAAGTGCTATGTGAGATACTTTGAAGACCGTGTGGGTTCATTCCATCAGTAGATAATGCCAAGCGGAGGTTTCTTGCTTCTTTTCCAAATTCAGGATAATCAGCATCAATTTTCATCCACTGTGGTGAATCTGTCGGATGTCGAAAGTTTCCATAAAATAATTCTTTCATCTGCATGCCAAGTCAAGTGTCATGAATCACTCTGACTATGAAACATGCATCTAAATCTCGGAATTATAGGAAAATACCATAAGACTTTTGCTGGAGACAACTTTTTCTTATATCGAGAGACACCGTATTTAGGACACTCATTTAACGATGCATACTCATTTCAAAACAAAACGCAATCGTTTGGACATGCATGTATCTTATCATAGCTCATGCCAATTTAGCACAACATCTTTTTGTCCTCATAGGTTTGATTGGGAAGAACATTATCCTCTGGAAGCATATCTTTCATAAGGGCCAATAACTCAGTGAAACTTTTATCCGACCATGCATTGCCCGCCTTTAAGTTGTACAACTTTAATACCGCAGACAATCTTGTGAATTTAGTGCAACCATTATACAACGGTTTCTCTGCATCGTTTACCAACCTCTCAAACATTTTGGGATAATCCTTAAGATTTTCTTCAAGAGCTTTTGCAATCTCTTCGACTCGATCATAATCGTATGTATCTGTGCCATTGTCGTTTGAAGCATAGGTCGTATTATCCCCGGGTTCAACATTCCCGTTAATTTTCTCACCATGCAAATTCCAACATGTATAACTTCTATCAATTCCACACCTCTTTAAATGCGATGCCAACTGAACCGCGTCAACCCGACTCCCAAAACAGCAACACAAGCAAGGACATATCATTTGACTGAGGTCTTAGGCGTGCGCAACAACAAACTTAACAAATTCCGATACCCCATTCTCGTACTCTTTCGACAATCGACTTGAAGACATCCATTTCTTATCCATAGTTATACTAATTAAGCTAAACAAAATCAAAATAAAAAATATTTACTTGTAGGGAAACGATCCGACTTTCACACTTTGATCACAAGTAACCCCTATATATAGCAAATCCAATAAGTTGGTTCTCAATCATTGCAAGCAATGCTCATCCATCATAGCAGTTCATTCAAAGCAGTTCCTTCAAATGGTTTTACTAATTAAGCTAAACAAAAACGTTAATTATTCACGCAACTATAACAAAAGAACAACTAATTACCTGTAGAGAAGTAATCAAGTTCTGGACCCACACAATGTAAGATTCCTCCAACGATCAGACTTTCACTCTGCACCTGTAAAACAAACGTACTATCAATATCAATCCAACTTTTCACTTTTCAATGTCTCTTCAACAACATATATCCTATGCCAACTTTTCACACAATGTCTTTTCAATGTCACTTTTCAATCATTCTAATAGTAATTTATTCATGAGAAGTCCAACATCACACCATAAAACAAGATGAAGATACAAAATCAAAGAGGGTTTGAAACATTTTGTGATTATGATGTCCTCTTTGTAAGAGAGATTTTTTTGCAGTCTGGAAGATATAAAACGTGATGCTTTATATGAATTCATATTATTTCATTGTAACTTAAAAAACCAGATACATATATTCTGCCAAGGATTAGTCCTTTATTCCAACAAGTAATCAAACACATATATTCTGCCAAGAATGAAGCATTTAGAGTAATTCTTTACAACTTCTTCCAACAAAAACAAAGAAAGCTGATAAAACAATAAAAAGTATGTAAAGAATTTAAAAATATATAGACGGGTTAAAAAATGACAAAATAAATTCAGTTCTATTATCGTAAAACAGATGCAACACAATAGCATAAAAATATATTCAGTCATACAAACTAAAGAGAAAAAACTTAAATATAAACTTAAAGCTAAACTAAATATAAACTTTCATCTTCTTCATTCTTTGTATCTAATTTTGTGACACCAAAGAGAAAAAACTTTTAAATTCAACATCAGGGTTGATTACTGTTAAGAGATGAATCTTGAATCAAAATAGATAACAAATGGCAAACCAGAAAAAAACAGTCAATCAAATGGTAAACTAAACGTATGCACACAATATATTTACACTAAAATAGCCATTGACAATACCTTGACACAAAATGTATCAACAACAACGTAAAAGACAACAACATTGTATCAACAACAACATATCTCTTCTTACTTCACGCGAGAGAGAGAGAGAGCAGGCGCGAACAGAACAATGGTGGTGGGAGAATGAACAGAGCAACGGCAATGGAAGAACGAACAAAACAGAGGTGGTCCACTACGCCAAAATTGATCTTTTGTATCGCCTAATTTAATAGCGCTTTTAAAGAAAGTGCTATTAAAAAGGGAACACAGACATCTATAATAGCACTTTATAGCCGGACGCTATTATAGGATGCAGACAATGTAATTTTGATAGCGCTTTGTTAAAAAACGCTATTAATAAATTTCACTAAAATAGCGTTTTTTTTAAAAGTGCTATCAAAAATTTCAAACAAAGATTTTTAATAGCATGTTTTTATAGAACGCTATTATTGGAAGGTATTTACGATAGCGCTGTGCTTAAATGTGCTATTAAAAATTATTAATAACAATGGAAAAAAATAAGCCAGAATTTTAATAGCATTTTCATGGAAAGCGCTAGTAAAAGGGGTATGCATATAATAGCACTTATCTATAAAGCGCTATTATAAAATTTTCCATAAAAATATAAAAATTGATCATTTCTTTTGCGAAAAAAATAAAATAAAAATCAAAGACCAATATCACCCTTATTCTTCTGATACTATTCTTCTTCCTCCACACCATCCTTCACCAAACGTTTAGAGTATTCTTCCCTTGTTTCTTTGACATTCTTCTCATGTTGAATTCAGTGTTTTCTTTCCCAAAATTCATAAACCCCTATTCTTCTTAAACAAAGTCACTTGAACCACCCTTCCTTCTTCTCTATGTCGAACACATAAACCTTCTTATTTTTGTCAAACTCAGCCTTCATTCACAAAATCAGAAACTCTAAACCAAAACCGATTGAAAATAGAACTCAAAAATCCCAAAATTTCATTGAAACCCTAAAATTTTGTTTGAACCCAGAACTCGGAAATTAATTGATTTGCTGCTTGAAATCAATTGAAAATCTAAAACCCCTTCCACAAAATCTATTAATTTGCATCAACAAAACTCTCCATGGTATCTTTGACGTCCTTCCCCCACCTATGTTCATTTCTTCCGGCAGTCCTCAAAGGTGCGTCTTCGGCACCAACGCGAAATATTCATACTCGATAACTCAAATTCCAATTCTTCTGAATCGTCGAACCCTCGCACATGTCCAAACGTTGCCTATGTTGTCATTTCTAATGATAAGGACCAATGTTTTTCGATTTTCTCTGTTGACCGGTTTCTAGTATGTAGTGAGTTTTTTCGACTTGTTATGTCAACCGTTTTCTTATTTTCATTGATGTTATAGACTCATAATTGATTATTTGTTTAGAATTTTTATTGTAACAGGAACCCACAAGCTGAATTGTAAGCTCAAGATTGAGTTCATAGGATTTGTTAAACAGGGTAGGCCAGACAGAGTAGGTGGGTAAGACAGAGTGACACTGCCATGTGTTTGATCTTCTTTAACTAACTCTTCATTTTTTTAAAAATCTATACAATATTGATTTGTGACCTGTTCTGTTTTTGTGAATCTGGAAATCTAAGTTGAGACATCATTAGATGTTTTTGAAGCCAATGACACTATGTTATAACCTTGTTTCTGTCAAATGATGTCCATAATATACTCTGTTGCACAAGGATTATGTTGGTTTGCTTTTTGTGTGGATATTGGATTTTACATTGCAGATCCGATTTCGCATTCATGAGTTGGTTAGTTAGCTGACAGCTTGAAGTTTTCACTTCTGTACACGATGGGGACACCGTGAGGACGCCGGTTTGATGAGTATTCCGACGCGAAGCCGCTGCTCTGTTTGATTCATTTCAATTACATGATTTCGGTAACAATCCAAATCAAACTCTGTGCTGTTGTGTTAGATTTGTGTGTAGTTCGATTCGATTCCACATTGTCATTGTTTTTGTTATTTGGTTTATGGCACTGTAATGACTTGAATTGCTAAATATCATGTTCATGTATGGTGTTGTTTTTACTTTGATTGCCTGCATTGCATAGTCGGACTCTTATCTGTACCTTCGACATCAAATATGTGTCATTATGCTGCCGTTTGTTCTTTCGATACATTAGTGGAACTTGATCGGTTTCGGATCAAGCATTATGCTCTTACGAATTCGTTTCGTGTTCGAACTTCGTAATATTCGTGAAACCATTGCAATTTACTATGATGTTGCTGCCTGTATTTATGGTGCTTTAATCAGACGTGTTGCGATAAATATGTTTCTAGTTTAGATTTCATGATTGTGGCATTTGTGTTGTCGTTCTTTCACCGGAAGATTCTCTGCATTGAGTTAACTTTTTCGCAATTACTACTCGGCGCACTAACTAGATTATGTCTTAACAGTATTTTACTATTTAAACTGCAGGTGGCAGTTTATAAGACAGGGTCTGTATGTGCTTCCTTCCTCGCAAACGTAGACACAAAATCTGATAAAACTGTTAATTTTAGTGGCAATTCATATCACTTACCTGCATGGTCTGTGAGCATCTTACCTGACAGCAAGAATGTAGTGCTTAATACTGCAAAGGTTTGTCATCCCTTCATTTGTGTTAAGTTGCTTGCATAATGATGATATTTATAATAACAACAACATTTTTATGGCAGCTTGAAAGGCAAGTATGCCAAAATGTATAGGTCTAAAGATGGCGGGTCAAAATTGTCTGAACGAATAGAGACATGTTTCTGGTGTTTCCGTTCTATTAACTTGAAGTTTGGTAATGTGGAGTTCGTCGTACCTAGTGGGAAGATTATACTTGGTTGTTTGATATTGTTTGTCTGTTATGTTATCAAATGAAAGCAAGCTACTTTGAAAAGGTAATCACTTGAATTCTTGGCTACTTGGTAGAATATCATGTCCATATTCTCTCACATTAGAGTTGTGTGTCAAAAATAGCTTAGATTAAACTAATCCTTATTTTTCCACTGTTTTGGTGTTGGTTTTCTTTTTTGGGCTGTTATTACTGATCTTTTATGAATTTTTGAATATAGTCACTATTCATGTTTTAGGACTGTAAGAAGACAAGTGGTCGCGGTGAAGAGGGCTTTGGTCGATTTATTGCAGCTTGCATTTTCATATCAAGTTAATCCTTTAGCCGCTGTTGAACCACTCGCTGCTGCAACACGTCAAGGTCAGTGATGAAGTTGTTGATCAAGCATGACCTTCAAGACTGTGTCATAAGTTATCCTTAGAATACAATCTTGACTATCCTTCTTCTTCCAGAAGAGGCAATATATTGTTTAGAAAGGTGCTTGCTTAAGCTGATCCATAAACCCTTGAGAAATTATGTGCCTTGAATGTGTGAAAATTTTTACATAATAAATGCATTTTGCTATTTTCTACAAAAGGATTGCTCGAGTTTTGTGCTCTCGATAATCTTTTATTTATATAAAATATCACAAATGCACTGTAGTGATCAACAAATTGTTTTGCTATGAATATAAATGTAGTGTTCTGAACTTTTACATTTTTGTGGTTAAAATTGGAGTTCTTATAAATATCAGCCATAAAAATGTTGTTGTTATTTTAAATATCATCATGAAACCATATACACATCAGAACTATGGAGCTTTTATTGACACGCGGGGAGCGGGGATCACCGGTCTTGTGATATTTAAAGGATTGAAGAATGGTAACAACACTCTTGATCTCACGTCTCAGAAGTGGACATATCAGGTCAGTCTTAACTTTTGATTTAAGACTATTCTACTGTTCCTTTGCTAATTTGCAAGATTGTTCTTGTTACTCTTTTTGAATAGGCAAGTAGTGATGTTACATGAAAAATATTCCAGTGGTAGACACTTGAACTAGAGATGGCTTACTTGATCAAGATTTCATTGCATCAGTATTATAAACTTATCATTTGCTGCGCTGTTATTTTCCCACTGTAGGTGCATATCACACAAGGTGATTATGAAGGATTCTTATGTGTCCAATTGGATTCTTATGTGTCCAATGTTTCTGTCCTGCTTTCAGTATCGATTCTCGAATATAGATTATAACATAACAAGCGGTACCCGGTATCCAGTAGCTGACAAATTAGACCTGTGTACATAACAGTTGGAGATGGAGGAAATTAAGAAGGTCTTGCTTCTAGATAACTTAACTTAAACAAATCACTTTCTCATGTATATGCGCATTTATTAAGACATACTTTGGGTTCTATGCCATATTAACTTTGGTGAGTAGATTTGATATTTATTCAGCATATGTGATGTATTATTCTCTTGGTTTTCTTGGTTAACAAATTTTGTAAATTAATGTAATTTAATTCTAATACAATTGTTGATGTATAATACTAAGACAAGCCTGATTTTTCAGCATATGTAATGTAATTTTAATTGTTATTAATTTGTAAATTATGGCAGTGGTAGATATATTGGTATCACATTTGTTCTTGAAAAAATGGTTTTATTTCATTTTCAAATATTTTAGTTGGTTATAATTATTATTTTTTATGAATTTTTATGTCGTAAAATGCAAATATATATATATATATATATATATATATATATATATATTGATCAAAAGAATTATTTTGTCAAAAAAAAAAAAGTGTACTACAATAGCGTTTTGTAGAGAGAGTGCTATTAATGAAACATAATATAATAGCACTTTTACGGAAAAACACTATCAAACACGTGTCTTATAATAGCGCTCTGTTTGAAAGTGCTATCAAAATCAAAGCAAAATACGTATTATAAAATGCAAAATGTCTACTTCTGTAGCGCTTTTGGAAAAACGCTATTAAATACCGGTATTATAATAGCGCTTTTGAAAAAACGCTATTAATTACCTGTACTATAATAGCGCTTTTAAAGTGCTATCAAACAAAAATATTTACAATAGGAGGCTGGTTAATAGCGCTTTTAAGCGCTATCAAAAAGCAAAAAAAAGGCTATTAAATAGCTCTTTTGTTGTAGTGGGCGGAGAACAGAGTGCTGGTGGTTGGAGAACAGAATGCTGGTGGGAGAACGATGGTGGTCGGAGAAATCGCGTGAGAGAAAGGAGGTAGAAGTCTTGAGTGAAAATGATTAGAAACAATGAATAGGGTTCTGAAAATTTAGTGTTATTTTATTTTTTAATAATAATTGCCCTAAGGCAGCGCTTTATGAAAGCGCTTTCTTAAATTCTAATTTAGCAGCGCTTTTTCCTAATAAAGCGCTTTCTTTTAATTGTCCTATAGCAGGACTTATTAAAAGCGCTTTCTTAGGTTATCTTTTAATTGGACTATAGTAGCGATTTTTAAAAGCGCTTTCTAAGGTTATCATTTAGCAGCACTTTATAAAAGCACTGTCTAAGTTTATACCTTTAGCAGCACTTTTAGAAAGCGCTTTCTAAAGGTATCCTTTACCATCGATTTTTTTTAGCGAATTTTTTTTATTCCTTATAGCAACGCTTTGTGATAAAAGCGTTGTCTTTTTAGTGCTGCCTAAGGCTATTTTTAGCGTAGTGCTTGGATGGAATTTCTTCAAGGACCCTACGACATCTCAAGTTCCCTCTTTCCACATCGGTATCAGTACTAGATTCACAACACAAAAGGGATGTACTTGACTCATTCTGTGTATCTTTGCCCGATTTCTTCTTACGTGCCTCCCTTTCAAAACTCCTATTAGGGAAAGCTTAAGGCCGAGTGTAACAGAGTGGAAAAATAGGAGGGAGTGTAAGGAATCTTGATACAGTTGTACACCTCGTGAAGTGATTTTTTCTTTTTGGCTTTACCCCAATTTTAAGGCCCAACTAAGCCTCCTGGGGGCCCAGATACAGGATTAGGAAGCCCCAAGTCCACGACTAATTCTCCATTAAAATCATTTTTAGGAGTAACATCTTTAACTTGGTTACATTATAGATCAACTGTACAGGTACCTGATTTAAAACCAACTGACTTTACATCTTTATCACTAATAACTCTGCGCAATAAAGTATCACACTGCCTTCTTCAGTTGGTTCCTTACTAAACTCAATTTGAGTCTTCCCAATGCTCCCTTGGGACCCAACACCTGTTGCACTTGTCCCTAAAATTTCACCAACAAATGATACATTGTCATAATAGATACAGTCACCACCTAACCCTTGTTCTTTTTGGAAAAAGTCTCTCTCAGTCGGCTCTACCTTCAAAAAACTTGTTTCCTCACTCTCTTCCTCTTCAAAGGGATCCCACGCGTCTTCAAAGTCTGAAGGAAGTGAAGATTCAAAGTCTTCTGAATCAATCACCTCGTCTTCATCTTCAAACAAAGAAGCAACACGTCCACACGAGAAATCTTCTGTTATGGATATAGTGTAAATGTGACTATTCACTTCAACACCAACCTTCTTATTCAGAATTGCTCCTAAATTTGTTTTGATAAGCAATCTTGCGACGTCAAGACAAACCTTACTCCTTGTATTTTCATCACACTTGATAAATGTACCCATACTTGACGAGATCAGACGATAATTATTATCACTCCAAGCAAAATAAGGTAATCTGTAACACTTAACCCACACAAACCTTTCTTTATCAATCACCTCTTGGGACCAATGACGAATTTCTTTAAACCAAACTTCCAACTAATCTCTG